>OX940732.1:19432500-20032500 GCA_954870855.1 Scutellaria minor | reverse complement strand
GTGTTAGGCTAGGATTTTGTGTTATACAAAATCTGACGTCAACAAATCTTATATAAAGTTAGAACTTCAACCATAAAAGGTATATTAGTAAGTAGTTTTGCTCGTTTGCCTTCCATAACCAATTCTCAATTCAGTACTATTGGAACAGACTTCATATCATCATATCTTGAGGTTGTGTATATTTTCTTTGGGTATTAAATTGATACAGATATTATTATTTAAATATTAAATACTGAAATATAACAGTTGTGATTGGATTTAGCATAAATATAGGCATGAAGTTAGATAAGTAGTAGAGATGTAATTTGAAGCCCGATTCCATCTACAATTATAAAACCCTCATCATGATGGTCAAGGGATCATGTGCTTCACTACCATTCGTTCTTGTACGAGGATCTTTACTTATTTTTATATTTCCTCCTTGTGTGTGTTGGACAACATTCTAAGATTAAATTTAAAAGTTCTTAAAACTGAAAAATACAATAGTAGGTTAGAATAAATAAAAATATATATGTAAGAAATTTTAAATATAAATGCATATCACTTATGTGAGAAGCAAACAAGTGAAGTAATTTGTGTACAAATGTTTAATATTTCCAGTTTGAATGTGTGTTGTTGGTATCATAGATGGTGTACTCGATATATAATACATTTATATATCATTCACTCGTACATATACATATCAATATATGTGTGTTCATATATAAATGAACGATTGATATTGCATACAATATAATTTATCAAATATAACATATAATTAAAGATTGATTTGTTTGGTGAACATTTATCTTATTAGGACCTACGCATTTTCCTCTCTTTATTTCGTTTCTTTCTGATTTTTTTCAAATCCATCTATATAATAAATAATGGGGACTTATTGACTTAATCAATTTAAAACTCTAATACTATAAAGACAATAAAAAGCATATAGTTTCAATTCTCAAACAACTTGGGGTAAAGGATTATCTAGATATTCCACTTGATGAAGAGAATAATATCAGAAAACATTGACTTTTATTATTATTTTTATGACAATGAAAAATCAAATCCACTTGTTTTTATGAATGAAAGTCAAATTGGTTGAAATAAATTCTAAAAGTCAGAAAATCTAGATAATTATATGAATGTTGAGGGTTTGAACAATCTTTAATTATATGAATATCCTCTTCTTTATTTTATTTTTTTCCCCTTTGAGTGCATTTTTTAATTTCATTAATCTTTGGACCTTGAATCTGGAACTCTGACTTTCAACTAAAAACCTCATTTTAAAAGAGAAAAAAGAAAAAAATTGGGGATGAAAAAAGTTCAACTTTTTATGTAGTCAATTACGTCATGAAAATGTGAGCTATGAAAGCGAAACATGAAAGTGACCTCTAAAATTAAAAAAAAGTAAAAAATTGTTTTATGGATAATTTCTTATGAGAGTAGCTCCAATTAGGGATGATCATGGTGCGGTTTTAGCGATTTTTTCCTTTATTTCAAACCACATTGTTATGTGCAGTTTGATTTATAAGTAAATTTAAAACTGCAGTTTTTATACAACAATTGAATATGCGGTTTTATGCGGTTTGGTTCGGTTTGGTGTGGTTTTTGCGGTTTTTAACTTAATTTTGTTTCATACCAAAAATAACTTTAATGTCCTATGATATTTTAAATATTTTAAAATTATATTATTATGTTATATTCATATATATATATATATAGTTTTATCAAAATTTAAAATAGATACCTTCAAAATTATATTATATGATAAATTAATTAATTAAAAAATTTAGAAGTAAACTACTAATTGAATAATAATTGTTAACTTCATAAAATATGATTTCAAATGCTCGTATGAGGCTATTTAATTATGAATTGATTGTTTGGTTTTTAATAATTAGAATCAAACACTTCTAAATCATATATATTAAAATGATATAACCTAAAAGTAAGAATATATTTTTTTAGTTTAATATTAATAAAAGACAAAAAAAAATTGTGAAATAGTTCATGTCCATTGCAGATATTAAAATATAGACACAAAAACAAATTAGTATCAGCTTAAAAAACAAATTAAATATACAATACAATAACAATATAATTCAAAATATAAAATTTATTATTGCAAGTCTATAATATATATATATATATATATTTATTTATTTATTTGTATACATAATCAAAGGCGGTTTGGTGCGGTGCGATATCAATAAAAAACTATAACCAAACCATATATGCGGTGCAATTTTAGATAATTTTTTAAGTTACGGGTTTTTTAGAAATTTAGCTAAAACGGTTTGGTGTGGTGTGGTGCGGCCGGTTGGTGCGGTTTATCGGTTTGTATGATCACCCCTAACTTCAATACCTACAATTCAAAACAATTTTTATAAGCCAATATATGGTTTATGTATTTATTTGAAACAAAGGGGTTTCAAACTCATTTTCTTGACTTTCTTCTTTATCTTTTATAATAAATATATATTGTTAGTAATTTTTCTTATCATTCGAAAGAATTTAATGCTTAATGAAATTTCAAAAAAATTCGAAATTAGATAACAGCAAAAAAAGAGAAAATAATAAAAAATTCCATTGCCGGGACTTGAACAATTAGACACACACACTTAAAAGAATTTAATAATTTTCCTAAAAAGATTTTAATAATTCATAAAACTCACACTTAAACATTGATGCCTCGAGGATGGTAAGTTGCATGATTGGGACTTGGAGGAGGATGGTGAACAATTAGATTCTTGGAAGGAATCCAAGAATGATAGTCTTGAATTTGAAGGTGTGAAGGATTGGTCATTTATCTCGGATCTCGATTGTGTGAAGCATAATAAGGTGCGGAAGTGGTGCGGAATAAAACGCTACATCATGTGGGGATGAAGAAATCTCTTATTATGCAGTATATTGTCGACAAAACAATGGTCAAGCCATGTTTGTTGGACTCAACCACTCGCTTGCATTGCCAACCTCTGAGTTTCCTGAATTTAAGCCCTGGATACGATAGTTGGGATCTACGATTATAAAAGAGGACATTCCCTCATTTCGATTGCCCTCTTAATCATGGTGAAGGGATCATGTGGTTCACTCCAATCGATTACAACCTTTGATGCATTTATGTAATTTATTTATGTACAATGTTTTTCTCTTTTATGGATTTAGTCATCATAATAGCTTTGAAAAGTATAGTGTTTTACATTTCCACGATATAAGCATGTTAAAAGACCCCTCGTTTTACTCCTATTTTTTGTTCTATTCGCTAGGCGGCATTCGGGTGTACTTTTATCAATTTCCGAAATATTGCGTGACAACTTATAGGAGGATGTTCATATTTAACATTTTTCGGATAAATTATATTTATCAATTATTCACTATTAGAACCCTCAACAATCAAATTTTCAACCTAAGACTAAGACCTCCGTAAAATTTAAAATATGGTAGTGTTGGGACTAAAATTATCCATTGAAATCAATTGAAACAATGCTTGAGAAATGTTATCCCACAAAATACTCTATTATTTTCAAGATTTTCAAAATAATTAATATATCTTAACATAATGGTGGTAATGTGCAGGATAAGCCTAAAGCACGAGCATATTGATGAATGTAAGAACTATGAATGTTTTATGCTTGCTCTGTTAATGATAATGGAAGTTGATACTCTTTCCATAATATATCTCAACAGTTATGTATATATGTAACGTTTGTTTGTGAAGTGAGTCAATGTTGTTGTCTTTAACCATAAAACAATCGATTTTATATGCAGATCATAAGTCTTTGCTTTTCCTTTATTTTATGTCATTATAAGACAATACAAAGCATATAGTTTCAATTTTCAAACAACTTGGGGTGAAGGATTATCTAGATATTCCACTTGATGAAGAGAATAATATCAGAAAATATTGACTTTTATTATTATTTTTATGACAATGAAAAATCAGACCCACTTTTGTTTTTATGAATGAAAGTCAAATTGGTTGAAATAAGTTATTTTAAAAGGCCTAAAGAATGTTAAGGGTTTGAACATCTTTTATTATATCCTCCATTTTTTTTTCCCCTTTGGGACCAATTTTTTATTTATTTTTAAATTTCATTTATCTTTGGACCTTGTATCTTGAACTCTGACTTTCAAGTAAAACCTCATTTTAAAAGAGAAAAAAGAAAAAAGTTAGGGGATTAAAAGAGTTCAACTTTGTAGTTTGTCTTGTCAATTACACTTTATATAGTCAATGACGCACTTTACATGTAACAAACTTCATGAAAATCTGATATATGAGAGCGAAATATGAAAGTCACATCTACGTAAAAACTTATATAATGATTGTTTTAAGAATAATTTATTATGAGAGTAGCTTCAATCCTAAATAATTGGGTTAAATGCAAAAAACAACCTAAATTATTGGTATTTTTCATTTTTCAATCTAAACTTTTTTTTGTATCAAATTGCAACCTGAACTATTTAAAATTTATTAGATTGCAACTTCCGATCCATTTTTCGACGAAAATGTGAACACGTGACCCGCATGCTGAAAATATAAGAGTATTCTTGTAATCTTGTAATTTAAGGTGATCCTTATATGAAGTCAGCATGCATGTTGCATGTTCAAGTTTTTGTCGAAAAATAGTTCAAAAGTTTCAATTTGATAAATTTTAATAATTTAGGTTGCAATTTGATTAAAAAAAAAAATTTAGGTTGGAAAATGAAAAAAATTAATAGTTTAGGTTGTTTTTTGCATTTCATCCTAAACAATTTTTATAAGTCAATATGTGATTTATGGTTTTGCAAGAATTTTACTTTAATGATTAAAATGTATATATCTGTTTGAAAAAAGGGGTTTCAAACACATTTTCTTGACAAAATTGCATTTCTTCTTTATCTTTTACAATAAATATATATTATTAGTAATTTTTCTTCTCCATTCGGTGGGCTTGGTTTATTATATGCTTAATGGGATTATCAATTTTTTCGAAATTAGATAACAGCAAAAAAAAGAAATAAATAATAAAAGCATAGAGAAATTCCGTTGCCGGGACTTGAACCCGGGTCTCTCGGGTGAGAGCCGAGTATCCTAACCAACTAGACTACAACGGAGTCTGTTGGATTTTTAAGTTAGAATATAAATAAATATATGTAAGAAATTGTAAATATAAACGCATATTAGGACGTGAGAAGCAAAGGAGTGAAGTAATTTGTGTATGATCTTAAATATTTCAAGTTTGAATGTGTGTTGGTATCATCAATAGTTGTACTCGATATAATGCATGTATCTATATATCGTTTATTTGTATATATATACATGATTATATGTGTTTATGTATAAATGAATGATAGATGTTGCATCCAATATAGTTCATCAGATATAATATATATTTAAAGATCGAGTTTTTTAGAAAATATTTACTTGATCAGAAGATTTCATAGCTACATACCTCGAATAATAAGTACGATAATCATTAATTTCACATCATATAAATACGGAAAATATTATCCCAAAAAAACACTATTGGTTTCGAGATTTTCAAAATGATTACAATTTGCGTTGCTATGCAATAGTTTTCCTTTTCTAAAAGATGAAATACTATTTTTTTTTTTATATCAGTAACTTATATTGATAAAATCATATAAACCACCCAAAGTTTAAGTATAAAAAATTCCCAAAATTTCACTTAAAAAAAAAAACTATTATACTCAGATTTGTATACAATTAATCATCCAGATGAAGTCTGATGCCCTGAATCCGTCCAAGTAAATTCACCTCCGCCACCACTGCTCCTCCTCCCCTCCTCTCGCCGGAGACTGCTTTCCGGCGCCGGGAAACTCAAAGGATAAGAAGAAAGCGGCGGCGATTGATAATCAAAATCCAATAATCCATCCAAAAAACCACCTCCAGCTTGCCTCTGAACATCACCAACACTCACCACTATACCAGTATTCAAACCACATTCTCTCTCTAACTCAGATCTCTGACCTCCGATCTGCGCTTGGCTGTGAACAATGGCGTCAGCAGAGGTCGAAACCGCCGCGATTCTAGTCGGAGACGAATGGTGGTGGATTAGGCGAACATTCTCGGGGAAATTGAGCTTGGCTTTGCTGCCACGAAATCGGAGCGCCGCCTCGTCGTAGGCTCGGGCGGCGTCCTCCGCCGTGTCGAAGGTGCCGAGCCACACTCTGGATGCCTTGTACGGATCCCTAATTTCCGCCGCCCATTTCCCCCATGGCCTTTGCCTCACTCCTCTGTATCTTCTAGAAGATTCCGATGAAGCCTTTTGATCTTCATTGTACGTTGGAGTATAGCTGTAAACTGCTGCTGCTGTTGTCGATGCTATTATGCTTCCTCTTCTCATTCCACTTTCTGCAAATAAAAAAACAAAAACAAAAACACACACACAAAATTTTCGATTAATTTTGTATAATATTTTGATCTCGTATTAATACAATGTGACGATAATATATATACTGAGGGATTAAGAAGCTTGATTAAAAAGACTGACCTATTTATAATTAATTACATTACTATTATATAAGTAGATTTTTAATAATAACCATTATATATCATTTAATTTAAATTTGAAGATATATTCATTAATTGTCTACCAAAAATACTTTCAGTTACTCATTATAATTATATTTAAATAGGGATAGATTTTTTATATCATCTTTCTTAATTTGTATGAAAATATATTAAACGACATTTATTTTGGGACAAAGATGTACATAAACTATAGTACTTAAATTGTCTTCTCAGATTAGTTTTAGATTATTTTTCTAATATTTCAAGAAAAAAGCAAGAAAGAATATCATCAAAAAAATTTACCTAAAGATGCAGAATTAGGCATTGAAACATCATTATATGAACCTCTGCAAATTCTTGAAACAGATTCAAAAGAATGGTGATCACTCTCTTCATCACGTCCCCTCTTGAATGAAGAACCACCACAATCGCCGCCACCGCCTTCCTCCGCCGCCTCTCGACTCACATCTCCGGCGACGACATGAGCCAAAGCAGACACCATGGCAGACATCTCTTGCTCTCTACTAAGCCCAGAAAGCAAAGGAGAAACCATTGAATCCAAAGCATTATTCACATGGCCTTCAAACGCCTCATTATTATTTCTCGAATTTTCTCCTATTTTCTTCGAGTATAAATCCTCTCTTGAATTCGCCACCTTTGAAGCACACATGTAAAAATCCAGACAATGAATGATACAGATTTTGTATAACTATATATAAAACTGCTGTTGAATATTCATATAATTGTCAAAGCAGTAAACTATACAGTTTTTTTTTTAATTTCTAATTCAAGAAAGTTGACAAGAATTGGCACATCCATTGCAGCTTCTTCAACAGACCGTTATATATAGGTGGGATTAGAGTTGAATTTTTATTTATGGAATTAAAATAAATAAATAAAATAATTGGCCGTCAAATTAAAGACGTCGACCAATTAATTACGTTTGCGTCATTTATGTCGACAAAAATGATGGGCCCAGTTTGTCGTTTATTACAACATTTTCGATTCGATGGGTTTTGTCAAGTTCACAACTCCATTTAGACTAGATCCTCTGTCTCATTTTTTTTTGTAAAAATATCAATCATTTAAATTAATTATCAAAACATATAATCTTAAATGTGATGCATTAATATTGGAAATCGGGTATAATTGAAAGAAAATTGGCAAGTGGGCTTTCAAAGCAAATATAGTATTCATTTTGTTTATTTATTTTTGAACAACCTTTTTTTAATAAAAAATTCCACTTTTTCCAAGCCAGCCACGATCTTTTATTCCATTTTAGTGTTTTATCCGATATTTCAAAATATTCATGACACATCAAGTATAAAAATGAAATCACTAATTAACATTTAACATTACTTAAATATAATGGATTATAAGATGAAACTTTAAATTGGAATATATGATACAATTCCCCCCTTTTTTTTTGTATTATAAATGTACTTTTGTCAAAAATTTAACAAATACATATACATGGAATACGAAACAAAAATGTTAATAGAGGATCAAAAAGTCTTGTGAGGGTTGTATGAAAAGTGGGCTTATAAAAAAAAGAAAAGAAAATATTATCTTTTTGAGATGTGAAATAGTGGAGTGGAGATAGTAAAAAAGAGTGAAGTTAATATATGGTCAAAGGAGAAAGGTGTGAACATTTGAAAAAGGATCTGGCAATAAGAACTGAACCCAATACACAGTTCTGAGTCGGCTGAGAATGGCGGAGCCGACATATACAGAACCGCCGCCCATTTTTGGATTTTTGGTCATTATACATTCAATTGATTACGACTATACCAATTTACCAATATTCCATTTCCAAATCCTATGATTGAGTTTTTATAGATAGTGAAAATCATTTTTTGTATACGAGATGTCATATCATGACTAAAAGGTGGAAAAATTTAATGTAATTATGCTATTTTGTGATAAAGAGTTGTTAGTTTGTGTAGAATAAAATTATTGTTGAAATGTCATATTTGAAAAATAGTTTAATCACTTCTTTTGTACTACAAAAAAAAAGGAATTTTTTTAAAAACATAATTTAACACACCCTTTTGAACGTTTTCCGTACGAATGAGCTAATTTTGTCTAAACACACCTTTAGCATCGAGTAGAGGAGGTGATTAAGAAATAGGATTTTGATTAGTTGTTAAACACTTGTGTTGACATTTTAATTATTTGTTGTAAATGTCATGCTATGTAATTCAACTTCTTGGATGTTTTATATATTTTATATTGGTTTATAAATGCTTTATAGTGATAAAGAAGACAAGGTATAATAGTTATTTATACGCAAAAATCAAAATAAATTTAATTTTTCTATTATAATATATAGTTTTGTTATTTTTTCTATTAAAATTTAGGTAAAAAGTCTAAAATAACTCTTGCATTCACATGTGTATCACTAGATTGTTGACTGATGTGATGAGAAATACTATTTATGTCTTGTCAACAATAGTAAAATTATCATTTTTAATATTTGTGATAAAAAAGAATATTATATATATATATATATATATATATATATATATATATTGTGCTAGAAAAGTAACTCACTCGTCTAATTGTAGCAGAAATAATTGCTATCCCTGGTAGACAAGATATATAGACCGTTCTATAGATATAATTTTATGAATGAAACCCAAGACTATTTTTCAAACCAATATATATTTTATGAGTTAAAGATATTTGATTAATCAATCTCATTACATTAAATCTATGAGATGATTTTGTTATAACTTTTTTGAAATTAAAAAGTACTTTTTATGACCATTTGCATATATTATATTAGTGCAAAGGCTGTCTTGTGTGGCATCTTTAGACTTTTTATTTAATTTAACTAAAAAAGAAGACAATTTATATTCTCAAGAAGACCAGTCAAATTTTAGTTCCGTACTCTTGAAATTCTTAGTTGTTTGCACACCGCACGCATATCGTGCTAATTTAGTAATAAATAAACAAAAGGATGTTAATTGAAGCCAAATTTGGAAAGATAAACAATAATTTAACTTAAAAAACCGTATTAAGATATATTAAAAATAGGGGAGTGAGAGTTATATAATATAAAAGATGGAGGACACTTTCAAATAAGTGTAGTTCCAAGAAGTCAAAGTGAATGTACTTTATAAGACCATCAATTAATTTGGATAGAATCAGGTAAGTAACGTGTTGGGATATATTTTTCCACCTTATATATATTGAGCTAAAATCAATTATACATTGCAAAAGATATCAATTACAATAAGATGGCAAAAAAAAAAAAAAACCGTTTTTCAAAAATAGGTGTTAAAATAAAATTTAAGGACTAAAAAACTCATTATGTCATCACACAGGAAATAAAAAAAAATAAAAAAAGACATATATCAATTGCTATATATATATATATATATATATATATATATAATCTGACTCTGATACCATTTCAAACCCAGGATTAGATTTAGAATTTGTACATGACATTGTTACTCATTTCAAAACCATTATTATTTAGATAGTACTGACATGAGGAAAATATTCCAACCTATATACTTATTCCAAAAGATAATTAAATCTTAAGATGCATGAAGATTAAAGGCGTAAGGATAATTTTACAAGACATTTAAACTCTGAGGATTTTACTGAGATATAAAACCTTGATGATTTTAAATTCTCCTTCAACCCAACAAATGTCTGAATGTCTTTCTGGCTAAAAAGGGTGAACATTAGGAATTTATAATCATCTTAGTCGTAAAGTTCAAACCTGAATGTCTTAACCTTTCATTAATTTTCATGTTTCCATATTCAATTTTAAACAGACATGTTCAAAAACCAGTATGTATATATATATATATATATATATATATATATATATATATATATATATATCCATTTTTTATTTAAATTAATATACAAAATCATCAAATCTATAAACAACAGACAGCCCGCAATACAACCTGTCGTCAACGTAAAACGACATTTGACCAAAGCAAATACATTTGCGGTGGCAAATATAATTCGGTGCGGCAGATAGCCTTGCACCACTGATGACATGGATCATCCGACACGTGGTGGGTGTTGAGAGTTGAGAAAGATATGACATATCCTTGTTTCTAAGCTACATTGTCAACGTTGACTCCCAGTCAAACTAACAGCAGTTGCTAGTATCTTGGTTTTTAATTTGCTCACAAAAAATTAAATAATATAATAATACATCGTAAGAATCATTCAAAAATTAGTCAAAACAGAATACAAGTTGCAATTTTGTCACGGATTCAAACTTCCCAAATCAAGTTGATGGAACCCCACAAATAATTGACTTTTAAATGAAACTCAACCTAGGATTTCAAGAACTTCATTAATGACTTGAAATCGATCGTACTATTCTATTTATTACTACTTCCCGTCAAGCAAATACAATCGACATATTCCTTATGAATAGTCATTTTTTTATTTATATATAAAAAAAAAAAAACTCCTATTTGAGTCTTTGACATGCAACGTTTTAGTTCACATACAACACTTATATTAAACAAGAAATCAAATAGAGTACATCTAAGATTAGCATATATCACGCATGTACTTGAGATACATCATACATGTAAAATAATTAAAGTTCATCAAATATATCACATATGTATATCAAATAAAACATTAAATAAAAATATCACATCATGCCATTCAAAATAAAAATTAAATCTAGCAAAAGTGAGTTTTTATTAAAGGCAAACGATTTCAAAGTTGCCAGAAAGCCAGAAAAGAACACAAAATCACTCATCATAAATTCTCAGGAATTTTGATAAATCGCGTATTAATCCAGTATATACGAGCTGTAAATAACAGATTTCGAAATAAAAAAACCAGGTAACATATATTTCAGGTAATATACGATAACTCCAAGCATATAAACATACAAGTCGCATGAATGAACGAGATCATTCCTCAGCATAAAGTTCAAAAGGACAAATGAATCACTTCAAAAGGTAAAAGCATTGGAAAACCCAGAATCGTTGGATAAAAGCATAAAATAATTTGTACTCGTTTTTCTTTTCAAAAATTCTAAATAAGGAGGTTATTAGGGATGGCTACAAGAGAAGAAGAGATGAAAGGTCAAACCTCTATCCAAGGAAATATCGGGGTTTTCAAACTCTTAATGCAGCTTTGTGGATCATTGTCTCCTTGTGAATTTGGTGGCAACTCTTTTCTACGAGGTCGAGCAGCTTCTCCAAGTTCGTTGCCCAAGAATTTAAAATGTCATTACTGTCCTTGGCTCTCTGGAACGTTACCACGCCCATAGGTCTATCAATCTTTGCCACCAGTGCTTTGGAGACGACCATTTCTGAGAGATGTTTTTCAGCTTCCTGTAATCAGAAAGAAGAAGCAGTGAACCAAGATAATCTATCTACAGAACTTAGAATTTGTGACAAGAGGATAGTGGGAAGGATATGTGGTTCCATTATCACACATCATGCCAGCCCTCTTAACAATATCATATTCCAGAACCATAGTGTTAAAAAGATGTTCCAAAATTCATTTTCTTGCATCTCAAAACACAGTGCCCAAGCAATAATTTAATAAGCAAAGTTATGGGTAAACTTCAAATAGTATCCATGAAACATTCAACAAAAAGTCACTGGTTTACCATTGAAAGAAGTACAACTCAAAGCTCTTGAAATTTCAGAGTAAATATTTCAGAAACAGAATATGGAGACAAACCTGGACAGTGAGGCATAATAGATCCGCAAGTCTCTTCAAGGTTATCTGTGAGTAGTACTTTGAGACAACGATGATATTCTGCATGGAAATCATCACATTTATAAGAAAGCATCAAAGTAAATTGATCTAAATTTCTATAAAGTACAGAATAATGATAAGAATCATAAGATTATGGAAAGCAGCAAAAATATGATCACAGAGCACAAAAACACGGGGTTAGGAGCATTACATGTTCTATTACTCTGAGTTTCAAATCTTCAGCTGCCTTTTCAACCAAAGAACCACCAAGCATGTTCTTTTCATTCTCAAACTCATCTTTGAATGTCTCCCACAGAGTTGTCCATTGAATAACCTCCATGGTAACTAGTTGTTTCAATAGCAATCTAATAGCAAGGGTAGAGATAATAAATTAGCAGGCATATGATGGTATATAGATTAGAAGGGGATAACTATAAAGAGCTCACTTGAAATGAGGAATTTCTGAAAGGTTCTTATCCTCCAGGGTTGAGTTAAGAAGGCTAGACTGCATAGGATCATGAGGAGACAAGACCAAGTACCAGCATATTTTTCTCAACACCTGCAGAAAATAAGACCAAATTTGTTTCACACCCAACGGGGAAAAAAAAAAGCAAACAAATATAGTAAGGCATATAAATAGCTGGTACAAATGAGAACTAAGGAGTTGTTACAAGTGAGAACTGAGAAGCACTATATAAACCACAAGATCGTACCGGTATCCACTGGGCAGGATCCTCTTTCACAGAGGGAATCTCATATATTGACTTGTAACATCGACATATTTCGAGGTAATCATTGCTGTGTGCATAAAACCTACACCACCCGATCAAATGATATTGGTATTTACATTTAAAATAGAAAGAAAGAAATTTATAGCTGGGTGCTGTGTCCAGAATTTGGAACTTGTAGAAAGTACTTTCGGCCAAGTCATTGGAAAGAATCCATAGGATATGCACATCGGTGATCTACAGATATCTATAGCTTGTTTCTATATTCTTCCAGTCTAATCATTATTTATGCTCCATTATATAAAGTATCTACATTTAAAACTAAGTGATATCATAACCCTAACCTTTCTTTTACCATATTTGGAACTTTAGTTATTTCTTTTTTTGAGGATTGGCGAATCAAAGACGTTCACAAGACATTCACAAGACGTTCTAGTTTTACGTTGTTTCTTTGACTATATGTATCATCAATCATATGCATGAGTTCCATGACTGAAATGATATCATGTTTAAACACTAAAATGCCAAAATTGGTGGAATAATATATGAAAAATAAAAAACCAAATGGTGCACCTAATCATTAATTGGTAGTAGATCCGCTTCAGCTCCAACAGTGATGGAATGTCAGCAGGGGGCTCTTCAACAATGCTTTCACCTTCTTTAGGCTTCTTCTTTTCTTTCGACATATCGGCTTCAAAAACTCTTGGACTTATCTTTCTAGAGAGTATTTGTGCACGAACATAATCCTGGCGGTCTAAACACAAACGGACCTGCAGAATATTAAGAACAAGGTATATTTTCCATGAGCCAAAAGCTCCATTGAAACAAATATCTATTATAGATTAAAATAAATAAATAAATAATAAAGGAAAAGAAAAACCACATACTTGCTCAAGCATGAATGCTATTTTTTCAGTTTTTGCCATGGCTCCAAATGTTTCCACCTGCGACAGAAATCCATTAGAAGACTAGTGAAGTTGTATGAAACCCACAGTGACCAATGCATCAGGTGTAAAAGACTGACCGCAACTTCTTGCATCAAATCGGCAGCCTCAGCTATAAGTCCTTGTTCTTCCTTAATCTTTGCGAGTCTCTTAATAAGACGGGCTCTCTCTGTCTCCACATATATCTGTCAACAAAGTTTGAGTATTACAATAAATGAAGTCATCAAACTAAAAGTAGTGAAAGGACTTTCTTCACGTAAATCACCTTCCCAGCAGATACACTGTTGAGTGTCTTGATAAGCTCTATTTTAGCATCAAGATCAGGAGTCAGGTCAATGTATTGCATCGCTTGTTGGACCATGGCTTGTACTGCCTGCACAAAACCACCAAGAAGAAAAACCAAATCAGAGAAACCTGGAAACATCAATTATCAACTCAAACAAAAGGAAAAAAAAAACATAATCAACACCTAGAGAAGTAAATACTTATCACAACTGTTTATAATTGTATATTTCTTCAGGTAAAACAAAAAATTCGGAGTACCAGGAACTACATTACAGCAGACCAACAAATCATATAGCCTCTAATAAAGATAATTTCAGTCCTAACATATTTTGACATTTCAATCTTAGCTCAAACATGGTCAAATTTACAAACCACTTATGCCATATTCATATAAATGTGTTTCTCAAGCATAAATTGACTCAATTTCCACAAACTAACTAATGCATGGTTCCCCAACCCCTTTAACAGACTTAAACCAAGTAAACACCGAAGCACAGAACAGCGATCAAAAAACTGCATGTCTGTTTAAACCACATTTTAAACTGGACCATGACAGCGCAAAGATCAATAGAACAAAACAATGATCCTCATAATTCTGTAAGAATTCGATCAAACCTGTTTCAACTGTCCACGGCGCTTAGAAAGAAGCAAAATCTGTTCATTGAGTGTTTTCCATGCCCCGGCTTCAAAGCAGAGCTGCAAAATCTCGGTGACGGCTTTCCGCGTACCGGCGACGTCCCCGACTTGCCTCATCTGCTTCTCCTCATTCAGTAACGTGTCAATTTTGGCCTCCAAACTACCCCCTCCATTTTCCTGCAAATCAAAAAACAAAAAAACTTAAAAACATTATACAACGAGATCCAAAAATGGATGAAGATGCATAAATCGTAAATCAGGTGAGGGCAGCTGCTTGCCATTTCGAATTGAAGATATTCGAGGATTTGGGGAATTCTGGCGCAATCGATTGAAAATAAAACCCTAGAGAGAGAAGAGAGGGGAGATTGAGAGAGTTGAAATCTGTTTTACCATGCTACTTACTACCTGCCACCTAATAAATTAATAATCTTCACAAATTACAGTTTAATTTTATAATCAAAATTAAAAAAATTTAGATTCCTCTGATTAGATTAAAAATAAATAAATAAAAAGAGCTATATCCTTCAAAATGATGATATGATACTTAGATGGTTTTTTTTTTTTTATATGTTGACTTCTTGATTTCTTTAATTTGCATGATTTTGAAAATATTTTACACTCTTATAATTATTAAAGTTTTTTTTTTCTTTTTTCCCCTCATCTTCTAGCTTCCATAAATCACTTTTACACCTCTCTTTTTTTTTTTTCAAACTCCTTTTTTTAATCCTCAACTTTCTATAATTTGAATAAGACAAAATTACTTCAAGCGAAATATCAATGTTGATTAATTTGAGATAAATCAGATAATTATAATGTTGAGGTAATATAAGTTAAAAATAAATATTATCACTTGCATCAAATCCGAAGACAAAAAAACAAAAACAAAAAAAATTGCCAAATAAGTGTTTTTTTTTTCAAAACTAAAGAACCAATAAAGTACTAAAAAGATAAATTTCTCATAATTTTTGTTAAATTTATTTTACATTCTCCTATTGTGCCCAAAAAAATTAACTCCAAAGTACGAAATCTAATCGCTTAAATAAATGTACATCAATTAAAAGTCAATTACTCTAAGTATTTCTCATACATATCATTCTACTAGTTCTTTGTACTTGTGATGTACATCAATTAAAAGTCAATTACTCTAAGTAATTCTCATACATATCATTCTACTAGTTCTTTGTACTTGTGAGCTATGACAAGAAGTTCATGCTCATACAAATAATACATCTTGTACTTGAAACTTCCCAGATTAAAAATATATATCTAATGATACATTATAATTCACACATTAAATTTTCTTATGATAACCAAGTTCATAAAATATTAAGCATAGCTTTTAACATTTAGGTATTTGAATAAATTACAAATTTATATTTACAATGATAGATTAGATTTTTTATATCCACTTGAAATGCAATAACCTTTATTTGAAAACTACAAACAAACTTCATAAAATCTTAAGGATACAAGAGTACAAAAAATCCATTCAATCATTCATTATAATATCTTAACAAAGCGCACAAACATAAAATAGCAAAACAAAGACATGAATCACCTTAAACTCTACATAAAGTCTTGTACATGTTTCAAAGAGACCATAAGACATATTAAACACCATAAACAATGACCAATAATCAAAACCAAAATATGCATCTCAGCATGATTGGTCTACACAAATTTTCCTCTCAACTTGATTGGTCTTCAACAAATTTCTTCTCTTTCTTCAATTCCAGAAGAGTAACATAAGCACAACTCCTCAATGGTCATGGACACATCTTTACATTAGTTTCATACAACACATTGATAGATGGATATTGTTTGCAGGGGTGAGATTACACAAACATCAAGAATGAAACAACAAAGCTAGATATATGATTCAACTATCACACCAGCAATGCCAACTCATTCTTGCAAACAATATCCATCAATCAATAAGTCATAAAAAACTAACAAGAAATCATCATCAGGCAATCTTTGGCATCTCCAATTTGTTTCATACAAAGCATTGACAGATGGGTATTGTCTTCAAGGGTGAGTAAACAAATAACAACAAAAGTCACCCAATCTTGAAGACAATACCCACCAATCAATGCATAGTAAAAGCTAAAAAGATCACATTTTGCTTCAGCTTCTCTTCAGTAATGATCGAATTAATAATTGCAAACAAATCGAATAAAATTACCAAAATTGAACAAAAGAGAACAAACAAAAGCATGCAAAATAAAATTTTCAAATATTTTTTCATGCTGGTAGAAAATCCATTTTTTGTCAATTATTAGAAAGGAAAAAAGGAAATTCACAAAAGAAATAAATTGATAATTGAAAATTAATAAAAAAAGATTTTTTTGAAATAAAATTCATGAAAGAAAATCTCAGACATCCAAGGAAGGATAAAAGCAGCATAAGCTCTCAAGCCCGGCGAAAGGCGAAAGCTCTCAGGCGGCCACTGCGAATGTATTGAGAAACAAGCCTTTGGATTTATCATCATCGAACGTCAATTTCCAGCAAAAAAATTAATTCAACAAAACAAAACGACAAATTCAAATAATTTACATCCTTTTATGGCCAGCAAACTACGAAATTAAAATGCTGACAAAGTGAAGGATTATTGAATTTGAGGGAAATATTCTTTCCTCAAGCCATCGAGATTTCTCATTGCTTGAGGAGCAGACATTGATCCCTACAAACCCAAAACAAAATTGGGGAAAAATTAAGATAAAATTCATTGAAAAACATACAGATTGAGTGAGTCTCAGACATCCAAGGAAGGATAGAGCAGCAGAAACTCTCAAGCCCGGCGAAAGGCGAAAGTTCTTAGGCGGCCGCTGCGAATGTTTTGAGAAACCGGCCTTGAATTCGTCATCAGTGACCAATAACTATAGAAATTTCTGAAGAGACTATTAAATAGAGACGATCCTAGAAAACTAAGATCATAATTGGATAGATAAATTGAAACGAATCAAGTAAAATGAGAGAGAAGCGTATGGTGAGATGCAGAGAAGATGAAAGGGGGCGAAATATATAGGAATTGGGAATTAGGGTTCCGTTTTAGGGTTTATTGTACGAAACAATCTGGAATTTGGGCCGAATGTGTTAGGACTGGATCATGGCGCATGGGCCTGCTTTAGTATATGATAAAAGCTATGTGATGCTTTTATTTTATTTTATTTTCAAATTTGAATTGTTTTAAGTTATTCATTAAATTTGAAAAATGCTTTCATTACAAAGTTATATAAAAGTTGAATATGATTTAGTGATTAACTAATAAATAGATGTATATATGTTAAAATTGATAATTTATGGAAACTTATATTTTTCTTCAACTGTTGAATGAATAAAATTATAATTACGTACCTAATAAAACTAATTATTTTGGATGATGTGTAACTACGCGTTTAGATTTCATCCTAAATATATGAAACATGTAATATTTTTATAATAAATCACACATTTAACTAGTCATTGAATTCAAACTATCAAATATCAATGATATCATGTTATACTATAATTAAAAAAAAAATTGAAGGAATAAGACTCTTTTTTTCTGGGGCGAGGGAGAATTATCAAAGGCTTGAGGGGCTAAAGTGATATTTATGTATAATATTGTTTACTACTTTAGTGAGCTGAAAGCCAACACCACTTTGCTTTGAAATTGAATCAGAGTCGACGGCGAAAATTCGGGAGCGAAATCGGTGGATTGGAATATATAGATTGAATGAAAATCCCAGAGAGCATAGAACCCAGTTATTTAATTCTAAAGCCAGGACATGGCCCGAGATTGAACTGGGGTTTTAATTCCGGGCTTAGAATCACAGTATCTTTTGGTGTATTGGGTGCTGTTGGTCTACTTTTGGTGATTAAAGCTAAAAGATATCTCGAGTTCAATATCCCTGATAACGACGTCGCTTCTCCTAGTTTATGGGTTGTACCTGGATTGGAAAATCTCGGCAACAATTGTTTCTTGAATGTTGTTTTACAGGTAAAAATTGCATCTTTCATTTCAATATGCAGGTTAAGTTATTTTTGTTATATTAAGTGGTTATGGGATGTTGAATTCTGCTGTTGATTTACGTTTTGATGAATTGGGGGTGTTCTAAATCTAATGCTCAGTTGTATTGCAATGAGAGAGAGAGAGATTACCCTGATGGTTTGATTTTTGGGTTTAAGGCTTTGGCAAGCTGTTCGGGCTTCCGAAAATATCTGCGGGAGATGATGGAGGAATATGGTTCATTGCCACTTGAAGGAGATGAAAATGTACCACTTGTTAATGCCTTGACTTCACTTGTAGAAGGTGAGCCTATTTTTATATGTAGTGATTATAAGTGATTTGATTGAGGCGATTGCTTGTTAGATGTTTGAGTGCTTCTAGTATGTATGTATGTATATTTGCTGATGCAGTTTTCTTGTGTTTATCATGGAAATGCCGATATAGTGCATCGTATTCGAGTTTTTTTTGCTAAGCTTGTGAGTTTCTGGATTGGATTAGATGTTATCTGGTGAATATTTGATTATCTGATCAATGTTACTCTGGCCTGTTTTCTTTCTGCCAAATGGTGTTATATATGATGATCGGAAAATTGTTTCTTTTTAATCGCTTGGTTTTGATATCTATCTTGTTGTAATTTATATAGCTTTCTCCTTAGATCACCAAAGAATCTTCAATTTAATTTGAAACTCAGGTCTTTATACTCTTTTCTAAAAATCGTTTTTGGGACCCACTTCTTTGTTCAGAATTATGTACTATTCGGCACAAAAGAACTGTACTGAGCCCTCGAAAGTTGATGCTTGCTATGGATCATTACATTCCAAATTTCAATCTAGCTAGGCAGCAGGTGCATTTTTATCGGCATTTATCATCTTTACCGATATGGAAGATTTGCACGTCTCAATTTTAATTTGGATGTAGGATGCAGAGGAAGCATTATCTCATCTTTTGTCATTATTGAGAGATGAAATATCAGAACATTGTGTGCCCAATAAAAGCTGCTTAGCAGATTTGCAAACTCTTCCTAATGGAAGAATTCTTAGCACAAAGAGCAGTGAAGAGGAAAGCGAATGGCAAAGATGGAGCCGCAGTTTTCTTAAGCCTTTCGATGGGATTATCGGCAGCATCTTAATTTGCAAAAGCTGTTCGTTTCAGGTTGAATGGTACTAGTCAGAATTTGCTTTAAATCGTTTGGATTTATGATCACATTTTTTATTTGTGAATATATTTTATGAATTGAATATATTACTTCTACAGATCTCTCTAGATTTTCAACTATATCACAGTTTACACCTTTCGCCTCCAGCTACCAGTGGCGGTACAATTGTACGTTCTATACAAATTTCTCAATCACCCATCGTTTTTCATAACCATAGTATTGAACTCCACCACCATGGTTACGTTTCTCATTCTGAAAATTTTAGATGGCTGGATGCACCCTCGTGGATTGCCTTAACAGATTTTTTGCAGCCGAACATGTCGAAAATTATTGCTGTAGCAATTGTTGGCATAAATCTGCAATCAAATATGTATCTGCTTTTTCTCAAGATAAGGTATTTTCGATACTTTTCCCTTTTCCATTTCAGTCTCTATCTTCACATCGTATCATCTTTAAAAGCTTTGATCTTGCAGAGAGACGTCGAAAAACTCCAAAGGTGTAATAAGAACGATAATTGTGAGTGCAAAACCCTATCTTCTCTTGAGACATTTCCTTGGTCAAATAGGTTCTCTCGTACGTTCAAGCAACTGAGTATTGCAAGGAGTCCTAAGGTATATAGTGAAGTGAAGACATCCCATCTCGTTTCCCTTGTCGTTGTTCTAAAATAATCATCTCTTACTTGCAGATTCTATGCATTCATTTGCAACGAGCTTCGTACAACGTATTTGGGCAGTCGGTTAAACTTAGGGTACATATACATTTTTCTTGCATTCCAAGTATTAGAATTGCTTCAAATTACCTGATAACAATGGTGTAGACTATAGAGCAACATCTTTTCGGTTTCTATGAAGTGATCAAGTGCTGGTTCGTCTTTCCAGGGCCATATCTCTTTCCCTTTGATACTAGATTTGTCTCGATACATGCACACCGAAGTTGGAATAAAAACTACGGGGACTAATCCGCAATTTGGGACATCGAACCAAAGTAGTCAGGAAATAAGGTTCTTCCCTTATGCCAAGTACCAAGCTGGGTTCAAACCCGGTACAGTAAAAAGCGTTTCCTCGGAAACAGAACAAGAAAGAAATGCCATTGCAGTCGAAAATGATCCTTGTTTAGAATCTTCTGATGTAAGTTTTTTTTTTATTGGAAAATTTATATTTGGGTCCTTTTGCTTACAAGTTTTTGAATTAGGCCCCTTTACTTTGAGTAGTAAAAATTGAGTCTTTATGGAGTTGGAGACACCACCATTATCATTCTTCGTTCTCATGTAAACATGCTCGTGTTCATACAGGAGGGCGTTATTGTCATTTCAGCACCATCTCGACAACAAATGTACCGGCTCGTTTCTGTGGTCGAGCACTTCGGAACAAGCGGAAGTGGGCACTACACTGTTTACAGGAAAGTGACAGCCAAGATTGGTGATGAAGATTCTGTAGATCTGTTGGAATCTGCAATTGATCAATGGTTTTGTGTTTCAGATTCTGAAGTTGATAGTGTCTCAGAGAAAGATGTGTTGGATGCTAATGCTAGTATGTTGTTCTATGAGAAAATAGAAAACTCTTGAGATTTTAATTTCAATTTTTTTAACTTCAATTTTATTGAATAATTATAGATACAAAGTAATGCACCAAAGTTTGTGCTACATGATCTGATGATAGTAATTGTTATTGCATCAAGATTATTGTTTTGTAATAAATTGGAGGCGTAGAGGTTTGGACTTGAGACTTGTTTTTTTTGCTTGGTTTTGATATCTTAGTTGAATTATAAGTTACTTCATTTGTTTCATTTGTTTTTGTTAAAGAACGTAAAAATTGAACAAATATAGTTAAAGGATTTAGGATTGAAATTGGAAAAAAGAATCAAATTAACTTCACAAAGAGCATCATATAAAATCCCTAAATTTTAGTTAAGGAATATGAATAGAGATAATTTAGAAATAAATTTTTATAAAATCTAAAATAGTACTTGATTTGAAAGGAAAATAAGTTTGAAATTAATAAGTTTAGATTTCAAAACGACACTTATTTAATTTTGAATCGTAGGGAGTATGGAGTATGTGGTAGAATCGAAAAAAAAATGTAAAAGAAGAAAAGCAAAAACAAAAGCATTAAGAGTGTCGAAATATTTTCATTTTGATCTAACATGTAATATTAAAAATAACATAGTTATGGTAGCACAATTCAATAATCAATCTCTTCACCTCTTTTTTTTTTTTTTTTTAAGTTAATAAAAATTATTCATGTTTTATTTTTTATTTTTACGTTTCTTGAAAAAATTATTCAATTGATTATTCGACAAGTTTTCTTTCTTTCTTTCTTTGTTTTCTTGAAACAATTAGGGCAACAGATTTGAATTGCTTGTTATTAGGGCAACAACCCTTTGAAAGATATGTTGAAAACCTAAAATTAAAAGTGGAAAACCAGCATATTTGAATACCTCTAATTAAAATTATGATATTATTTTGCACTTGATTACCATTTACCAATTGTCAAACATTCTTTACTTGCACTTTTATTTAATCTTTTTGTGACGACTAGGATTTTACCGATGCATAATTTGATAATTAAATATCTAAACCCCTAATTATTTGATTTATATTACGTGTGTTGTAGAAAATTTAATTATAAGTATGTTTTAATTAAGTTTAACGTTTGAGAGATTTATTTCGTAAAAATATAAAGTCGATAAAATAATTCATAAGTGGGACGAGATGAACGAGAACGAAAAACCGAACAAAACGCAAAAAGAATGGATCAAATCGGAGTTCGTTTGATATCTCAAATTAATTAATATCATAAGAAAGTTTAATATAAAGTTTAAGATTATAATATGTTTAATTAAATAATTAACCTAAGGTATATAATTGAATTATCCTAAGTAAAAGATCATATCCAAAAATTAACCTAAGGTAAAATATGTGATACTCTCCTCCTTCTCTCTTCTTCTCCGGCGGCCGGCCGGCCGGAGCGCCGCCGTCGCCTCCGCCGGCGACCACCGTCGCCGGAATTTTCATCGAATCGAAATGTATCGAAACCTACACCATCTTGAAGCTCTCGACGAGCCTGTTCCAACCCCGGGCTCGGAATTATCATCCGCTGCCGCAATCGCCGGCAATCGGCCGATGAAGTTTCGGCTCTCTCTCTCTAAAAACCCCCGTTTTCTCTCTCTTCGTTTCTCGGCCATCCGGCCACCGATCGGGGCGATTCTTGAGCCTAGATTGAAGTTCTCGTCGAGCCCATCTCGATTTCGGGCTCGGATTGTTGATCGGACCGGCCAATCTCCGGTGGTGGCCGGTCAAAGTTTCTGCAGATTGCTTTCTCTCTCTTTCTCTCTCTTCGATTTCTTCTCCCTGTCTCTCTTGCTCAGATGTTGCCGGAAAGGGTGGTCGGAGGCGGCGCATGTAGCGCCGCCGTGTGGGTGTATAGCCGGCGCAAGGAGCGCCGGCGATGGGTGAGGATGGAGCCGGCGGCAGTGGCCGCCGGAAAGGTGTATATATATATGCATGCAGTGGCTGTGATGGAGGGTGGTGTTTGGGGCGGCGTTTCCGACGCCGCCGTGACCGGAGGAGGCCGGCGCTCCGTATGGTGGTGGTCCGAGGAGGTGGCCGGCGACATGGTGTCGCCGGCGGTGGCTGGCAGGGGCGGTGGTGGCGACGGGCAGTGGGAGTTGGGGGGTGGGGTGGATTTTGGGAATTTGACTATCTTCAGGGACTAACTTGCAATTTCCTCAATTTCTGCTTATTCTCATTCTAGTCCCCCAACTTTTAGTTTGTACACTTTAGTCCTCAAAGTTTTGGAAATTATATTTCCACCCCCAAAACTTCTCAAGACTTGGATTTTCACCCCAAGACTTTCTGATATTGCAGTTCGACCCCTCCAGATTCCTGAAACCTCATTTCGACCCCAAACTTTATCTGTAATTACAGTTTTACCCCTCAAACCCTCCAAACCCTAAAACGCTTCGTTTAGCTTCGTTTCTTATCCGTTTTAATCCGTTCTCGTCTCTAAACCTTCCTTTTTGAATCCTCTGTATTTCTAGACCTAATCGGGTCGAGTTCTGTTCTGTTTTCAATTCGTTGTTTCTTCCGAGCATTTATTTATAAACGCTTAATTAATAAGTGTAACCTAATAATTTACGTTGTGTGTTTGTAGGCCCAAACGCTCCGAACACATCTCAAAACTAAAAGGAAAAGAACGTGATAATCGCACCGCCCAGGCTGAGGTGGGGGTAAATTCTGAATTAACGTTTAACTTTACGTTTATTTTGTATAGTCGCATGCTAGGGTTTTCGATATATTATGTTATGATGATGAACGTTATATGATTTACGATTTGAGATTATGAGCATGAAATGTAATTGATGATATCAGCATGCTATTAATTGTTATGCATGTCCGTTATATGTGCTTTGTCTACGTGCTGTGAATTGAATCCTTTGTTGGGATTAAGATAAGATGTGTGTTCATGTGCACGGTCTTTGGGAAGACAGGTTGGAATTAAGTCCTAACTGGAAAACGGAGGATTGGTGAAGTCCCCCTAACCAAATAATCACCAGAAGGATAAGGTGGTGGGGTAAGGCGGGATATACCTGCGCCCAAGTCATTTACTTGCTGTGCATTGTACTTGCTGTGATTAACTGCTTATCTGATTTAAAGTTTTATGTTAATTTATGAACTTGCCTCCACGGGGT
This sequence comes from Scutellaria minor, assembly GCA_954870855.1. Lineage (NCBI taxonomy): Eukaryota > Viridiplantae > Streptophyta > Magnoliopsida > Lamiales > Lamiaceae > Scutellaria > Scutellaria minor. The sequence goes on along the minus strand of OX940732.1, from coordinate 20,007,869 downwards.
GTATTTTTATGCACTCACCCCGTTTACGTGTTCGTTACAGGTGATGATGTTGTTGGGAGAAGTTGAAGGGAGAGATGTGCCCTGTCTGTTAAAGATTTCTTTTGTTATTTCGATATTTTGTTATGATATTTGATAATTGTTTCGGAACAACGTACGCTTGCGTTTTCTTTTGGTCCAATCACGTTTGTTAAAATCCGCTGTTGTACATCGATAACTTATAAAGTTCGATATATGTATATATCTTCATCGTTTCTCTTTTCTTTCTCCTTCTTCTTTCCTGCACGCCTGCCGGGGATACTCTGATAATTTAAAAATGTTTTTCCTAAATTTATTAATCTTTTATTATAAAATATGGTTAAGTTTCGGGGCGTGACACTTTTCCATTTCCGAATTTTAAATAAATAAAATTTTTAATATATCTTATTCAGTGCACTTTTTAATTGGATAAATTTCATAATAAGATCAAACTTATAAATTAGTTCTCAAGTCTAAACCCAATTTTTAAAGTTTTTCAATAAATACCTCAATTTAACCTTTTTTCTCAATTTAATCTTTGAAATTTAGATTGAGTTCTCAATTCAAAACAAAATTTCATTTTAATTTTCTTTTTTCTTTTATTTATATTTATAGATTTATTAATATTTTATTATATATTTATATATAAAATAAATTATAATAAATTAGTGCAATTTTAAAACAATTTTCATCCGACTTGTATTAATTTATATATATATATATATCAATTCATAAAATTAAGAAATCTTAATTTTATGAATAAAAGTACACACCCAATTGTAATATTAATCAATTTAATATAAATTATATTTTATGAATTGAATTAATTATAATTTTCTTTCTTCCTTAGTTTTTTTTATATAAATTAATACGAGTTGGATGGAGGTTGTTCCAAAATTATACTAACTTGTCTTAATTTATCTAAAATTTAAATATATATTAAAATATATATAAATTTATAAAAATAATCAAAAATAAAAATGAAAAAATAATAAAATTTTATCTTGAATTGAGAACTCAATCTAAGTCTAAAGCAATGTTAAATTGAGCCTTATTGAGAAATTATGAAATTTATCCTTTTTAATTTTAGACGTGTGCTATTCCATTCCAGTTTTTCGACTCGGATTAAGAGAGTATCTAAACTGCAAATTGAAATCAAACTTTCGATAGAAAATCCCATCATATTTGACATTATTACCAAAAGAAGAAATGAAAATATTTAAATAAAAGAGTATCTAAACTGCAAATTTAAATAAAATAAGAGAGTATCTAAACTGCAAATTGAAATCAAACTTTCGATAGAAAATCCCACATATTTGACATTATTGCCAAAAGAAGAAATGAAAATATTTGCTGCTAAAGTCAGAACTTAAATATATCTTCTTTCTCTGCAAAAAATCAATACAACCTATATACATAGGTACAATAATTATTCCTAATCTTAGATTTGTTACGTCAAACAGAAAATCCAACGTCACTTCCTTCCTACACAAGGCGTTGTCTGTTATACTACACACACTTAATTACTCAATCTTTATTTTTTAAAAATAAAATACATGAATTTTTAATTCATATGAAATTTAAATCCATCAATACAAATGCAACTTAACTGAAAACCAGAAGAGATCTTGAATGGTAGAATAGGATTTCTGAATAACCACACGGATAGTAATCGATTAAATAATTCATCATCAGATTCATCAATCTAATCAATTACTCTCGCGTGTGGTTAATCTGAAAGATTATTCTTCTTTTTGCAGAAACCATAATCCAAAGCCAATTTTTTTTTTCTTCTCATTCTCTCTCATTTGGATTGCTTCTTCAATCGATTGATTGGAAGATATATATACACGTTTGGAGGACACCAGAATGCTAGATGTTAGGGTTTTTGTGGACCAAACAGAGGTTGCATAGGCCCAATAAGTAAACAGCCCATTTGGGCTTGCAACTAAAATCCATTACATTGTCTGTATTAAAATCCCATTAGGTTTTTGTTGGCCCAAAAACCTCTATTTACTTCGAGTAAAATCATATTTTCGTTAATTATTTCTCCACTTGTATTTTATAAAAGGTTATTTCATGTTCTTTTAATTTTAGAACTCATTATATATTTGTTATTACATTATCTCCTTCACATTTTTTTTGTTCTTTCTAATAAGCTTAGTTCATGGTTGTACACTATTTAAAATAAAGGATCTCGTGTAAACTGTAGAAAGTAGCATGAAGAGAAGCCATGCATCAGCAAAAATTGAGAAGAAATGAAATCGAGGGTTTTTTGGCCAAGCGTAATAGAAGTCGCGTTTTTACTTATAAAAACGTATTCCATAAATGCGACTTCAAGTTAGGTATTTTAGTTAACCACTAACCTGTGTTTCCAAGTCTGTTTTGCAGGTTCAGAGAAGCGGTTTTCGTGGGCTCTTATCTTGCTAACCACTTAACGGATTTGAGCGCGGATTTCTGCATTGGATTCGCTATATATAGGAGTATTCTTCATTAGTTGATTAGTTTTAGAATTGATCATTGAGGAGAGATAAAAACCACTGTAAAGAGAGAGTGTTAGGCTTTTAGTGCACTGTTTCAGTTTTTCATTCAATCCTGTAAAACGATTGTTCTTGATTGATCGATTAATGAGAGCTACTCTAAGAGGACGTAGGCATAGTTACGCCGAACCTCTATAATCGTGGTGTTTTGGTTTGTTGTTTGTTTGCTTCGTTCTTGCATTGATTTACTTCTCTCAAGATTAGGGTTTTCTGGTTGTGTTTGTTGTTTTGGATTGCAAACTCTTGTTTCTTTACCATCATAAACCAATCAAGAAATGTACACAAACAGCATCATCATTACTCACTAATGATAGCATATAACTTTATTTATTTATCGGGGGGGGGGGCTAATCGAGCAGAACATGAGTCGAGCTTAGTTATCCTCTAAACCAAACAGCTTCGAGATCTTTTCCAGATCAAGATTCCTAAAATCAATATGGGAAAGTGACCTGCGATAGAGGCTCGAGTTACTCTCTTTAAGGTGGTTAGCAGCCTCGGTCAACGAGGCCAGCAAGAGAGGATAGTTCTTGATGTTTTTCAGAGCATTAGGATGAGCCTCGGTTTTTGCAGACCTGTTTTGCTGAGATCGGAAAGCTGGAGTTGGTGAACAAGGTGGCTTTGTAGCAAAGGATGTACTGTTCGAGCCATTGCTCGTCTCCTGGCTCTGAGAGTCGCTTGTCATGTGAGTATCCTGCTAAGATAGATAACATGGAAGTCATCTCATTCTGCATAACTGATTTCTGATTAGAAGTTATTAGAGTTTCAATTGGTTTCACCATCTTTGATCAAGATTTCATTTTTGGACAATAAATGGGACTACATGCAATCTTTGTTATAGAAATAGGAAAAACAAAATGTAGAGTAACCTGTTTGGGATCTGCATTATATCCAATGAGATCAGGGAATGAGACCTTTCGTCTATGGCTTCCATGGCTTTTCTGAGTCCGTTGCTTCGTGTTGAAAATCCTGTTTTACGAACAAAGCAAACATAGAAATTTGATTTCTCTTACTCATTATCTTCTGAAAAAGGATATATAACTTCTACAGATTACATACCCTCTCTTATCCACGGATTGGATAGGTTTGTTTTCCCCTGTGCTTATCAAAGGCAGACCAGAGAGATCGCATGGCAACGGATGTATAGTGAAGAACTGTATTCGAAGTTTACCAAGATTAAAATGCCAATACAAGAAACCATTAAATGATTCTATATATGACTAACAATAGCATGCTCCTAATAAGCAATGATCCCATTTCTTCGTTTTAACCAGTAAGTTCAGATTTAAGACACTATCTAAGATTGCACTTCAAGATTTCATACTCAACAGCTTACACTATAGCAGAAATTATGTACTGAATAACAACTCACATCACTTTGGAGAGCAGAAGTAGCACTTCCTCGATATGCTGGATCGAGAGATAGAAGCCTTCCCAGAAGACCAAATACTGAGCCTGGAAAGTATGGAAATGTTTGCTCGAAATTGGGCTTATACTGTTGTGGAGGTCGGAACGTTGCAGGTGGCCTCACTTTCTTCCAGTACTCCTCTGATGGAGATCCACAAAGCTTGAAAATCTTATGAAGCTGTTCAATCTGAATCAAGAAATTGAAACTCTCATAAAATCTCCAAAGATAGTAGACTATGTCCTGCATCATCACTAAGATTATTTTCTCCTAAAGATCAACCAAGAAGGGCTTTACCTCATTTCTACCAGGCATAATAGGCCGTCCAACGAACATCTCTGCCAAAAGGCATCCTGCACTCCAGAGATCAACCCCAACTCCATAATCAGTAGAGCCAAGAAGCAGTTCAGGAGCTCTGTACCATAATGTCACCACTCTGCTTGTGAGGCGACGCTTCGGATTATCAAAGTAGAAATTTGCCAATCCAAAATCTGCAATTTTAAGAACCCCATTCTTATCAATCAACAGGTTCGACCCTTTTATATCCCGGTGCAATATTCCCCTCTCGTGACAATGCTGCAGACCTGACAGCAGCTGCTGCATATAAGTCTTCACCTGCATTTCATCGAACACATTACAAACCAATCATCTTCTCATGAAACACTAAATTGATTTCACTACTATCAAATCACGTTAACCTGAGACTCGTTGAGCTTTCCTTCTGGCCGAGCATTGACTTTGGTCAAGTCGGATGGCATGAAATCGAAAACTAAATAAAGACTGTATTGCATTCTTGAAGTGGCTATTCCTTCAAGCTTAATGATATTGGGGTGGTCAAGCTTCTTTAGTATTATGATCTCCCTTGCCATGAACTTCACACTTTGGGGCTCTGATGTGTCGAATCGAACCTTCTTTAAAGCAACGATCTTTCCAGTGGCTTTATCCAGAGCTTTATACACATTACTGTATGTCCCCTGCCCCACCTGCAAATCAAAACCAGCAAATGTTTAAACATTCGATAACGATGATGATGATGATGATGATGAAAACGATTTTCAAGTATTTATCACCTTAGCAAGCTTGTCATAAGAATCAGCACTCTTGGGAACCAATCCAGCTAAGGCATCTCTATCAACATTTTCTAAAAGCCACTTAGGCCATCCATCAACCATCTCGTCTGCACCAATCTTCTTCTCCGAAATCCTCTGCGAAACATTCCCACCACCGTGTTTCCCTCTCTCACTCTCTCTACTGATCCTTCTCTCTCCTCCTCCGCCGCGGCTGACCCCATTCTTCTCCTCGCCGCCGCCGCGCGAAGACTTGCTGAACTCTCCTTTGATGTAGCCATTTTCGATTTTCAGCTTGTCAAGAAACAAGTGTGTCGGGCTGTGAGTGGTGGTCCCTTTAGCCTGAACACACCCCATTGATGCTGCTTCACGGCGGCGAATCGCCGAATACGATTGAAGTGTGCAGAGGTATCTAAGTGGCGACGATGAATAGGTGGTGGTTCATCGCGATTGCGCCATGCATGAGATGATGATGATGATGATAACATTTGTGGGATTGCGAATTGGACATGCGAGTGAAGAAGAAGAGGACAGAGGTAGCTGTCGCTGTCGCGTAGCCGGCGTTGCTCGAATAATGCCAGAATATGAGGATGTACTACGGATTATCCGCCGCGACGAAGAATTGTATCCAAAATCGATGATTTCAACTGTGATCTCAACGATGGAAAATATTTGCAAAATAACCCCTTTAAACCTGGAATATTTTACTCTCAGTTTTTCTTTTTTTTTTTAATAATTTGTTTATTTTTTGGGTAACATATAACATTATCTATAAGTACTTTGATTCGACCCACAATACTTGAAATCTTAGGTTTATTTTATAAGTGTTTGTTGATTTATTTTTATGTATGATACTTTTTTTTATATTTTTAAAATAATTTTTCTCATTATTTTTTTATTTTTTTTCATTTGATTTTTAGCATAACATTGTTAATTGTTAGTTCTTTATAGGTGTTTTAACTATTGTATTAGGTATTTTCATATATTTCTTTAAAAAATATATAATAAATCTCATTTTTATCACTCGAAGACATCTGTTTTGTTCTGATTTTGTCTTTGAATGCTTTTTTTTTAAGGTTGACATAATGATTTCATTTGTAATTGTTTTCTTTTTGTGTTCTTTTTATTAATCTTAACCAATTGTTACATCTGTTGTTGTAATATCTTATTACAATTTCCCAATAGTTTAAGGGAGTGCTTAGACTGGATATGCTCATTCGAATTTTGAATGGATAATATCCTAATCATGTTATTTATTAATTTGCAGAATCCTATAACTCTAATCTATTTTTTCTACTTTATCCACTTTTTTTACAATTCCCACTAAAAATATTTTGTTTTTTTAAAATAAAATAATAGAACATCATCTATTTTTTTTACAATTCCCGATATGATCCACTTTCAAACTTGCAAATCTATCTACGTTCCAATCTAAACATATCCTAAATTTTTTTACAACACCCATTTTTTGTTAATGTCATTAGTTTTTCAAGAGCATTATTGTTTACTTTTTTTTTTTTTTTCAATTTGAAATGTTGGACAAAAACTATTATTCAAGTTTGGAACCAAAGATTTCATGTAGAAAAGGCAATACAACATTAACAATCTCTTCCAAGCATTTGTAACTTACATATTTATTTTTTTCAAAGCACATATTTTTTGTAGAGTAGTGGAGTGTATATTTAATTAGTATTAATTTTTTGATAATTCATAAATAAAATATTTTTAAAGGAGGAAACTTGGCAACATTGTAGAGCTCCAAGTGTCATCACTTGAGAGAATCAAACCACACTTTTATATATATAATTCTATTTTTCTTTGTTCTTCATTTCTAGTTTTTTGTTTTTTTAATTCTATTTTTTTTATTCTATTTTTCTTTGTTCTTCATTTCTAGTTTTTTGTTTTTTAATTCTATTTTTTTGTTCTTCATTTCCAGTATTTTAAGTGCGTTGAAAGATATTCTTGGAACATTGTAATCAAAAAATTGTGTTCCACGTGTTCAAATTAAATTTCAACATTTTGTTTCATGTGTCTAGTTTTAGTTTCAAGCTTAATGTTTTTCAATAGAATCTAGCTCGAGCTTGAAATAATATCATTTGGATTCAAGTTGTTTACACTACTTTACACATTTAATATTTGCATTATTTTTTCATTAAAAAGGAACAAAAGTTCAGACACCATTGCAAATGGTTATTATTAAAGGGGAAGAATAGGAACTCCTAAAATAAACAGTCATTTCTTAATCTCACTATGAACATAAATATTTAATAAAATGAACGTTTCATTATACTATTTTATTTTGTCAAGAAATTTTGAGAACCCCTTTTTAAGATCAATTTTGGAAGTAACAAACAAGTCTGACTTGATACAAAACTTGCAAAATATCTTAATCGATCAAGTAATATATGAAAATTAATGCCAAAAAAAAAAAAAAGGATGACTTGTAAAAGTGAAGAAACGAAAAAAAGAATAGCAAGATGAAAAGAATCTCCATAATGAGCAATAGCATTTCACAATCCATATCAAACTAAGCAAACCTTCAATTGGGGTACAATCAACAAGTGACCTTACAATCTGCACACACTTTGTTAGCACCAATTTAGCATGGAGAATCATGGCCAGGACTATCTGCGTGCATATCCATTGAAGTATCGTTAGAACTAGGAGGGTTAGGGTCCCTGGTTTGACTACCATTATTCTCGTTGCCCCGCATAACACTATTTGCATATTGACCTCCCTGTGATAGGTGGTAGTTCTGGAGGCTCCTTCGTACAGGGCTAGAGAGAGCACTAGAGAAGACTGAGTTTTTAGTTTGGTCTGAGTTCACAGAACGCAATCCTTGTCCAACAGTTGTCGAACCAACTGCATTGGAAGATACTGCGATTGCCGGGTAGGTTGACTGCATAGCATTTTGAGACTGTTGCTGATGGTAGAACGGAGAGGATGATGGAGGCTCTTCGGCACCATAGTCAAGTTCATTCTGCAAAATTGTAAAATCATCACAAGGCTGAGCTTCAGAAGGATACTTTGGAAATTCAACTATTAGTGCTCTCTTTGAAAATGGTTGTGTGGAAGAGTTGGTGAAGGCAGGAAAGTAGGAAATATAGGGCCAAGAGAATACATTACATCATAGGCAAAGAAGACATACTGAAACGTGTAGATTCATAAAATGGAAAAAAAAAACAATTTTACAACCATTTTGCAGTGTTCCTTTCTTTTCAGTTGGTGAAAAAAAAAAGGGTTTGATATAGCTTCTATCTCCTTATTGACACAATGTTCACCAAACCATAATTTAAGTATATATTATATATCACCACAGAATGTAGGTTTACAGTGCTATTCAGATAACATTTGCGACAGATGTAGTTTATTGAAATGCTAAGCTCCCCATCCCCCAAACTGTTCAAGTACCAATTACTGAACTCTTTTCTTCCCATTGAGTTTCTAGAGAGGTTTTACAATCACCAGACTCGTAGGCACTGATGTCAATAGCGATCGCGAATAGCGTGGCGAGGCGAGGGCATGTCGCGATGGGTCGCTATTTAGAGAATAGCTGTAATAGCGTTGCTATTGTTTTTTAAGGTTTTTTTTTTTAATTATATATTAGAATAGTGAAAAAGAGAGATAAAGAAGTCAAACCCTACTCCAAGTCTCCAAACGCGATCAGACTCTGTTAATGAATGATTAATGCTTAAAGTTTAAGACTATAACATGTTTGAAAGTTGAAAACTTTGCATAATCTTAGGAAATGTGTTATGAATTCTTTTTACACTCCTAGACGCTATCTTATGTGAATTTGTGATATATATTAAGTTTTTATATATATTTCGCTATGTGAACGAATAGCCATCGCTATTCGATCGCTATCGCTATATAGCTTAGCCATGCCTCATCGCTATAGATCGCTAAACGCAATTGACAACTATGCTCGTAGGTAAAGATCCAATCTCTACATAAACTAAATCTGCCAACTGAGGTCCAGTGAGAAACTGAAAACTCTATGAGAACATACAAAAACCAATCCAAAGTTCCTAAGGGACATGAACAAAAAAGTAAGAGGTTGAATCAACAATCTCCAACAGCTAGGTAATTCTCATATAAACTCACTAACAATTATGCTATTAATTTCATACCACATCTTGTGGCTCAAAAGAGGGTCTTAATTTGCAATAACACTATCTAGTTTGCAATGGACTGGATAACATGCAAAAGAAACATATACACGATCTTTTCTACACAATAGAGTATCTGTGTAATTACAAGGTTTATCTTCTTCCATGAGAACCAACTCATTAGAAAGAGAAATTCTTATTTGAGATACCAAGAGGCAGAAAAAACATTAAGGAAAACAAATAAAAAAAAGGCATATTTAATCCATATCTCTCACTCAAATATAAAACTCAAAGATAGATAGACAGTAAGTTTCAGGAACATACAAAAAAGGGTTACATATACTATTATTTCCAAAAGTCTGACTGAATTATGTAGAGCAGAAGTATGATCCATACCAATGTACTGCAAGAACTTTGTCAAAATATGGGTAATGCGCATTGGTCATAAAAAATAAATTGCATCTCAGCTAGCAATACGAAACTCATCACATTATATAGCTCTGTCAACATATAGGACGAAGATGGTTCTAGATGTTATTAAATTTCAACAGCATCCTTCTGTCTCAGGCATGCACAAGGTTAACTTTCGTGATTAAAATTCAAAAATTTCAGGCAACTCAACATGATCAAAATGAATTCTACATTGACAATATGCATTGCCACCCCAAACTGGAGTAACTAAAGAAAGATATACCAAATGTACATGTTATAAAACAAAATAGAACCCCACTTCATACATTCATGTAATTATCAGCAGAAAGTACTAAACATTCAGTATGCTCGCATTTTAGAAAATTAGATGATAGAAATCAAAGAACTTTCAAGTTGATAATCACCACGTAAATATTAAAAAGGGTAGACCTGCAAATAGGTGAGTACGTCGCTAGTCATCACTCTAACCCCATCTTCATGCTGCCTCAACATCCAACTATAAAGCTTTTCCTACAATCAGAAGAAGGTTAAGAAAGTCCTCACCAATTATTTGCAGGAAAATCCCCAAAAACCAAGAAAACAACTCACAAGTGATTGTTCCGAACTTAAACATTGAGAAAATAGGGTACTACGAACATTTTTTCAATAAAGAAAAGTTCAGGAAATACACAATTGAGCAAAAAATTTAACAGAGATAAAACCATCAAAGAGACGGAGCAATTGATTATAATAAATTACTAGCATTTACCTTCATTTCAGAAAACAACAATCACTTATATATGCAATTGACTAAAAACAATTAACAGATACAAAACCATCCATCATAAGCAGCGATTGATTTTCAGAAAATTCATAAAAACAATCACTTAATTAAACCTGCATGCACCGTTCCAATTTCTTCATTCAATTCCATCCGAACTCAATTGCATCAAATTACATTTCAATCAACAAAAAACCCAGCAAAAATCCAGGAACCAAAAAGGAGCAAACACATAAATGGAATGGGTATGGCAACAATAAGATAACGAAAACAAACCATCGCGTGACGTTCACCGGCCTGGAAGGAGAGCCGCTGCTGGTGCACGGCCTGCGAGTAGAGCTGCGAAAGGGAGTTGGCGGCGCCGCAGAAGGCGGTGTACATCCCTCGATCCACCTCATCTAGCCGCGTCGCATCGGATTTCCTCTTCTTCCCCATCCGAAAAACTCCCAACGAAATTGAATCTTCGTTGCTTGTGCGAACGAAACCCTAGACTACCAGGGGCGAATATAAATATGGACAGAGAGAGAGAGAGAGGGAGGGAGAGAGTTGTATCTATCTCGCGGTGATATATGGCGTGCCTTTCAATCAAGGAGGAAAATATTGATATAAGTGGAATTATCGGTAAAATTTTAATTTTGATTTTACGGAAATATCGACAAATATATTGATTTCGATGGAAATATCGGATTTTTTTTAAATATGGAAAATTTGTAAAATTGAAAAATATATATAGTAGTTTACAGAATATTATAACTAACATTAATACATATATTGAACTTAAATTTTAAATAAAATGATATGTTTACAACAAATATAAAGATAAATTAATATATGTTTAATAATAACTTGAACTCCTATGAGATTAAAACAAATAAGATGACATATCATCTTAATTCAAACAATATTGATATACTAATATATTTAAAATATATATATATATTGATGTACTAATATATTGGAGCCTATTTGGTCTACTCTTTCACTAATACATTTAAAATATATATATATATATATATATATCAACATTTTCAGAAATTAAATCGATATTTGTATTATCGATATTTTGCCGAAATATCGATGATGTATCAGCAATATCACACGAAATAACGTCCTTTTAGTCGGTAATAATATATTACCGATATTTCGACGATATTTTGACGAAATTTTCATAATTCTCATTTTCGAAATTTTCAGTATCTAAAAAATCGCGATATTTCTATGAGCGATATTTTCATCCATAGTTTCAATGGGAAATGGACAACCAATTTGGCTTTTTGGTTTTTATACAGATGGGGAAATGGTGGAGTGTTTCCCTGCTTCTGGTGTGCCACGTGGCATTTGAAGTGGCATTGCTATTTCGCCATTTATACATCTTGTTCCAATTTAAAATAGTGGAAATAGTGTTTTACTAAAAATAAAAAAAAATAAAAACCTATTTTTTAGTAAGAAAATTTACAAATTTAAATTTTATACATATCACACATCGTGAAATATATAATATTAATTGTATAAATTAAGAATCTTATTGTATTACACCTAGGGCACTTGTATTTCTGTTCAATTTAAATCATTAGATGGTGTTGTTTTAATTTTTAAGCAGTAGATTAAGCAAATAATAAAAAAACAACTATATTCCGTAAAAAAGATTAAAGAAAATCAACTACATATATAACAAGTTAAATTAGAAAGGTGCATTAGTACCCTAGATGCACCACAAAATCACCCATAAATTAATACTTAATAGATGAATAAAATTTATTATATAATAATTATGATAGATGTAAAATGATATATATTTTTATGCACAAGTTATGTTAACGTATGAAGCCCAAGATCAAAGTGTATAGTACCACGAATGCGATTAGTCAATTACAAATTTTGCTTGTAAAACATTTACGTGCATGTTTGGTAATACATTTAGAATGAAAATCCATTTTAAAACGTTTTCTTTAGTATGCAATTTAAAAAGAAAAGTGCTTATAAGTTTTGACATATGTTTGGTAAGAAATGTAATTCAATGTCCATTTTTTAGAAAGAAAAAAAAAATCACTTATTTGGGTTTCTTTTTTTTTTTTTAAATCACTTTATTTCAGAAGCTTATGTATAAATAAATACCCAACTACAACACTTTTACAAATGGACTTTTATGTATACAGTCCATGTTGGGATGGGTTACCAAACAAGTTTACTTGGATAAGACTGGGCCATTATGTTGAAGGGTCGTTCATTGTATTGGGCCTAGGTAACTCTTGGTTGTCCTGATCCATTAGCCTAGTTATGTTAAATAATGGGCAAACTGGGCCCCAAGTTATATAAAACGTGTCCAAATGCGTCACACGCTTTATAGTTTTTTAAATTTGCACTACTTGTTCAATCTTTTATTTTTCTTATATAAGTTTTGGAGAACTCACTATTTCTTTAGTGTAATTTTAGTGGATTTCACTAGAGATATTGTACTCTTTGTACCAAATTTTGGTGTAATGATACTCTATTCGTTTTAAAATAATAAATTCTAGTGCAATTTATCTGTCTTTTTTTTTTTTTTTATTGTAAGAAGAATTAAATGTTTTCTTTAAATTTTACACTTAGATAGTTTGTTCATTGGATCAAAATTTTAAATATTCATTACTTTTGTTGAAATCTCATCCTTCAGTACTTTAAAGAGGAGCATCGAAGTCATTTTATATACATTATCATAATTGTTAATATTTTTAAAATTTGTTTATAACAATCTTAAATAATATATAAATTGAAACAAATGGATTACAATTTTACATCATTTAAATCAAAACTAGCAGTGCATCCACGCGATGCACGGTTTATTATTTATTGTGTTCATATTTATAAATTGTAATAATATGATGAAGTAGTATAAATTAATAGGTTATTCATAACCTCTTTTATTATTTTAATTTTGAAACATGTACCATATATAGATGATTTTTCATATTACTCATGTGCGTTGCACGAATTGTCATGTAACTTTAATAATTTTAATTATTAATTTTATTTTTAAACATTTTTATTTTATTTGTTGATTTTATATTTTCGTCAAATTAAAATTATTATATACAATAATATTTCATTCAATCATAATAATTAATCTTTCATTTTATATTTTTTATTTGTACATTCCACTCTCATACTCCAATCATCATATATAGTTTTTTTACGTCATTTCTTCATTTATCTCTCACAAAACTATTTGTTCAATTTGTGTTTAGTGTACAAAGACAATTTTGTGAGATCTCCTTAGATGAAGATATGAGACAATAAAATCTGAAAGAATTTTTTTACCTTTGAATGTTTAGCAAATCTTGTATATAGATTTGAGAAATCATTATATTTATGATATTTTATTGTTCTTTTTTCCTTCAAACAATAAGATCCGGAAGAATTTTTCTACCTTTGGATGTTTAGCAAATCTTGTATTCTTTCATTTGTTTTTTAGTTTTATATAAATTTGAAAAATAAATATATTTATAGTTTTTTTTTCCTTCATTCTTTGTATATCTTGTTTTTTTTTTTCCATTCTCTATACATCTATCTTTTGTTGAGAAATCAATATTTTTTAGTTTTACATAAATTTGAAAAATTAATGCATCTCTCTCTTCATATTTTAGCTTTATATAGATTATAGAATAACTTGTAGAGTAAAATTGATCTTGTTTTTAATTATTATTAAAAAATACATTTTTTTATTGACATGACATTTTTAGGTGGGAAAATGACATTCTTGTAATTTTTGTCAACTTTCTTACTTTAATATATAGTATAGATGGTTGGAGATGGTTGGAGATGATGACTATGAAAAAAAATAAAAATAAAAAGTGATTTTTTTATCACAAAAAGTATGTTGCATTGGAATTTGAACATAGAATGTGCAATGTTTCCCAGAATTCTTTTTAGGTTTGGTGGCCTATTTAAGGTTGATTTTATAGGTATTGAGTTTTTGAAAAGATTCGATTTCAATAATGAATATAACACGTTGCATTTTTTATTTTGGTATATTATATTTTTAAAATTTGGGTGATATTCTCTGACAACTAACCTTGTCTTAAATATACTAATAAGCCACACAAGTATGCTTATTAAACTTAATTCTTGTGATTTTTGATTTATATCTTTTTATATTTGTTAAATAAACACAGTAATATCTCATTTAATTTTGTGCTAGAATAAAATTAGCAACACCCGTAAAAATATATTATACATTTTAATGAATAAATTAACGAGTTAACTACCGAAAAATCACAAACTTTAAAAATTTATAATTTTAACTAATTTTTTTGGTTATTGGTAAATTGTAACATGACTTCATATTTCCGTGTATTCATAATCAATGAGTAAATTTTGGGTATATCTTTCTGTTGGATCATGATAAAGTGTTTAGAGGTATGTATGTTAGGTTTAGTGCATCAAATAAGAGATTTTTTAAGGAAATTATGCTTGAATTTTTTTTTTGGTTATAAATGTATTAGATGTTGAAAATCAATTTATATTTGCAAATAGCTAAACAGTTAGTTAACATTGCAATATTTTTTGAAAGTTGGGTGATTTTTGCAGCAATTTATCCTAATTTTAATTTATGATTTATATTTATCAAGTACAATTAGACTTGAATAAGATCATAAATAATTAATTATTCAAGAAATTAAATCAAGCTCAATAATATTTATCAAATCAAACTAAAATTATCATAGGTCGTGAGTCATCAAATATTCATGAAATTAAAATCGACTTAGATAATAATTGAACCAAAATTAAAATTATTAAAGGCTATATTATGCTAGCCGGCAGCCAAGCGAAAATGTAGAGAGAGGAATATTCATAAGACAAATGGGAGAAAATTCTTCATCTACTCTCTCTCTTCAGTCCACATCTCTCCATAATGGCTCAACTGATGTTACAAGTCTATAAAAAAGGCTAATCTACACCCTATTTGAATTTCCTAGGATTTATTACACGCCCATTCCTTAAACTTCGCAAGAATTGTCAAATTTATTCAAATGTAAGTCAAGCTCTTGTCTTTCTGTATTAATTCATTGATTTTATTTCTGGGTTCTTGTCTGAGTTGCCTGTGATGATCAATTTCTGATGGGATTTCAGTTCTGATGATGGATTTGAAAACACGAGCTTTGATTCTGAGTTCTTGAATGATTCTATTGAGTTGCTGTGATTGTAGTTGAATCGAATTATATGTTTGATGTGTTTAGTTTGTGATTTGCAATTTTGGGCGATTGGGTTTTTTTTTTGTTTGGCCAATAGTATGCGATGTTGTCATTTTGTGATAATTGAATTGATTGTGATAATTGCATTGAATGAGTTATTGGGTTGTCATTTTGTGATGATTGATTTTTATTTTATTTTATTTTTTAGTTGAACCTTTTTATAGATGAGAAGTATGGGTTGGGATGGATTTGAATCTTGACCTTTTCCAGTAGTGATTCTTGAATGTGTTCTTTGTCAAGGAAGTGAAGTTAAAGCTTATTTCAAGGAAGTAGATGTTGTTTAGCTTCTTGTAATAAGTAGCTTGTGAGCATATCTCATTTGTGATCATTATCGTTGCACTTAAGAATCGCCTTTGATTTCCACTCGTTGTGCTGTGTAATTTAGTTTTACTTGGAAGAGATACGTGCTTATTCAGTTGTGATTTATTTAGATCACTGATATCTCTCTTGATGTGAAACATTTATTCAGTTGTGATTTATTTAGATCACTGATATCTCTCTTGATGTGAAACATTGTTCGTAAAGATATGATGATTTGATGTTAGAAAGCAGGATTTGATGACTTTTATTTTTCATGATAGTTGTTCGTAAATTTAAAGGGATTGAGCCTGACTGATTTTGGTTTCACCTACAAGCATTATAAGATCGAAATAGTGACTTGTCTGAAATAATGTGAGATCACTGGATGATACTCGTTGCTCACTGCTCTGCTTTGTTTCATTGTTTTACATATATATGATGATTATAGTCTTTGAAGTTTTCTTTATTTTTATCTGCAGAATCTTGCTAAAGAACGTTCTTCTTTGTGTATGATATAGCTCGATTCATTTTCTCTGTTTCGGCTGCATTGTATTGTATTGTAATTGGTGCTCTTAACTCATTAAACATCTTATAAAATCCAACATATTCAACTTTACGAGCAAAAGATGTAATCCTTTCTTAAAACTGATGCTTAGAATGTTCTTTTGAAGCAGTAGAAGAAAAATGACTCCAACGAACAAGGAGGAGCACAAAGTGGCTCTTGATCTCGCTGCATGGCTGTTCAACATTGTCACGTCTGTTGGAATTATAATCGTCAATAAAGCTTTAATGGCTACATATGGTTTTACTTTTGGTATGTCTTTATCCATAGCAAAACCATGTTAAGTGATGAAGATCTATTACTCAATATACTCTGCTTTTTCCCCCTTTTGAAGCTACAACTTTAACTGGACTGCATTTTGCTGCCACGACCATGATGACTCTTGTTCTAAAACGGTATGGATATATCCAAAGTTCGACTCTCCCGGTTTCAGACCTCATGAAGTTCGTTTTATTTGCAAATTTTTCGATTGTTGGAATGAACGTGAGCTTGATGTGGAACTCGGTGGGATTCTATCAGATCGCAAAGTTGAGCATGATCCCTGTATCTTGTTTCCTCGAAGTCATGCTGGACCACGTGCACTATTCGAGGGACACTAAACTAAGCATTTTAGTTGTCCTATTGGGCGTTGCCATCTGTACAGTCAACGACGTGAGTGTTAATGCCAAAGGATTTATCGCCGCTTTGGTAGCCGTTTGGAGCACTTCTCTACAACAGTATGTAAGTCAACTTATAGATTTATATTAGTCAGCTTATTAATTTGTTCTAAGTGATTGTTTCTTTTATTGAATAACCTTCTTTATTGCATTTGCAGTATGTTCATTTTCTTCAAAGGAAGCATTCTATTGGCTCTTTCAACTTATTAGGGCACACTGCACCACCTCAAGCTGCTTCGTTGCTGCTCGTGGGGCCCTTCATGGATTACTGTTTAACGGACAAGAGGGTCGACGCCTATCACTACACCTCCACATCACTTGTAAGTATTAATTTCAAGAAAATTCGATCGTATATGCATCTTCAGATTTATGATTCATTCTCTTTGCAGATTCTTGTGGGGTTGTCATGTTTCATTGCCATCGGAACCAATCTTAGCCAATTCATCTGCATTGGCAGATTCACTGCAGTTTCGTTCCAAGTTCTCGGCCACATGAAGACCATCCTCGTCCTCACATTAGGTTTTCTCTTCTTCGGAAAAGAGGGGCTTAACATCCACGTCATCGTTGGAATGATGGTTGCGATAATCGGCATGGTTTGGTACGGCCACGCCTCGTCTCAACCAGGTGGCAAAGAACGGAGAAACCCCTCTTCGTCTACCCACAAACAGCAAGAAGAAGAAGAAGAAACCGAGTTGATAAAATCCAACGAGCTCGATGAGAAGATGTAGCAATGTTGGGTGTTGAAACTCCATTATTGTTGAGATAGATACACATTTATTAAGAGTCTATCTGAAATCATGTGATCACATACTGTTGCTGTTGCCAATCCTGATTCTGCAATGTATTTGGATAGAGAAAATGGATGCATTCATTGATGAATGCTGTGTGAGTTCATAGGAGGGCCAGTTTAATCAATACCAGTTGATAGTACAAAGAGATATAGACTTCATAAGCCTTTTATAAATAGGCTTTGGCTTTAATATCTTCACATACATTTATTCAGATATCTAACTGGATTTGGTTTGAACATGACTATTATTGTGGGGTCCATCATATGAGTCTTTCATTTATGTATCATAACCGATCTGTAAGCTACTCGAGATGGACTCGAAAGAACTCAAATTCAGTTCGAACTGTTGACTAACTATTGAGCTAGTCGGAATACAAGCCTCTTTAGCGGGCTCCACGCGACGAGCTTGATCAAATAGTGCATTTGTTGAAATTAACTCTGAGTGTCATTTAGTTGAGTTCAATCACCATTTGATGGTTCAATCCCATTATACTTTAATTTTCAAATACAATTTTATATCGCATTTTGTGTTACTATACACATCATGTTTATTATATAATACAATTTTTACATTTTAAGGTGTATATTTCAATAAATAAATAAACTAAATTTAAAGCCCCATCATCCCATTTCATGGCCTCTCTCTCTCTCTCTCTCTCTCTCTCTCTCATGCATTTATATCAAAATAGTTTTGTGGGGTCAATCCATCTCTTCCCTCAAGGCATTGATTATCATTCTCATCTTATTTTGTACTTTGGGCTATTGTATTATAACTTATATAGAGAGGGCCAATAAGAAATTTGGCCCACAAATTCACATTTCAACCAACACAAAGAAACCCTAGTTTAATTTTATGGGCTCACTCAATATGATGCTATAATCATCATTTTGAGTTAATTGTCATCATTAATTTAAACATTTATATATATATATATAATACCTCTGCAATTTAATAATCTTCTCTTCATTGTCCGCCATCTCCCTAACACCTTCCCTAATCTTTGGATCAATTTCAATATATATAATACTTAATCTCATTTTCATATTACTAATTTACTATAAACACGATTAAATTTAAAGATAATAGATTGATTATATTCCCAGATGGGAAAAATTGACCGTGTTTTTTAAATTTAATAAAATATATGAAAGTTAATGTGTTAATTATTGATATATCAAAGTTCCGAAGTTAAAAAAATTAATTCCTTGTACAAAATATAAATTTTCGTATATGTCTAAGTATTTGATAAGTACTAAACTTATATGTTACTTAGTATAACATTTTTACAATATTTTTTCTATTTGAATGTTATTCAAGCATGCAAGACATTGAAAATGCTCACTATTTTAGGAAAGATTGGTGGGACTCCACATTATCATCATATCTTTCTCTATAATATTTTTCTTTAAAAAAAAAAAAGTAAGGAAAAAAATAATAGGCTTCTTTAACTTTTTAACATATTCAGTGCCTAATTATTCAAAATTGAATGTGAGAATGTCATAAAAGTTTGGAGAGCTTTGAAAATTGATATTCACTATGTGGGGTCCTAAGCATATGTTATGAGAAACTTAGGTTGGGTTGGGTTGGGGTGGGGTGGGGTGGGGTAGGGGGTGGTGTTAATAGTCTTGTCATAAAAATAACTAAATTCTTGAAAAGTAGTACTTGAGTAAACTTTTATATGCCTAACTATTGAATTTGTTTCTTGTTTTGATGATTATATTTAATTGTACATTATTTCTAATTTCTAAAAGCAATGGTTGAGATTAAGTCATTAACATTATCAATTTAATTATATGTTAAATTAGAGTGAAAGCTAAAATGATACATTTTATCATAAATTGTCCCATAAATATCATATATATAGTATTTGTGGTATATATTAAAAATTATTCGGTAATTGTCATGGCTTATTGCCTGTCTTTGAACTAAAAAATACATACTTTTTAAAATTACTATTAAGAAAGATGGATTTGAAATTGAATTTAAGACTTTATCAAGTTAATATAAAATGGGTACAACAAATACCATAATCATGCAATTATCTACACTTTTGACAAAACTATGATATGAATTTCTAGAAAAAAGTTAGAATGAATGACTTGTATAACTAATTTAAAAATTATGAGAAGTTATTTACATCTATCTATTACTTTCAATGATTATTTATCTTTTTAGCCATTATTTAATATTTCTTTCAAATATACCCCTTCTTATTTAAGTAATGATATCCATAATACTTGATTTCTTTCATGCTTTATTCTACGTCTTAAAACAATGAACTAGTGAAGAAAAAGATAGAGAGACTGCTTGATTAATATTCTTTTATCCAATTTTAATGTTTTTTTAATTTAGAAAAACTCTACAAAAATTGTTTATGAGATCCAATGGAGTATCTTTTCTAAAGAAAATCTACCTAAATTTCATTACACACTTTTCTAAAATATAATAAACGAAATAATTAGTATATTATTCTTTTACAAAAATAAAAACAAAATAGAAAAGAAGGGCTTTTCTGGGAAAATGACAGCACATTGCAAGGTCACACGTGTGACGCCTCTCAAAAGCTTACCGTGTCGCGACAAAGAGCGTAGTAAAATGACAATAATGCCCCACACAACGTATTTCATCCCCAGGCAAACACAGCTGACACTCAATTGTTTTTTCAGAACAATTTATTTCACGTCACTTAAATTAATTGGCCCACCATTTTTCTGTTCATTGACCACTTTGCCCTCGGCTCTTCTTTTATTTATTTACTAATAGTATACCGCGCGTTGCGCGTCTTGCAATATAATTCAATTACTTTAATATAGTACAATTTTAATCATAATTACATAATATATGAGCATCATATATATATTTATATATATACACACTGTTGAATAACACTATTTATAATGGTACAATATAAAACCGTATATGTCTGATTTTATATTTCAATCATTATTGTTTGGAATTTTACGTATATGTCTATTGATCATGGAATAGTTGTTTTACCGATTGTTTTATAAAACCGTATCTATCTTTTGAAGAGAATTTTTTTTATATAATTCTCTAACTTCCAATTCAATATTTAGAATGTCAAATTACTGATTATGAGACCAAATTCCTTCGCACTATACTTAATTAGCTCATTTCTTTTTTCAATTGTTGGCTTGTTGTGAATTTTCAAAAGTTAATTGTGTTCCTACAGAAGAATCATCCAAAAGCTCTTAGGAAACCCAATAAATACTTGACTTTTATTCTCAATTCTTTGAATTGGTAGTTTTTTTTTTTTTTTTCATTTTTCCAGGGTAATCAAAATGAAAATTCATGAATATACAGATAATTGAGGTATGTACCTTGATTGATATAACTCAAATTTTCATATGGATGAATTCATCTCAACCATAAACTCCTAACAATTGATATTGGGAAGGTACAAAAATTTCATCATAGATCAGAGAAGAAAAAAGTAAGAGGAAAAAGAGGAGAACTAAAATTTATAACGACGAAAATTTAGAAGACCATCTCACATATGTGAAAGTGTTTTTGTTGAAACAACCACACACATCTTTACTTATATAATCCAATGGCTTGTAGGGAAAATTTGATTCAAGAGTCTTGGAGAGAAAGACGATCCTATGACTTGTAGGAGAAGCCTAATTTAAAATCCTTGGAGAAAAAAACAATCTAATGGTTTGTAGGGTAAGCTTGATTCAAGAGGTTTGGAGAGAAAGATAGATTAAAAATTATTGAGTCATGAAACATTAAAAGAAAAAAAAATATTTACACAGTCAGCATTGTGATGTGATATTTTTGAGCGGGAAAATGGCATTTCGGTAAATTTTTCCAACTTACCTGCTATTAGTATAGTATAGATTTATGAAACATAAATAATACCACTTATTTGATATTTATCCTAACTTAAATCTTAAAATCATGGCATGTTAATTAAACCAAACATGCTACTAACTGTTATTCCATTTACACAAAAATTAATATAAAATTATCTTATTATTATAATTAGCAGTCCACCCGCGCGGTGCGCGGTTTATTATTTATTGTGTTAATATTTAACAATTTGTAATAATATAATGAAGTTGTATAAACTAACAGATTATTTATAGCATCTTTTATTATTTTAATTTAAAACATGTACCATATACAAATGATTTTTCATATTAATCATGTGCGTTGCACGAATTATCATATAACTTTAATAATTGTAATTGTTAATTTTATTTTTTAACATTTTTATTTTATTTGTTGATTTATATTTTCGTCAAATTGAAATTATTATATACAATAATATTTCCTTCAATCATAATCATTAATCTTTCCTTTTATATTTTTTATAATTTGTATATTTCACTCTCATACTTGAATCATCATATATAGTTTTCTTACGTCATTTCTTCATGTCTCTCTCACAAAATTATTTGTTGAATTTGTATTTAGTGTACAAAGATAATTTGGTGGGATCTCCTTATATGAAGATATGATAATAAGATTTGAAAGAACTTTTTGTACCTTTGAATGTTTAGCAAATCTTGTATTCTTTCATTTTTTTTTAGCTTTATATACATTTGAGAAATCATAATAATTACGATTTTTTATTATTCTTTTTTTCTTTAGACAATAAGATCTAGAATAATTTTTATATCTTTGAATGTTTAGCAAATCTTGTATTCTTTCATTTTTTTTATAGTTTTATATAGATTTGAGAAATAATTATATTTACTGTTTTTTTTTCTTTTTTTTTTCTTCATTCTTTGTATATCTTGTTTTTTGTTTTTCATTCTTTGTATATCTTATTTTTTATTTTTCATTCTTTGTATATCTTATTTTTTATTTTTCATTCTCTATGCATCTATCTGTTGTTGAGAAATCACTATATTTTTCTCCATTTTTTAGTTTTACATAGATTTGAGAAATCAATATAACTCTTTCCTCATCTCTTAACTTTATATAGATTATAGTTTTACATAAATTTGAGAAATCATTGTAACTCTCTCTTCATCTCTTAACTTTATATAGATTATAGATTATAGAATAACTTCTAGAGTAAGATTAATATTTTTTATTTATTTATTAAATAATAGCTTATCAAGTAAGATATTTTTTTATTATTATTAAATAATAGTTTATCAAGTAAGATTTACAATTTTATTATTTTTTATTTTTATTGACATGATATTTTTAGGCGGGAAAGTGGCAATCTTGTAATTTTTGCCAACTTTTCTGCTTTAATATAAGTAAAGATATTATGAGACAGGTTCTACTGTTTACAAATTAAACATGTATTTTCAAATTCATACCTGTATTATGATTGATCCGAGTCTCATGAAATTAAATCCGTGAAACCGTGTGTATTGCTTTCAATTTATGTGTGGAGTTTCTAACAATCTCTGTCATTATTGAATAATTATTACTTGTTGGGGAAATTTAGGTAGTTGTAAACCAAAATTAAATTGGTCAAAGTAACACAAATTAATTATTAGTTACCATTAATTTTACTAAAACATAATTATTCAGTTAATAAACGGCCTGTCTTTTTCACATTTATTTCTTGAACACTACAAAGTTAGTTATCTATTGACATTTGACATTACAATACATATTTCAATCAATGTACAGTATATTGAGTGTTTGAATGATTTACATAATTGGAAAATCAGACTTTAATTTATTACTACATATCCCATGTATGTGGGATTCTAGATTTAATTAACTTAATTACTTTTTGTCACTGAAATAACACAACCTTCACATTTTGTCATCCATAGATATTTATTCTGTCATCAGGCAGTTCTAGAAGATAATGTAAAAATTGTATATTATAGATAATAAATGTAACAATAAAGAAGTTTGATTGACAAAATTTTAACATACACATGCTTCAATTTATATGGAGTGTCATTTCATCACCATCTAGTATTTGAATTAATAGATTTTATGTGGTTCTAATGTTATTAATATATAGAAGGTTTCACTTATTTTAGACATAAAATTAATTATTTATAGTCTTTCTCACTCACAGCTCCTTAAAAACTATGATTAAACTATAAAAATAGCAAGAGTTTGTGTATATATTATCAAGGTTGAACTATCCACGCCCCAAAAATACTAAACATATTTCAAAAATGAATTTTTATATCTTTTTTTTTTTTTTTTTAAATTTGGGTGTGTTTAGTATTTCATGGGTCACCCATATTTATAACTAATTATCTATTTTCAATCATACAAACATTTAATTTATATTTTGTACTCATCTACCTACCATCCATTTTCAAACTTTGTAATGTTCACAATTTTTTTACA
The DNA here is from genome assembly GCA_954870855.1 of Scutellaria minor. Lineage (NCBI taxonomy): Eukaryota > Viridiplantae > Streptophyta > Magnoliopsida > Lamiales > Lamiaceae > Scutellaria > Scutellaria minor. The sequence goes on along the minus strand of OX940732.1, from coordinate 19,983,698 downwards.
AAGAAAATAAAAAATATATATATTAGTATTTTTCATTTTATGAAACATAGAAATATATATATATATATATATAATTAAAATAATGTAATTACTATATGCAAAATAAATAAGTATATATTTGTCTAGTAATAAAATCTAACAAAAGTATATTTCTTTCAATCTTCCAACTCTTCATATTTTCTTTTGGTCTCTTCAATCCTACATTGGATGCATCATATTTGACATCTTAACCATATATTCTCACTCATATACACTTTTGTAAGAATATGCATAATATGATCTAAATATAGTACAATATAAGTAGGTTTTTAAATAATCTTTTCCTTTATAGAATGGACAATGAATTTGATTGTTTTGTAATGTTGTAGCAAAAGCCTAAGTTATGGGATTTGATTGTTTTAGGATGATATATCAAATTCCTAGGTTATCTTTTCAATGATGAGAATCAATATATGTGATATTCTAAATAAATGTTCACACTCTTGATTAAAATAAAAAAATGGGTTAAATGTAAAAAACAATCTAAATTACTAGTCCTTTTCATTTTCCAACCTAAGCTTTTTTTTTTTTTGTATCAAATTACAACTTAAACTATTTAAAATTTATCAAATTACAACTTCCCATTTTTCGGCAAAAACGTGAACACGTGACCCACATGTAAAATATAAGGGTATTTTTGTAATCTTATAATTTTTGGTGATCCTTATATAAAGTTAGCAAGCGTGTTACATGTTCACGTTTTTTGCCGAAAAATAGTCCAAAAGTTGTAATTTGATAAATTTTAATATTTCCGGTTGCAATTTGATAAAAAAAAAAATTTGGAAAATGAAAAAAATCAATAATTTAGGTTGGTTTTTTTGAATTTAATGCAATTTAGCTAGTGAGGGCCTTATATAATTTGGACACTTATAAGGTGGCTATTAACTAACTAGCTGGACATTGTTCAAGTTGTTTCTATATATACTTGAATAATTGAATTTCAGATATTTAAATATATATTTGGATTTTAGAACAAGTTATTGAGTCAATTATTGTGGGCATCTTCAATTAGGTAGTTATTTTGAATATTTGAACAAGACAGCCGATGATTTAAAAAAAATATCCACACAAATTTTGCAACACTTAGATAGTTAGATAGGTTAATTTTCGAAAAGTAATAAATATGTTTATATTCAGATATTATAAATTGAAACAAATTTTACATTCAACGAATTTTAATCAACATTTTTTTTTAATTGATAAAGCTTTTAGTGGTTAATCATATTTGATTTCTTCCAGAAAAATAAAGTTAATCAAATAAGATTTATTTTACAATTAAGTAGTCCACGATTGAAAAAATAATGGTTTCATTTGTCTTGACATCACATGGAATATTTTCAATGTACCTAATAAATCAAATTCATTAATCCTTTATACTGTGAGACTATTTGAGACCTTTTCATCAATGAGATAAATCAGTTCATATTCACATTCTACATATAAATTCTTATATTGTTGATATTGGAGTGACATTTATTATAATGAAATATAGAAATAAATAAATTTGAGGTTCTAAATAAACTGTCTCATTCTTGATTAAGAAAAAAACTATATAAATTTCAATTATTTTGTGGCCATCAAGTAGCTAGCTAGGTCGTTTTTCAGGTTGTTTTTAATAAATAGTTGAATTTTGGATATTTTAAATTATAATTTTAGAAGAATTTTTTTTTTCAATGAAGTTGGACACCATTGACTCAATTATTGTGTGCATTTTTTAGTAATGAAATTGTCCAATAGTATTTAGTAATTATTTTGAATACCTGAATAAGACAAATGAAAATAAAATATGAAAAATTCTTCACATGTCATCTGCAGTATTTAGTGGTTCATTTTCAAATTATCAGAGCAGGACAAGCATACAATATTTTAATTCAAATGTGACAAAGTTGAAACAAAATTCTTTTACTTTACACGAATTTTAATCAATTTAATTGATAAGGCTTTATTGGTCAATCATTAAAAGTTTATTTAAAATAAAAGAAAGTTAATCCAATTAGCATATCCTGTATAACTTATAGTATTTAGTAATTTTACTTAATCATTTAATTCCACATATAAAAATTAAATACAAACTAGTTGGTTGATAGTTTGAGCCCTGAGGTATGATTGGGGCAATATATTGATTATTATGTACCTACTTACTAATTAATTTCAGATGCCCAATAAAGAAAAAGATGCACTAATTAGTATAATTAATATCCTTTGTGAACATGAAAAAATGAATAAATAGATGCTATTTGGGAATACATTCACCTGTAACACTAAAACAATTGAATAACAAAACCTCTATGACGTCACTAAAATATATACATTTAGTATAATAAATAGATAATTGGTCAAAAGAGTAAATGTATCTCTGTCTCAATATGACAAATTGCAACAAACTCTTTTATGGGTTGATATCCAATTTCGATTAGATTATTTCTTGTTTTGTCATTATATATCCATAATTGTTTAAATATACTCATTTTAAATAAATATTATTATGATGTAATATCGATGCGCTTAACCGATTAGGATAAAAGTTTGCTTTTACATTCAAGAAACTATACTTATAATATGGTTACGTTAATTTATAAGATCATCTTTTGTATCACGAGATGTTTACTATCAATATTTTTTTATAAATTCATACTCAAGTTTTTCTTATGATCAGAACAAGAATGCGTGCTCCTAAATTCTAAGCACATTATTTGCGCTAAATTACCCGATTTTAAATCACACACAATTCATATATAAGAATTTCACCCCATTTCTCTGCAATTAGGATTTACATAAAAAGTCGCATATTTTGAAAATTGCTATTTCATTTTTTTGGTGTGTATTTAACTGATTTTTTTAATTTTTTTAACTGCAACTATCAATAAAAACACTTATTTTTACATGTACTTATAATTGGAATCTTGTAAACCAATGAAAATTTTATTTGTCATGAGATATCTACAATTGATATTAGAAATAGATAAATTCATTAAGTTTTTCCTTTCTTTTTTCTTGAATATTATTGGATTTCGATTTAAAGAATCAATGAAGAAGGAAACATCATGGAAGGAAGGGAATTGCCATAATTCCAAGTGTGCATGAATTTGTGACTGGGTTCAAAATGTTATAGTATTATTATTTAATAATCGTAGAAGGGCCAGAGTGTAATAAAGGTAATTTATCTTAATTATTCTTGAAATCATGAATGAAGACAATTGTAATTAAAGAAAGCAATGGAATCTCCATTAAAAATAGACAGTTCCATCTATTCTTAATCACACGTACGCGGAAACCTAGAGAGACAAACAGATATCGTAATAACCATTACTTCTATAGAGAGAGACACACACACCTATACATATAGAGAGAGAAAGTTAGAAATTTGTGTTACATGCCATGTGAACAGCTATGTGCACCCCCCCATCAAATTATGGGCAATTTTACCATTTTTTTAAAATATTTTTTAATCAATTTCAAATTTACTTCAAAATATATTTTACCAAAGCATATACTATGTATATAAATATATATAAATAAATAATATGGATAATTCAGTATATATAACTATCTTACCTTCCCCACTTTGGCTTTTGACCCCCTTTTCAGTTTCACCTCCCTCCCTCTCTCTCCTCTCTCTCTCTCTCTCTCTCTTCATCATCGTCTCTCTCTCTCTCTGGAATGGAAGAAGCAAAATGGCAGCTTAACTGGTGAGAGAAAGAGAAATTCCTGAAACAATCCATTATTTTCGAAGATGAAATCCGATAACAATCTCTTCCACCACCCCTTATACTCACTTCTCATACTTTCCCTCCTTTCTCTCTCCTCCGCCGGCGCCGGCGCCGCCGCGCCCAGAGACTCCCAGCAGCTCATCTCCTTCAAGAACTCTCTCTCCAACCCCACCCAGCTCCCCACCTGGCAGCCCACCACCTCCCCCTGCAACTTCCATGGCGTCTCGTGCACCAACTCCCGCGTCTCCGACATTGACCTCTCCGACCACCGCCTCGACACCGACTTCGCCGCCGTCGCCGCCTTCCTCCTCTCTCTCCAGAACCTCCAGTCCCTCACCCTCAGAAACGCCAACATTTCCGGCTCAATCTCCGCCGCCGCGAAAACCCCCTGCAACGCCCTCCTCAATTCGCTAGATCTGTCCATGAACGCCATCTCCGGCCCCGTTACGGATATTCCGGCCATCGGAGTTTGCTCCGGCTTAACCTCCCTCAACCTCTCCAGAAACTCCATGGACCCTTTCACCAAAGAAACCGCCGGAATCCCCTCCCTGCAAGTCCTCGATCTCTCCTACAACAATATCTCCGGCGACAACGTCGTCCCCTGGCTGCTATCTTCGGCGTTCCCTGAGCTCCAGTATCTAGCCCTAAAGGGCAACAAACTCGCCGGCGGTTTCGCCGAGTTCAACCACAAGACCTTGGAGCATTTGGATCTCTCCATTAACAACATCTCCACCAGCTTCGCCCTCTTCACCGACTGCTCCGCCTTGCACCACCTCGACTTATCCTCCAACAAATTCTCCGGCGCCGTCGGAAACTCTCTCGCCACGTGTCCGAAGCTGAGCTTTCTCAACCTCACCAACAACCTCCTCTCCGGCACAGTCCCGACGCTGCCACGTGGCGGCATACAGTATCTCTACCTGCGAGAAAACGATTTCCAGGGCTTTTTTCCGGCGAGCATCTCCGATTCATGCTCAACCCTAGTGGAGCTGGATCTTTCCTACAACAACCTCACAGGTTCCTTGCCTGAAACCCTCGCGGCCTGCTCTGTTCTCGAGCTTCTCGACGTCTCCAACAACAACATCTCCGGTGAGTTGCCCGTTGACACTCTCTTAAAATTGAGCAATTTGAAAAGGCTGGTGTTGTCTTTCAATAATTTCGTCGGAGAATTGCCTGATTCTCTCTCTAACATGGTGGCTTTGGAGGTGTTGGATGTGAGTTCAAACAATATCTCTGGTTTGATCCCTTCTGGGATTTGTCAAAACCCTAGGAACAGCTTCAAAGTGTTGTACCTTCAGAATAACATGTTCAATGGTCCAATACCTCAAAGCTTGAGCAATTGTTCGAATTTGGAGTCCCTTGATCTGAGTTTCAATTATCTAACTGGCACCATTCCATCAAGTCTTGGGTATTTGTTGAAGCTAAGAGATGTTATTCTGTGGTTGAATCAACTCCATGGGGAAATCCCACAGGAGTTCATGTTCTTGCAGAGCTTGGAGAACTTGATTCTTGATTTCAACGATTTAACGGGCTCAATCCCGTCTAGTCTTAGTAACTGCACGAATTTGAACTGGATTTCGTTGTCGAATAACCACTTGAGTGGGGAGATACCTTCTTCATTAGGGCAGTTGTCTAATCTAGCGATTTTGAAGCTCGGAAACAACTCGTTGTCGGGGAGGATTCCCGGGGAGTTGGGGGATTGTCGGAGTTTGATTTGGTTGGATCTCAATACCAATTATCTCAACGGGACGATCCCTCAAGCTTTGTTCAAACAATCCGGTAATATTGCGGTGGGATTGCTCACTGGAAAGAGCTATGTGTATATCAAGAATGATGGTAGCAAGGAGTGCCATGGAGCTGGCAATTTGCTCGAGTTTGGAGGGATACGAGCAGAACAGTTGCACAGGATTTCAACGAGGCATCCGTGTAACTTCACTAGGGTTTATAAGGGCATCACTCAGCCGACTTTCAACCACAATGGCTCGATGATTTTTCTTGACCTTTCTTACAATAGGTTGGATGGTAGTATCCCTAAAGAGCTTGGGTCCATGTTCTACTTGTCTATTCTTAATATGGGACACAATGATCTCTCTGGTCCAATTCCTCAAGAACTTGGAGGGTTAAAGAGTGTTGCGATTCTTGATTTGTCCTACAATAGACTGAATGGGACGATTCCGCAGTCATTGACCAGCCTTACTCTGCTTGGAGATATTGATCTGTCGAACAACAATATATCTGGTGTGATTCCTGAATCGGCCCCGTTTGATACTTTCCCTGACTACAGATTTGCCAATAATTCCGGGCTTTGTGGGTACCCTTTACCTCTCTGTGGCTCGGGATTGGGTGCCGGAGCGGGCCCGCATCCGAAGTCACACCGGAAACAAGCGTCCCTCGCGGGGAGTGTGGCGATGGGGTTGCTGTTTTCGCTGTTCTGTATATTCGGTTTGATTATTGTGGCTGTAGAAACGAGGAAGAGAAGGAAGAAGAAAGAGGCGGCTCTCGAGGCGTATATGGAGAACCACTCCAACTCGGCCACGGCTCAAAGCAACTGGAAGCTTAGTGCTCGTGACGCGTTGAGCATTAACCTATCGACGTTCGAGAAGCCTCTGAGAAAGCTCACTTTTGCCGACCTTCTAGAAGCCACAAACGGCTTCCATAACGACAGCCTCATTGGGTCCGGTGGCTTTGGCGACGTGTACAAAGCGGAGTTGAAGGATGGGAGCATTGTAGCTATCAAGAAACTGATACATGTTAGCGGGCAGGGCGACCGAGAATTCACCGCTGAAATGGAGACGATCGGGAAGATCAAGCATCGAAACCTCGTCCCGTTGTTAGGGTATTGTAAGGTGGGCGACGAACGTCTCTTGGTGTACGAGTACATGAAGTACGGAAGTCTAGAAGACGTTCTTCACGACAGGAAAAAAACGGGGATCAAGCTGAATTGGTTTGCTAGGCGAAAGATAGCCATCGGGGCGGCTAGAGGGCTCGCTTTCCTTCATCATAATTGCATTCCGCACATCATCCATAGAGACATGAAATCGAGCAACGTATTGCTCGACGAGAATCTAGAAGCTAGGGTCTCGGATTTCGGAATGGCGCGGCTTATGAGCGCGATGGACACTCATTTAAGTGTAAGCACGTTAGCCGGGACCCCAGGGTACGTCCCACCGGAATACTATCAGAGCTTCAGATGCTCCACAAAAGGCGACGTCTATAGCTACGGAGTCGTCCTGCTCGAGCTGCTGACTGGGAGGCAGCCGACGGATTCGGCCGATTTCGGCGACAACAATCTTGTCGGGTGGGTGAAGTTGCACGCCAAGACGAGGATAAGCGACGTGTTCGATCCCGAGCTAATAAAAGAAGACCCCGGATTAGAAATCGAGCTTCTACAACACCTAAAAGTCGCGTGTGCTTGTCTAGACGATCGGCCCTGGAAACGGCCGACAATGATCCAAGTCATGGCAATGTTCAAGGAAATCCAGGCGGGGTCCGGGCTCAACTCGGCCTCGTCAATCGCAATCGAAGATGGGAGCTTTAGTGAAGGGGGGGTAGAAATGAGCATAAAGGAAGGCAATGAACTGAGTAAGCATTTGTGAGATTGATTTGAATTTCAGGTCTCAAAATTTTCCCAAATGGTATAAAAACATGTATTGTAATTTCAGAAGATCATTGTACTTAGCTAGTAGAGAGAGAGAGAGAGAGAAAGTGTTGTTATTACACCATAAAACAAATCTTGTTTTAACTTGTAACAATGTTGTAAATATATAGTTTGAGTTTGTTATGCTTCTTTCTTTGAACAGTTTTTTCATGTCTTTTTTTCTTCTTCTCTGTAAACACAGCATTTTGATTAGATTTCAATAGAGTCTTTTGAAGCTTGCTGTTGGATCTCTGACCTCACTGTGATGCTGACTAATAAGTGTCTTGGACTTCTCTCTCCTCTCTCTAGAAAAATTTCCATTTTTATTAATTTAAAAAAAAATGTAAAATGTCAATAGGTGTTTGCAGTACTACTTACATCAAATTTTGATTAGATTCAATACAGACTGTGTTTCCCAGTTGTGTCCTCTGTACTCATGCTTGCCAGCTGTCATGTTTCAGCCATTTTTATAGCTCATCAAATTATTCTTTTTTTTTTTTTTACTTTTTCCTATTTCTAAATAGGGTGTATGATTATCCAATAATTGTTAGGATGTAGAAAGTATTATATACTCTTGACTAGGTCAAAACGCATGTGTGATATTGGTAGCTTATTAATTATGGGATATGATTTATTTTTTGGTTTTTAAAAAAAAAGTGGGTGTTTTATGTTATATAAGTTACTTTTAGAAATTGAAACAAATTTTGTATGTATGTAAATGGTTCTCAAAGTGATTGAGACAATTGTAATCATTCATTTATGATAATTTTTACATGAAATGTCATCATTTTAATTTCTTTTAGAAACTGAAAAAAGTGGGAAAATCTTGAGTGATTCACTTTTAGTAAGATACTAAAACATGTACTCATTTCTTGAATACACAATTTGTCATCATATACTAAGGCTACTTTTAAGATTAACAAAGTGGTCCTCAAAATCACTACATTGGATTTTATTATGTAAATATATAAAAATATATTTGTGTTTGTTTGTATGTTTTATTTGTGCACGCGCATGCGCACGTGCATTCTTGCTTTGAAGACTATGCATTCCACAAAGCAAGGGTGCTCTATTACCAATAAAAGTGCACATTTTTCTACCTTAAAATTATCAATTTCTAACTCAAAAAACACTTCAACTCCACATCCAGACATCCTAACTTTGTGTTCCATGTTGATGTTTTAAATAGAGTAGTGTTTTTTTATTCCATTAGATGGATTAGTTTATTAGTTTATGGAAATGGATTTAGTTTATGGATATATAATAAGATTTCGTCTAATTGATTTATATTTATAAGATTGTTTTATATGAGTTTTTTTGTTATAAATAATGTTGGATAATAATAGAAATCACAAATTTCATGAAATTGTAATTTTAATATGAATTATTGATTTAGTGAAATTAGACGCAAATTCCACATGGTTTTGTAGTTCAGATTAATATTTATTTTTCAACAAAAGATTGCAACCTTCTTTGATAACTTGTACATGTCGGTTGCGAAATTTAATTAGAACAACACAAAAACTATGTTAAATTCGTGATTTATTTGTTAAATTTAATAAGTGGTGTAAAAACTATGATTTTTGTGAATGTTTGTGATCTTTTGCATTAAGTATAAAGATGTTAATGACATCATAAATGTAATATGAGATTTGGAGTATGAAATATGAGAGAGGATTTATATAGTACATTAAAACAGGCAATCTTGACTGGATGGATGTCTATTAATTGGTGAAATAGTTTATCATTAATGCTACAAAATATATCATCAAGATCTAACAAACAGATTTTAGAAATTATGTGCATGTAGTTGGACCATATACTTTCATTAATTTGCAATTATTTTATAGTCCTATTGATTTAAAATATTCCTCTAATGTTTAATTCCAAGAGTGGACCATAAATAAATAAAAGAAAGTCCAACTATTTCATAGTTTCAATGCATCAAGGCACAAACTATTCTATCCTTATTAATGTCTGCCCACTTGGTTTCAATTTTTTGTATCTTTTTATTAATTTTTTAATTTCAAGATTTGTCCTCATCTCTTTAACACCTTTTATGCATCACTCATTTCCTTTTTTTTTGGGGGGGGGGGGGTGTTGGTTATATATACACCTTTTAAGGTTCAATTTATTAATTTAAAATTGAATTGCTAAGTATGGTTTGGTTAAAATTATGGTTTTAACCATTATTAACATTGGTTCAAATTTGAATCCATTTCATTATCGTTTTCAAGATTTTTTGTATGTAAACAAATGGAAAAGTGCTTTTCTTGGTTTTATTTTGCCCTGATATAATATTATTATTTGGAAATATTTTGTTTGAGTTTGGTGCAATCAGTATGAGACAAGATTAATTAATATTTAAGGCTAAGTTCAACTCAAACTTAATACAACAAATAAATAAGACAAAAACTTATGTGCAATCGTCGCAACGTGCGACGGTTGCACTTATATCACAAAAAAACATATTTATAACAATAAAAGACATACTTGAATAACTCATACTTGTATTGTAGAAAACATATTTATAAAATATATACTTATAGTTGAAAAACACGTACTTATACCTGTAAAAAACATTTGAATCATGTCTCATGTGAGACAATCTTACCAGAGAAAAATTAATGCAAAACAATTCAATTCATCTAAAACTTGTTTTATTAAACCGAGTTTAAACTAGTGTTTCCTTTTCTTTTCTGAAGATTTGTTCTAATTTTAAAAATAACAATTTAATTATGAAATTTGCTTCACTTTCACACAATCAAACAATTTTAACAACAAAACAAAGCTACCAAATTAAATGCACACCTAATTAAACATCATCCTGCATATCCAGCTGTGCCTGTTCTTCATCTCTCCAACTCTGTAATTAAATAATTGATGTTTGTTCCCTCAAATCAGCTTGCATTATTAATTAAAAATCATCTACTTGTAATTTTATTCAATATTTTTTTTCCTAAACAACCCAAATACACGTTTACATCTCAGATCCCAAAAAAAATAATAATATCATTTTTTATTTTAATTAATTTAATGAGAATAAAATACAAACCTCCTAGCAATCCAGCTTTAATACATGATAAAAAAAATTAAAATTAAAATTTAATTAATTATGTTTTAATTTGCCCGATCACATGTGCATGGGTTTACAATTTAATGCATCTGAACATTAGTTAGTTGTCATTTGATCAAGAAGTATGTGGCATACGGCTGTCCTAATTGACGTACAAAATTTGGTACTTTGAATATATTCTTCTTTTAATTAATTTATTACTAATTAATTATGCATCGACAGCCCTTAATCATAATTAGTACTTCCAGCTTAATCATACATTCAATTTTCCATATTTCACCCGTGTAATATATATATATATATATATATATATATATATATATCTTCTTTAATTTTTTGACAAAGCATTTCTTGAGTTAGAGGAGGGTTTTTTTTTTTTTTTTTTTTTTTTTTTTTTTTTTTTGCAGCTGGTTTTATTAAATTTTTTATGATTTTTTGTGAATGCAGTAGGTTTAATTTATTATTATATTTTCATTTATTTTATTTGGAATCACAGCAAGTTTTTTCTTATTTTTCTCAAAGTAATGTGTGTGATTTCGAAGCGTGTGAAATTATTTTCTTGAGAAGCATCATTAGGTATTCGTACATGAAGATGGGTATTGGGTAGTCTCTTTATTCCTTTGCAAATGATACCAAGTACCAATTAAAAGAATCTATTTAAATAATAACTTTTGGATTGTACAAAAAATCTATATCTATTAGGTTATATCATCAAATGATACCAACATATAAAAGATCATATAATTATCATCTCATTATTTTATCAAATCATTAATGTATTCTATTGGCCCGAATCGAAGAAATTATTTTTAATCAACTATGTATTAATTTATAATATTTTTATCGTGTACTATGTTGGTTTGTTGCCTTCATATTCATGTTTGCAATCGTCTAGTAAATAGTAGTAGTAACTAGTAAGTTAGGAAAATTTATAACCAAAAATCTAATCATTTTATTTTTTGGTTTAAATTTCATTTCAAGTTAATTTAAATCACAAGGTGCGCATTACAACTTTAGAAATTACAAATGACAATTTATATACAATAAAGTAAAAATTATACATCTAAAAATGTCACAATTTAAAATATAGGGAGAAATCGATAATTTAATTTAGGCTTGCCATTGGGACGGAGAATTCCCGTTCCCCACGGGAAACAACACCGAATGGAGTAGAGATACCCCAAAAATAACGAGGGGAACTTTTTCCCCGACTAGCGAAGTGGTTCGGGGACGGGATTATATTCTCCGTCCAGATTCCCTCATAAATTCTATATATTTATATATTATTTATATTATTCAAAATAAATATTTAAATATTTAAATTATTATTGATATGATTGTCTTACCTACAGGCTACAATATGAAGAATAATTGTTTAAGCTTCCTTAATAATAATAATAATAATAAATATGTAAGGTATTATTATTATTATTATTTTCGGAACAACCCTATCTCTTCCCTCTATCAATCCCAATTTAATCATCGATTTCAAATATAAAAACTAGAACCGAATCATATTATTAAGATTTTCGATTTCAATTTCGATCGTGAATCTGGTTTCGAAATCGGTTGGGAACCTCTAAGCTTATATTTAACCGGATCAAATATCAAATCAATTTTAAGTAGTATATGTGATGGGGTTAATTTAATATTTTACTAGTTAGTAAAAAAGTCACAAATTGAAAATGTATTGTGTGAGAGCGAGTGAGTGAGATGGGATTTGAGATATTGACAGACAAGTTTAACTGTAAGGAGATGTGTGTGTACTTTAATACACAGCGAAACACGCGCGTGTGGGCCAACGCTTTCTCTCATTGGCTACCCTACCAAAGTTTAATCACCTGCTGTCGCTATATCATTTCTCTATTCTCTCTGCCTCCGCTTTTTTTCTTTTCCCCCTCAAATTACTCATTATTGTGGTTTTTGTTTAAATTGATTTTAAAATTTCAATCAAATTATATAGTTTTTTTTTTTCAAAATAATTATCAGAAAACAAAATTTATAATTTTTTTACTAATAAGAAATACTAATATTTTTTCAATTTTTTTTCCATCCCTTTTTTTGGGATTACTTTTGTATTTAATATAATACGTTTATTATGCATGTTAATATAGTCACATAATTGTATATATTAAATAATTTCTTAATCTTTATGAAACAATTTTCAACGACAGTTACTTTAAAAAATAGTAAATACATATAAACATTTTATGCAATGTTGTATAATCTTTTTATGAACATTATTAATGAGCTAATGCTAAGATATTTTTTTTCGATATAGATTCCAAATATAAAGTTATAATTGAAAATTAAGATGTTCTTCAATCCCCAAAAATAGTCTTCCAAAAGTCACAATTATTTTTGAATCGAAAAAAACACTTCTTCTTTTTATTGATTTTATTTAAAAAAAGTTTCAATATATAGTATTGTTAATTCTCATAATTATCCCAATTAATTAGGGTGGAGAGCAAAAATAGTGGAGCAAGTGGGGAAGATAGGGTTGGCCACAAGTATGAAAATGGTTAGACATATTTTCCTTTTGACAAATTATTCAAGCTTAGGAAAATTATGATTTGTCCCCTCCAAACTTTACAATGCGCCCTACATTATTTTGCCAGCCAATCTTGTCTTCCAACTATTATGTGGATGATATCAACCCCCTAACTAATCACACAATATTTTAGATTTTTATTATATATTTTTTCTACTATGTTTCTAACATTTTATTATATTTTTAAAAAATTATTGATTTAAGGCATGAAGGATAAATTGAATATCAATTTATTATCTAAAATACAAAAAATATTGATACAATACCTGAAATATAGAAATATCAGTTTAAATCTCACCAAAATAAGTCCAGATTTGACATCTCAAAATTATTATTATAGACTAATTATTAGGTATAATAGTGTTTTATACCACAAAATCAAATAAAATTAACTTTCCTACCACAATATATAGTTTTGTTAATTTTCAACCACAATTTGGGTGAAAAGATTTAAAATAATTCTTGCATCCATAAAAAAGTTGTTGACTGATTTGATGTGAGATGATATTTATATTTATGTTTTATCAATAATGATAAAATTGTTGTTTTTTTATATTTATGAAATAAATGTATATATATATAGTCTATTATATATGATTAAAAAATAATTCATTATTCCAATCGTGATAGAGGGAGGAAGAGGTGCTATCCCATAATTCTTATTGAGATAAAATCTATCGATTGAATGATTGAAATTGCACAATCTACCATGTTAATTTTGAAACTATCCAAAAATTCATATAAGAGGTGCTATCCCATAATTCTTATTGAGATAAAATCTATCGATTGAATGATTGAAATTGCACAATCTACCATGTTAATTTTGAAACTATCCAAAAATTTATATATGAAGTATACATAACTTTAGGATAGAAAACAAGAAGGATAATAGAGCCGTATGAGGGTAAAAAGGGAAATAACATTTATACCGATGAGCCCATCTTTCATCAACCTGGAAAGACATGATTGCTACGTGTACGGCCCCTGGCCGTCCTCTTGTGCAACCTCAGCCGTAGATTTCCTTCGTGGGGCCCATGAATACAACGACAAGAGGGCGTGCGTACTAGATCACCTCAAGGTGAATAGAGTGACGCCATGTCATCAGTGGGGCCCTCGTATTATGTAAAAGAAGTAAAAGAACAAATCAGCAACACATGGGGCACCAGTTCCTTGGGCCCCACTAACTATTTTCTAGAAAATTATTGGAAATTGGAAAAAAGACAAGAAGTATAATATGTGAATAAGCTAATTTGATTCAACTCTTAACTGAATTTTCATCCCCAATGGAGATGTGGAATTTTTCTTGTTTGGCTTCATTCTTTTATTTATTTTTATTTTTTGTTTGGATGTGTAAATATTATCTATCAATATTTTGAAAATGATTAGAGAAAATAGGACTTATAATTATCTTATACTAATATCATTCACAGTTACATAATTCTATCCACAACTTAATTCACACACAAATATTAATGAGTACCATTTTAAAGAACATGATGTGATTATATGCCATATAAGTGTGTAAGGTGCGAATCTAAATGCTGCAAAGCTTAAGTTACTTAAACTATATGTACAAATGATGTGTATTAATTATACAACAAATAGTAAATAAATAGTTTCTATGATATATTGATTAAATTGAGTAAATGAGTATTTGTTGGAGTAGGACAGTAATACAAAATTATAATAATTGTTAAACTTTTTAAAATAGGAATTTCAAATATTTGTCTAAAAATAACTAAAATATTTACAAAATGACATAAAATAACCTTCTTGTGTAGATATTCGATTTAAACCTCATTGAATTAACTGTATAAACAAAGGAAAAAAAAAGAAGCAAACAACAGAAGTGGCCAATATAATAATATTATTGATCACCCATCATATTCAATCATTTACAATTATATATATACATGAGCAAATTAAAAAAGTTGTAACTATAATAGGACAAAGAACCCAATTTGGTAATGTACACTTTTCACATTCTATTCACATCAGAAATAATTATTCCTAACTATAATAAATTACCTATGATCTAATTGGCTGAGGTTGAGTTGTCAAGTCAACACATCTGTGGTTTATCACGTTTCCAAATTTGGTCCCTCACACACGTGTTACCACTTGATTCCCTCTAGAAAAAGGTATAGGTGATACTAGATCCGTTTCAAAACAAATTTCCTTTTGAAGTTTATTTTATAAATTAAGAAATATCAAAATTGGATAATATACTCATTATTGTATTAAGGTATTTAAATTTGAAAATTGAAAAAAAGAATCGAATTAATTCCATAAAAAATAGTGTATAAAATCCATAAATTTTAGTTAAGAAATATTAATAAGAATAATTTAAGAATAAAATTGCATAAAAGTGAAAACGGTCCTATATTTGAAACAAATTTAAACTCTAGAATGATACTTATTTTGAAATGAATGGATTATTATATTTGATTCATTGTATTGATGTGATATCTACTCTTCATTTACGTATACACATTATGTATGTATTCTCATATGTGTGTAAATATATAAACGATAGATATTTCATTTAATGTAATTCATCAAGTACAACATTTAAAGATTTAAGATCTCTTAAGTAGTGGACATGACATGATCGGAGTACAAAGCAAATTGTCCGACTACTTCGACTTAAGAGGTCATCCATAGACAATTAAGGCTTTACTATCCTTTCAAATTTGATCCTAATATATATTATAAGAACTGAATTTTGGTAAAAATAAAAATAAAACGACTCAAATGTATTAAGGTCATATATACGAAAGTTCTCTATGCTGTGAGTTAAGAATTGAAAGACAATCTTTATTATTAAAATTAAATTAAAAAACACAAGATTACATATAATGCAACAAAAGCTCCCTTAAATTCATATAGATTTAAAATTTTAGAAGTTCCAAAATTTATATTCATCAAGGAATATTTCTTTGTTCATTTTCAAAAAAAGATTAGAATCATTTATAAAATTAATATTCTAAATCATGTTCATGATATTTGGACCAAGTCAAACCCAATAATTTAAAAACGGAAAAAACAACACAATAATGATAATCTTGCAAAAACTAGTAAAATTGAGAAATAATAAAAAAGAAAAAGGGAAAAAAAAAAAGAATTCCTAGAAATAAGGGCATGAACGTGCGGGTCACGAGGGAGCACGTGGTGTTTAGGTGGCACCCTGGGGAGGCTGCATCAAAGAACCACTCTATTCAAGGGGCTTTTTTGGAAGTTTGTTTCTTTATTCTAATCAAAGCTACATTGAAATCGCAAGACCTCACGTGCTCCTCTCTCTCTCTCTAGAAAAAATGCATAAGTATAGTCAAGTTCCTTTTTCTATCAAATGCTTGTTTTAGTTGTTAATCCATTTATTAATTCTGTATTAACATCAATAGTTATATGATATATGTTACCTAAATAATGATATCAATACATTTATTTATCAGTTCTTTTGACCTGTCTTAAATTATAGCACGATAATTTATCTAAAATACCATGCATTAATGTTTATTGGAATTAATCATTTTCTAAATGTTGATGGCCTTTTATTTAGTCATCGATGTGTATAGTATACTTATAAATAAGTGTATAATAGGAAAGTTGTAGATTAAATTTACTTTTCTAAGTAAATTAAATATGTCCTTTTAATCCATGTAAAATATGAAGTTTGTCTATTTTTATTGGACGGTGAAAATATATAATTGGCGTGATAATATGAAATTACCCATATATTATCTTGTTCTATAGAGATAGTTAATTTTTTTTTTTTTTTTTTTTGCAAGAATTAATAAATTACTCTCCTTATTTTTATATTGGTGCATGTCACGAGAAGATGATATTGGTGCAAACCCAATATGAATGATCAAACATTATGATAAATGTAATCTACATGCAATATTTACTCAATCCAACTCAATGAGAGAAAATGTTTGAATTATATACACTTTGCCAATTCAATATAATGACGATTATATATCATATCATATTTGCACTCGATATTATATGCAGAGGTACATTCGATTCACATGCATAAAAGTAAATATTTCTTGGAAAAATACGACAGACTACCAAAATGTTCTTCAACATTACTATAAGCACGAGACAAGTTATGTCTTGAAAAAATAAAATATTTTACTTTTGTAATAAAATAAATAAATAAATAATAGAAGCTTGTGTTACAATACAAAAAATTGCTAAACTTTTTGGACTCTAATTGCCATAACTTTTGGGACACTGTTTTGAAGCCTTGTTTTGCTCAAAGTCATGCCTCGATTTTCCTTTGTAACTTGTTGCTTTTGGGCTCCACAAATTTGCTCTTTATGAGACCAAATTCATGGGTTTTTGGAACTGTAATCTGCAAGTATTTAATTTAATATTTAGAGTTTGAATTTTTCGATTTAAAGGATAATAATCGGACCCTTTTAAGTTTATCAAAATTCTAATTCTCACACTATTAATTTTTATCATAATTTACAACCACCTCATTTACCATCAACTATATTCTAAGAGTTCGATGGATACTTCTTATTATATGTGTTAATTGTAAAAGTATAAGAATCATATGGATATCATGCTCGATATATAAGTATTTGATATTTCATTTTAAAGATATTTGTTAATCTAGCAAATATTTGAATTAGTGGAATATAATTGTTTTACATTTTATGTTTGTTTGTTTTTTTGTTGAACACTTTTCGGAATATTTTTAAATAAATGAGCTCATTGAAATTTACTTGTTTCGAGCTTTAATGTTGGGCTCTTTTGCGCTTTCTCACATTCCATGATTGATGCTCAATGCTGGATCCGGTACTCATATGGTTGAAGATATGGGCTTTTATGGTTTAGTCCTAAACCTTACTGGCCCATTGGGCCAATGTCTAATTGATCTTTAGGAGTACTGTTTGGGCCGTTATGGGCTCATTAATTGGCGAATCTCATAATTTTGAAGTTTGTTCTCTTCACTGTTTCTTCTTCTTTTTTGGTTTTTTAACTTTTTTTATATATTTATTGATATCTTAAACATTTGAATCACGGTGTGTAACATATTGTTGAACATCACTAAAATGTTTTTCTTAAAAAAAAAAAAAGATTATGTGAGATAATATAATAGAACACTATTGCTATTTTTCCAAAAAAAGAAACTCGTTATTCTATAACTATAAACTCGTTTTGCGATTAATCATTATGAGAACGTGACTGTTTTTTGGATTGAAGAACCGTATCTGATAAATGTGTTGTCTATTTTGGAACAAACCTCATACTTATGGGCCATATTCATAATTTACACAAAGATATGACCCTATTTTGAAAAATTCAATTTCAAATAAAAGCAAATGATGTAATAGATGAAATGGATTATTATTATACAAATAATTAAATAAATCAGCATCGTGCCCCCAAATTTTCCCAATTTCCATTTCCTTTCTTCCAATCTCAGAAAGTGAAAGAGAAAGAAGGCTTGCATCTCCATTGATGAAACCGATCATCTAGAACGCTGTCGTATCAGGTTGAGTCCATAACTTCTACTGTTTTATATGTATTTCGTAGATATAAGATATATGCATGTTTTTTTTTTTCCTTTCTGTTTTGTGTTCTCGAATTATTGCTTGAGCTTGAGTTGGGATGTCGATAATTAGGGCGAGATTCAGTTGAAGTATTAGTTTGTTGTGATTTATGTTGTTTTTATCTGAGTTGTTTTATATATAGACTATAGTAGGAAATGAGTGAACGAATGATTGGTTTTGTGAGCCTCGTGTTTTCTGATTTTTGACTATTTGAGCTGGGGATTGAACTATGTTGCTTACTTTGCTGTTGTGGAATTGATGTTCGAATGTTTTTTTTGTATCGGTGGAGGCATGAGGGTGTTGCATAGTTAGCTTTGCTGCTTGGAAAGGAGCTTCTGTTACTCAATTTGTGGTTAAGAGTCTCATTTTTGTGATTCCATTAATATATACATTTAGAATTTTATTCTTTAGCTCTCTATGGAAGGTGTATTGAATTCCTATTGGATATTTCCTTATATGCAGGGGCCTATATGGATTTAAAGTCCTGTCCCATTGAGGATGGCCTTCCAGTACTGCAGCTGCGAAAATGGGGTCCCTCTGAATTTCCCTACAATCCTTCCAATTTCAGAGAGGGTTTTATTTCTCCAACAAGGAAGTCGTTGTTGTTACTCTCTTATGATTCTGAGGCATTATTGCTTCCATTGGTTAAAGGTGACTTCAAAACTTCCAGTCATGATTTGTACCGTGGGCATAGCTTATTTTGTTTCAAGGATTCTGTAAATATTATTATTATTATCTTTTGGCAGGTCGAAGTGTAAGTAGGAAGGATCCTGAAGTTACTTCTGATGAAACATTTGTTAATCGACATGAATCAAGTTTGCCCAGTATATCTGGTTCAAGGGGGAATATCTCTAGCTCTTGTGAATCTATAGAGTTGGGTAGTAGTGTTGGCTATACATCAGGAATTAATCTTCCAGGATCTACAGATGCATTTATATCGGATGTAAATTCAGTGGCCTGGGGTCTATGTGGGGATTCATTGGATCAGCATGAAGAGTCTTCATTTCAGGAGCTACTTTTTGTTTCTGGAAAACATGGGGTAGTTGTACATGCCTTTCGTCAATCTGATGAATCTAGTGAAACAATAAAACCTGAGCAAGCAAGTAGTGTTGGGCAAGGGATATGGGTAGAGTGGGGGCCATCTGCTACCATATCTCCCGCATCGGAATTTCAGGAAAATTTTGAATCTCATCATACGACCTCTGGGGAAAGGTCCAATACTTTTCATGCAGAAACTACTGAGAATGGTCGGTCAGCGAGTCCAAAAATATGGATGCGCAGTTTCTTGACTAGAGTTGAGAGAGTAACATCGGGTGATGACATACACACCAGGTTTCCAAAGAGATCATCACTTCCCAACAATGCAGTTATTTCATTCAAGATATTTGATCATGATCCACAATTTCTGGACTTCCATTCTCATAGTAGTACCAAATCATGTGATCAAGTGAATCCTAACATGCCAGTTGTGAGCTCTATAATCAATGAACGAGATACTGATATTAGTTCATCCATCATGAAATTTGAGGATGATAGTGCGACTAACTCTACAAGTGGTGTTATGAGCAGTTTGTATAAGTGTGTCAAAGTGTTCTCCGACAATTCGTATCGGTTAGTTGGATTTACTTGTTTTAGTATTGATCCAAAAACTGCTAATATCAGCAGCATAAATGATGGAAAATACAGTAAAGTTCTGGTTTCAGTGGCCAGAATAGTGAGTTGGGGACTTCAGTGGGTATACTCAACAAAGCTTGACGAAAATCTAGACACCGGTCCATTTGAGTGGATAGACTTTACCTTTTCTCATAGATTTCTTATTTGTCTTAGCACGTCTGGCTCTATCATGTTGTATGGTGCCATGACTGGTGCACATATAGCCTCTCTTAATGTTGTAAGTATTAATGGACCTCATCATTCTCTACGATCTCAGGACTTAAAAAATGAAGGTCATGATATTAGTCAAATGTGTGAAAACTTGTCACAACATGCTGGTAGTGTTAGAAGTAAAAGGAAGTTTAAAAGGCTGTTTGTGTTTCCTCATTCCTCATTGTTGGGTGTGATGGATGAATCTGGTGTAATTGATGTTGTACATGCAGACAACCATGTGCCTGAGGACCAGTATTCATCTGAATACGTCCTCCCTTATCAGTACCATTCAGACATTGGACTTTTAACTGGCTGGGAGGTAGGGGGTGCTGATATTGGCTACCAACGGGTACTTTGTCCTATTGGTAGACTAGCAGGTCAAGGTAGAAATTCTTGTCCGATTGATAGTTTATCAAATAAAGGAAATTTGAACATGGATCATAGCAACGTCAAGGACTCGAGGGGTCACTATGGATCATATATCATTACCTCTTCTGGTGCAACCCAGATCATAAATGATAAAAAGTTAATGCTTTCAGATTTTCCTTCCCGCCTCACGAGGAAAGCTTTTCTACCCCCTTCTGGATACAATGGCGATGATGTTGTTTGTTGTTCTCCCTTTGGAATCACTCGGCTAATAAAGAGATATAATTGTGAGAAGAAATGGTGTCAAGTTGTGCATGCCAATTTACAATTAGATTTCATTGTGAATGATGACATAAACTATAGAATGCCTGGTTGGGAGACCTCTTCTCATGAAGCTGTTGGCTGCAATTTCAATGAACATTTATATTTAGTGACAGAAAAAGGTCTCATGGTTGTTCTTCCCTCAATTTCAGTTCCGTCAAATTTCTTTCCTGTTGAAGCAATTGGATATAGCCTACCAAATTGTTTTAGTAGCATGAAATGCGGAGCTGGTGATCTTGTGGGAGTTGATGGAACTAAAAAGCCCTGGTCACCTTGGAAAGTGGAGGTTTTGGATAGAGTGCTTTTGTATGAAGGCCCTGAAGTTGCGGAAAAATTATGCTTGGAAAATGGTAAGTATCTGTGATAAAATAATTTATACTCTCTCGTTCATTAAAGAAGAAAGACATAGGACAAAATGATATGCATAACAGCTGCCATTTCATGTTTCAGGGTGGAAATTGGGGATTTCTCGGATCCGGCGCTTGCAGTTGGCTTTGGACTACTTGGAACTTGATGAAATTGAGAGGTAAGAATACATACTTTTGTGGATTTGATTCTTAATTTTAAGACAGAATATGAGCAGGCAATGTAAAATGTACTGAAGATTCTATATCTACTAGCTGGATGGATGTGTAATGCTTGATCATCTATATTTTGCATGAGAACTTATTATACTGGATGAATTGGCATGGAGGGGAATCTAAAATTATGCTTCTCAATTGGTTACACAGTTCTCTCAAAATGCTTATCGAGGTCAATCTGGCAGTGGAAGGCATCTTGAGGTTGCTCTTTGCTGCTGTTTATTTGATGTTCCATAAAGTAAGCAATGATAATGAGGTTTCTGCTGCATCAAGGTATAATCTATATCAAATTTCTCAGCTACTGTATCTTAAATTTTTAAAAAATATGGCTTCCTACGGTTTATAAATTTTAATGGAGCTTGATAAAAAGCGAAATGCAAATTATGGCAGCTCATATGATAGTTAAAAAGTTTTAACTGTTAGAACTGACAGTAATTAATGTCTTTACACTTCCAATTTGGAAATAGTTTTACAAATGGCTGCATCAGTTTAAATGGGGTTGACTTTTCTTAGTACTGATTTTCAGTTACTTCAGCATAGAAGACATTAACCTCACCAAGTATCACCTTTAAGTTTCAAGTTTGAACTAATGACCTGAATGAAAAATAACTCATATTTCTCTCCAGTAGCACTGTAATTGCCTCATCTAAGATTACCACACACAAATTACAACGTAGGACAGTTATCAACCTTTTTGCAATCCAACACACAACCTCCACTGATATCTGAGATCTCAGCACAAGGCACTTGGTGAAAAACCTGGAATTTAATAGTTGCAGAACAGCTGGAGCCAAGTATCCAATGGAATTTTTTTTTTGTTTTTTTGTTTTTCTGTGTTATAGAATCCAGGAGTTTGTTTGATTGAACAAATATTTTTACTTAGAGAATTTGTTAGAGAGGCCGAATTTATAGAAAATGTTCTTGAGTGTATTTGTCTTTACCTAATGATTGGCATAATGCTAATGGATTATCATAATCATGTGCTTAATAAATTCCAGTTGATCTTCTTCTGGATGGCTTGGTTGTATTCAAGTTTTTAGATTTCAATGAATGTGATGCAGGCTTCTAGCATTAGCCACTGGCTATGCAACTGGGGTCATACGTAAATATGGCCTATTGCATCACAAGAAAGTAGCTGAGAAGCCATGGGATGTTAGAGGCAATGAACGTGCTTCTCTTCTGTTAACAGAAAAAGAACACGAGGAGGAGGGAACTTCAAGAAGTCTTCAGGAAATGGCACAATTATTGGTGGTTATCCGAAGGTTGCAGGGACAGTTAAGTTCCAAATTCAAGAGGCCGGGACAACTGGTGGTAAGTAACTAATTATTTTGTTTAGTTTTCTGGAGTCATAGTTGATGGAAAGTTTTCTGGTGTATCAGATGGACAATGCTGGGTTGCCAAACTTTGTCGGTGCTGGTTCAGCTGAAGACGAATCCAAGGTTCCAGCTGTTTCAGATGATGCCTTATTGATGGATATATCATATCAACGTGAAATGGCTCTTCCTGCACCTGGAACAGAATTGAGTAATGCAGAAAACCTTGCTTTAGTGCCTGCAGATACAGTTGGTGTCAAAACCCCAGATTTTCAGAATTTTGATAAAGCATTCCTAGTTTCTGAAAGCATATTTGGAAAAAGAACTTCTAGATTAGAGAATCCGAAGGATATGATTGCACGTTGGGAGTTGGATAATATGGACATTAAAACTGTTGTAAAAGATGCATTACTTTCTGGTCGTCTTCCTCTGGCAGTACTCAGATTGCATCTTCATCATCAGAATAATTTGTTACCTGGCACAGAAACACATGATACCTTTAATGATGTCCGAATTGCTGGAAGAGCAATTGCATATGATTTATTTGTAAAGGTTGGTTGATTCTGGTTAATTAAGTTGAAAGAATTTATCATGCGTGTTTCTAAATATTGTGAGCTACAAATTAATAGGGTGAGATTGGGCTTGGTATTACAACATTGCAAAAGCTTGGGGAGGATGTTGAATCTACCTTGAAACAGTTGGTATTTGGAACTGTTAGAAGATCGATTCGGGTGCAAGTTGCTGAAGAGATGAAAAGATATTCATACCTAGGACCACATGAATTGAAGATATTGGAGATGTTATCACTAGTAGAGGTATGTGTGACAGTTATATGATCTATACCTTTCAAAGATCTTAAATCAAGTACAATGCATAAAACCCTATATTTTAGCAAGGATGCACTCTGTTAAATTAAATAACCTCAAATCCCCATTGTGATTAATATTTTTGCATTAAACCTCCTGTCCTGTCAACAAACGGAGATAGGACCTTAATGATTTTCTGTGTATTTTTACTGAAGAAATTCACATAAAGCGAACAATACATCCATGCATTTGATACACAGTGGCTGATGATGAATAAAATTACAATAAAAATCCTACAAGTTAAGTTTTTAATCTATCTGATGTGTTGAATTTCTTCAAATTGTATCAATAAATAATATTTTAAGCTTTGGAGAACTTTCACCCAATTTTATAAAATAATAAAATAAAGGAGAACTTTCACCCAATTTTATAAAATAATAAAATAAAGGTCTTCTGCTTCTGCTTCTGCTTCTGGGTAAACTAGGGTGAGTTTACGCAATTTTTAATAACACCAGTTTTTTTTCTTTTTGGTAAACCGACTTTTGTTGCATTTCCACTGAAAAACATGGGCTTTATTCATTTTATGCTCATAGATTATAACTCTGGAAAATTCCTTTCGATCTTACACTCAAATGTTTGTTTTTGTCAAAGAGGGTCTATCCTTGCAATAGTTTCTTCAGTACACTAGCTACTCGGCAAAAGGAGCTTAAGAGAGCATCTATTGAAGATGGACTGGGGGAGATAAGTCTGCACCTATTGCATCCACTATTTAACAATCTTATCATTTCATGTGGGGAGATCGATGGAGTTGTTTTGGGTTCATGGACCACTGTTGATGAACATTCTGTCACTGCTGAAGTAGATGATGACGGCAGTCATGCTGCCTATTGGGCTGCTGCTGCTGCATGGTCAGATGCCTGGGATCAAAGTGTTATTGACCGTGTAAGTCAGATGATGATTTATTTTCTGATATATTCTGTCAGTATCCCTGTTTTGGGAATAAATGTGAATCTTAAGATGAATTCTATGTCTTGGCCAACTCAACCAATAATTGACTCATTTTACCTTGATGTGAGAGTCTGTTTGGTTATACAACATCCTAATATCACAACTGTTTGTTCGTGTACATTTTTCTTCTTTGTTGACTCAGTTTATGAATGATAAATTTTATGTTTTTTTGTATTCATTAATGAAGTGTCAGGCATTTTATATTTAGCTTGTAGGATCCACAAAGAAGCTTTTTGAGTTGTTTGGAGATGTATAATAATCCAAGGCATGATAAGGAATTATATTTATTCATTCAGCATGGAAACCATAATTCCTTCTCAGGTTGGATGCTATCTCACTTGCCAAATTCCTGCATTCTCTGGATAAGCTCTTTGATTAAAATATTGAGTTCTGATTAGTGTCAGAATTTTGTCCCATTATAATCAGAGAAGAGGAACACATTCTAAGCCGCAATGCGGCACACTTAGAACATTTTCATTCCAAGTGGTAGTAAAAACGAAATTGTAATGCATTGGACATAAATCAATACATCTGAGTATGAATCTAGATACAAGTATACAACTATTATGTATTTACCCTTTACTAATGGACTAAGGTGTTATCTATCTGAGCTTAGACCTGATTTTGTTGCTAATTCACTGCTCAGTTGGGCTTCACATTTTCCTTGTTTCGGTTTTTTCATCTCCTCCACGGTACATCCTATGCTTGTTATGTTTGCATATCAAACATTGTAACTGCTTGTAATTTAGTTTTCGACAATTTAATCTTAGCTACTCATTTAGTGTAATTGTCATTATGGGTGCAAGTATTGTCAGTTATGTACAAGTTTCAGTAACTTAGTTGACATTTAAATCCATATTTAGATTTGATATTTGAAGTAGGATATAACATGTTTCAAAGCAAGGGGATGAGAGTCATCAGTAACTGCTTAATGCAGCAAGTATTCTGCTTTTGTTCTCTTAGGAAAATTTCACATAGATCATATGGTTGTATTCCAGTTCTGTTTGATGTTGTATGCCAGTATGTCATATCATTGTATGTATCCACTAAACCTGAACAGAGATGCATGTGCAGTTGGAAGCGACAAAAGAACCAATAAATAAAGTAATATTTGAAAATTTTGTGTGGATCTACTATTTCCACCGCGGCTCTTTTTCTTCTAGGCTATGGTAGAAATAGAGTCTTCATTCTTTTCCCTTCTAACTTAGTTATCTGAAATGAGAGGTGACACAAATGGAACATTGAACTGCTTTTATTTTTCTGGTTAGTTGACAATTTTTTGGAATTGATGATACCATTTTGCCATCTTTATCCAGCAGGTGATCAAGAATGTAAATGGGATTGGAATTAAATATTTTAGGCGAAAATCCTAGATAGGATGTCAGTACTGTTCTTTTATCAAGAATCTTGAGAAGAAAGTTCCAAAGGAAACTGCCATATAGTTTTAATGTTTTTTAATTTCTGTGCAGGTACTTCTGGACCAACCTCTTCTTATGGGTGTTAATGTATTGTGGGAATCACAACTTGACTACCACGCATGCCACAATGACTGGTTAGAAGTTTCCAAGTTACTGGAGCTAATTCCACCGTATGCATTATCCTGTGGAAGTCTCAGCATCAGCTTGGACGATATACATCCACCTTCATCCAATGAGTTTGGCCAGGAGCTTCCTGGTTATAAAAATTTCACAAGCTTCCTTGAAGAGTTGGATCCTGTATGCATGAATGTCCCAAGCATCAGACTTTTCAGGTTTTCTGCAAATAGGGTGTGTTCTGTATGGTTAAGAAGGCTTATGGAACAGCAGCTTGCAAAAATTTTTATCTTTTTGGCAGATTACTGGCACAGTACAGCTGATATTGTACCTTTGCTGGCCCGGTCAGGTTTTATGGTTGATTTACACGACTATTCATTCCTCGATGGAGCCAATGACAATTCATCTGATTCACTTCTAGTTATCGGTGATGCATCTATTAATCCAGAAACAGTTCGATCTCTACATAAAGCTGTTATACGCTTTTGCTCACAAAATAACTTGCTGAACCTTCTGGAAATTTATCTTGACGTACACAAACTGGCTTTCGACCATGACTCTCTTTCCTTTTTCCTGGAGGCAGCAGTAAGTATAGCTGTTTCTCTTGGTTCTTTCTATCTCAATTTCATTTCTCTGGCTTAAGGGAGACACATAGTAGAAGGTAGACATTACATAACTTTTTGGCCATTGAAGTTGTGTAGTTGATCAATCACTCTTAGTAGGCCATAGTCATCACATATGGTTTGGTCTTTAAAGTCATGTAATTTGTAATGTCTCATTCATGCAAGCCCAACAATTTTGAGATTGTATATCAATATTGTGTTTTTTTCAGGGTGATAATGAGTGGGCAAGGTGCTTGCTCTTGTTGAGGACTAAAGGAAAAGAATATGATGCATCGTTTTCTAATGCCCGTGCAGTTGCTTCCCGTAATATAGTTCCAGGTAATAAGCTTACTGTTCTGGAGAGAGATGACATCATCCAAGCTGTTGATGACATTGCAGAAGTGGCAGGGGAAAAGGCAGCTTTAGCCACATTAATGTTTGCTCCTGCACCTCTACCAGAATGCCTTAGTAGTGGAAGTGTAAACAGGCATTGTAGTTCAGCTCAATGCACCTTAGAAAACCTTAGACCAGCCCTTCATCGCTTCCCTACATTGTGGAGCACCCTTGTAGGAGCATGTTTTGGTCAAGATCCTGTTTGCAGCAGTTTGGCTCTTAAGGCAAAATGTAAGTTCTTATAACCTTATCTTACTCTATCATTGTCTTTTCATGCATGAAATGTTTTACAACTGAAACACTCCTTTCTATTCTCTTTTCATTTCTAATTATTTAATTTGCTATATAGTGTCAGGCTATTCTGATCTGTTAGACTACTTGAATTGGCGAGAAGGTGTATTCTTCTCTTCAGTACGAGATACCTCAATTCTGCAGATGATCCCATGCTGGTTCCCTAAGAATGTCCGGAGATTGATTCAGCTCTGTGTGCAGGTTATTTTTTTTCTAAATTGCCTGATTATCTGCATGTATGAGGACTGTTTCTTTTTCAATAAGTTGATTTAGTTTGAAGAAATTTACTATACTGCACATTTACGATGTTGATTCGGCTTAATTGCTCAAACATACACTAAACTATGCCTCTTGTATCAAAATGCGTACCAAACATTAATTTGCATAAAAATGGGTTCTAAACTTGTATTCTTGTGCTACCTATGGTACCATCTCAAATTTTCATCTGATTGTATCCTATGTGCAATTGAAGCTCCACATGGACTGCCACCTCTTTTGTGACTTATCATAATGCTTGGATCCTTTGCCATGTCATTTCCCACCCAAAAGTACGATAATTACTTTTTTAACTCTATTTTAAGGTGGTCTTCTACTGTAATCACCTTCATTCTCAAATGCCTCCACCCAAAGGAGCAAGACGAGAATAATTGTGTTTGAGGATACCAATATTCAATGTGAAATAATCCCTAAGCCACACCCATCATTGAATCATTGAGTGTTTGGAAAAATATGCCTTTAAATCTATTCCTTGGTTCATAAAACTAGGGTTTCTTTTAATTATTTGATCAAAATTTCCTATTCTTCTTAGTGAGATATTCCACGAATTCTGGAAACAAGCCATTGCTTTTTGGCAGTCTCTTTTTCATCTTTGTTGCTGTAACCCAATCATCTTCTCCAACACAAATTAATCCGTAAATACAACAAAAAAAAAAAATCAACAAAAAAAAGAAGAATGAAAAAAGGAAAAGATAAAAGGACAATTAAAGTTTGCCTATCAGCTTCATACCTGAGCGCATCTCCCATCAGTTAATGAGGAAATAGCGGATGCCAGACATGCCATGCAAACGCCATAATGGTGCAACCATCTTACTCATGGCTTGCTAGGATGGCTCTTCCTTCTGCAGTGGTGGAAATACGAGGGAGGATGATGTTATCATCTTGGTCACAGCAGTGGTGCGACAGCAATAGTAGTGGTGGTGTACTGGTGGTGCGATTTGGCCATTGACTGGTGATGGGAGATCTTTATAGTGACTGGATATGAAATAATGGAAAATTGTTGATTAGTTTTGGTACTATGGAGAGCTTGAGATGGATTCTTTGGTGATACTTTTTTATTACAAATTAATATTATTTACCCAATTCGATACAATGGCATAGTTTAGTGACTCTGTTCGTTTAAGGAACCAATGTGAATTTCGCTTGCTGGTAATGCTTGGCAAATATGATTTGAATCTTAAATGACAGAGCAGATATTCTATTTTGAATGTCTCTTCTCTTTTAATTTAAATATTTTTTTTAAACCTTTATTTTTGTCTGAACAGGGTCCAATTGGCTGGCAATCATTAGCTGACTCAGAGACTGAAGAACTCTCAATTCTGAGAGACATCTATTATGTCGTAAATTCCAGTGGTCATGCTCAGATAAGTGCTACATCCTGGGAAGCTGCCATCCAAAGACATATAGAAGAGGAACTTTATGCATCTTCTCTAGAGGTGATTGATCTGCCTCTGAAAATCCTTAGTTATGCATGACAAGAAGATTCCCAGATGCTGAATGCTCTGATTTGTCCCTCAAAAATTCACTTTGCGTTCTGAAAATTTCAGGGCTCGCGTTCTGAAATGATACTCTGCCCTCTCTTGGGGTTTAAAACTCTAATTACGAATATGAAGTTATGAACCCATTGTCCAAGTCTTCTCTTAATAACATGGCTTTGTCCCTTCCTTCTGTTACATGACTTTCTAATTTGTTTTTATTGGTTTCAGGGAGCTGATATCGGACTTGAACACCATTTGCATCGTGGGCGTGCATTTGCTGCTTTAAATCATCTTCTTTCAACAAGAATCCATAAGTTAAAGTCTGATAAAAAGCATCAGAGACAATCTGATACCCCATCAAGTGGGCAAACAAATGTCCAAACGGATGTACAAATCCTCCTTGCACCGATTACTGAGAGCGAAGAGTCTCTTCTTTCATCTGTAAGAATTAAAGCTGCACCTGAAAACCAACTGTGTTTTGCTGCAAGTTTTACTACATCTGCTGTGGTAGAAAGTGACTCCATGATTAGGTTGTGTTGATCTCAAAATTGAGACCTATGGATAATGTTTTTGCTACTGTGATGCATATAAAAGTAAAATCAGGATAGTCCAACTACAAATTAACTTAAAAGCTTTGTACAAAATCTAGGGGGAAAACCATAAGGAGTTGTTAAATTACAAATCCATGTACTGTTTGTAAGAATGTGGAGCCTAACATAGAGCTTCGATGATCATAAGGATGTGACTGCATATGATTTTAGGCACAGCTGAGAAAAAGTAGCAACCTAAAAAACCTAGCTAAAAGGAGGGATATTGGGATGCTACCTGAGTATACTAGCTAGTTATTGATTCTGAACTATTTTAGAATAAGAATGTAGTGAACCTTTCAAAGGTCAACCTAACAACCCATTGACTAAAGTAAGCAATGATGACTCGCCACCAGAGTCAAAGTTTACCTGAAAATGAATTTTGCTGTGCCAACCTAATCTGTCAGAAACATAGTAAATATATCTTGTTTGTAACCATTTTTACCTTTGCCTATGATTGTTTTGTGTTACAGTTTAGCATAGTTATATTCATTTTATTGAATGATTTTTTTATATCAATAATGGAAATATTAATTGGTCTTTATTTTCCATCTTAATAAATATTGTTCTCATTATTATCAGAGCGAAACTGTAAACTGGAAGTATTTTAGTCTTATCATTTTATTATAATTATGATCATGTCATATTCCGTTATGATTGTATGCATCTTATCTATTATGTGATTGATGAGGAGTTATTTTATATTGTATAGGAGTTATGCGAGTTACACATTTTATAGCATTAATTTTTTTCATATTATTTCATACACGTAAGATTGCTAATCAAGGATTTTGAGAATTACATTGTTGCCCAATGACTCCCAGATTTTATCTTCGGAAGCAAACCAGTAAATAACAGGGATAAACTGTATATCTTAACTGGTCAAGCAAAGCAAACAAACCCATCATGTCAAGTGGCTGGTTAAAGATTTAAAATTGAACTGGTTATTTAAATAAATTAATTCTGCTGTTGCCATCTGGTTGTAATGCAAATCTGGTTCTCATCTTTTCCCCCTTATCTAATTTTCAGGTTATTCCGCTTGCTATTGAGCATTTTGATGACACTGTATTGGTGGCATCATGTGCTTTTCTTTTGGAGCTATGTGGTTTGTCTGCTAGTACTCTCCGGATAGATATTGCTGCCTTGAGCAGAATATCTTCTTTCTACAAGTCTGTGGAGAACAATCACTATAGGCAACTCTCTCCTAGGGGCTCTGTATTTCGTCCAACACCTGTTGAAGTTGATGTAACAGAATCTCTTGCTAGAGCACTGGCAGATGATTATCTTCACAAATGGTCTACTGGCGTAATGCGGAATGGTGACGGAAATGATGGCATTCTCAATCAACCATCACGAGCTCTGCTACTTGTTCTTCAGAATTTGGAAAAAGCAAGTCTTCCTTATTCATCTAATGGTATGACATGTGGGTCATGGTTGTCGAGTGGAAATGGAGATGGAGCTGAATTAAGGTCTCAACAGAAAGCCACTAGCCAGCACTGGCAATTGGTCACAGCTTTTTGTCAGATGCATAACATTCCTTCAAGCACTAAATACCTTGCCGTATTGGCAAGGGATAATGATTGGGTAAACTTCTTGATGTATTTTTTTCCTAAATATACATGTTAAATAATTGCTTTTTTGGTGTCTAAGAGGGTCATTTGTGTCCCCATCCCCAAACCAGGTTGGCTTTTTGTCCGAAGCTCAGGTTGGAAAATATCTTTATGAAACAGTATTCCAAGTGGTAAGCTTCATTTTCTATAAAAATGCATTTAGGAAATTTATATCCTGCTACTGACAACATATTTATTAACTCTTTTATCTGATAGCAGCTGATGTCATTCTTATTTTATTTTCTGCCATGTGCTAGGCATTGAAGGAGTTCAGTGACCCTCGTTTGAAGATTCACATTTTAACAGTTTTAAAAAGCATGCAGTCTAGGAAAAAAGTTGGTTCATTGAATATGGATACTGGAGAAAGTGATGGAACATTTATGTCAAATGAGAATCTTTACATACCTGTTGAATTATTCGGAATCATAGCGGAATGTGAAAAACAGGAAAGACCTGGAGAGGCTCTTCTCCTGAAAGCAAAGAACTTATGCTGGTCAATTTTGGCTATGATTGCATCTTGCTTTCCGGATGTCTCCCCATTGTCCTGCCTAACAGTTTGGCTGGAAATAACTGCAGCAAGGTTTGGATTATCATCCTAAATTATCAGCACATTGTTGTAACTGATTTTCTTTCCTGCTTCAAGTTTCTCCAGTAAATCAGTTTTCTGGATTTTTTTGAATGATTCTTTTAAATCTCTGTGGAGAGTCTTGTTTCTCTGTTACCAAACCTTCTTTATTTTGGAGAAGAATAAAAAGCAGATTTTCTGTTTTCTCAGGGAGACTTCGGCCATCAAAGTTAATGATATTGCATCCCAGATTGCAAGAAATGTTGGTGCTGCAGTGGAGGCTACCAACTCCCTTCCTGCGAGTGCTAGAACCATAACATTTCATTACAATAGGAAAAACTCAAAGCGTAGGCGCCTTCTGGAACCCATGCCAGTGGATTCCTTGACTTCGGAAGCTTCTCAAAGTCCTAAAAGTTGTGATGTTTCTAATACTCAAAGTTTTTATGGTGAAAAGGAAAAGGAGAAGATAGGGGGTGGAGATACCAAAATTTTAATAGACAGTGATAGCATGGCTAATGCCTTGTCAAGAATGGTAGCCGTGCTTTGTGAGCAGCAATTGTTCCTTCCTCTGCTCCAAGCTTTTGAGATATTTCTTCCATTATGCTCACTCTTACCTTTCATTCGTGCTCTTCAGGTTGGTTAATGTACGGTACTAAATATCTTAACAGTAGAAAAAGTCAACTATTGTTTAGTTTGTTTCTTAGTATTTTCACACTATTTCTTTCCTACTATCTCGGAGTTTATCAGTTTACATGTCATAGTATGAAGTCCACATGTAGCCTCCTTGCCTGATCATCATATAATGTTGCCTAAACAAGGTCCGACTCTTTAGTACAGTTGGTATCAACACAACCTCGCAACTGCATGATGAAGTTCTCTTGGATGTTCATGCCTAATTTCTAATGTTTAATGTGTAGTTTTTTTTTTTTGTCCTTTTTACAAAAATCATGATAGAGCATAAGTGTCTTGGAAATAAAAAACCTTTCTTTGGTCTTTTGTTGTTCATTTTTGCAGTGGAGTCCTCTCATACAATGAATGGACATTACTTGAATACTACCATTCAGTCTAATGAATGGACAGTGTACAAATGTTTATATTGGTCAGCGTTGTGCTTTTCTCTTTTCTTTTTATCTTTGATGGGTTATTGAGTGATTCATATGACCCAACACACTTAGGTTTTTCTTTCTCGGAGAAAAGAAAAAAGAACAGAAGATTGCAAGTAGTTACACTGTTATAAATTTTTGCCATCACCATCCAGCCTGACACTTTTACCAACTAGATTTCTTTTCTTTTTCCTAGGCCTGCTCACAAATGCGCCTCTCAGAGGCTTCAGCACATCTTGGATCGTTTGCTGCCAGAATTAAGGAAGAGTCTCCTCAAACTCAACCTAACTATGAAAGAGAAGGGATAATCGGAAACTCATGGGCAAGTTCCACTGCTGTCAAAGCTGCTGATGCAATACTTTTGACTTGCCCGTCTGCATATGAAAAAAGATGCTTGTTAAGGCTCCTTGCTGCTACTGACTTTGGTGATGGAGGGTCTGCTGCAACACGATATGGGCAACTTTCTTGGAAAATAGATATGGCTGAACCCTCTCTGCGGAGTGATGAGTGCCCCCTCCTAGGAAATGAAACATTTGATGATGCTTCACTTCTAAATGCATTAGAAAAGAATGGGTATTGGGAACAAGCACGTAGTTGGGCGAAGCAATTGGAGGCCAGTGGTGAATCATGTTGGAGATCTGCAGTCAGTCATGTAACTGAAATGCAGGTAACCTGTTTTCAACTTTTGTCTTCCTTTAGTATATGCATAAGGATTCCATGATACCTGTTCTGCACATCAAGTGCTTATTAACTTTATGGTTCTCTTTGTATTGTTAATTTTTGAATGTTTCTTACAGTCATACACTCAAAGCTTTCCTATTAAATTTCTTCTTAAATTGTATTCATCTACTTATGTTAAAAGATAGTCTGATCCAGCAAGTAGAAAGTCTTGAGACCCCTATATTGGACAGGTGATAGTGCCATCATGGGAAGACTCCCTCACATGTGATCTACTGGGAATTGAGGTTCTAAATGTGCTGAGAAAATGAATTTTGTGGAACTGAAATATGGTTCTAATCTTTTATCACTCTGGTGCATGATAGTAATGTTGCAGCATTCATCTTAAAAAGAATTGGCAGCAAGTAGAAAAGCCATGAGAACTCTTGTTCAGTTATCATTGATTTTTGTCCAAATGTTCATGTATTTCTATTCATGTCTAGGCTGAAGCCATGGTTGCAGAATGGAAGGAATTCCTTTGGGATGTCCCAGAAGAGAGGGCTGCTTTGTGGAGCCACTGCCAGACACTCTTCATTAGATATTCTTTCCCAGCATTGCAGGTATAATTATTTCCAGTGATGCAAAAATCTGCCGAGGCGGCTGAGTGCAAGATGTGATTTTCTTTAAATTCATAGATTTAGGTGCTAGACCTTCTAGTTGGTGTTGGTGCGTAGTTCGCAGTTTATTTTTCATTGTTCAAATATTGAACCAAAAAAAAAATTGACCACCCATTCGACACCTAGGCAGCCTTCAGGCTAGTCGTTCACTGTCCGCCCGACTTCTGACTAGTGATATCTATATCACTGATTTTTTCACAGCTGAGGTAGTGAAATATATCCCTCATTTCTGGAGGTCTATCCTTCTCTTTTGATACGAATGCTGAAGTTTTATTAAAAAAAATTGGTGAACAATGCAAGGGTCCAGGACGCCTCGTCCTGGGAGCCACCAAATAGTCAGGGTCTAAAAGGATAAAACTACCGGACATAAATCCAATCTCCAACTATATTTGAAGAAAGAAACTTTTGAATTCTTTATGACTTAAACCTGCAAAGTTACCCTGAATTTCATTCTATCCCAAACTTCCACCACCGACTCTTCAGTATCGTTCAAGGTTCGATTATTCCTTTCCAACCAATTCGACGAACATAAAACTGGAGGTGGTCTATCAATTTCTTTGTTTACGAAACTTTTTATATTCTTAATTGTTCTTCTCTTCTTTTCTTTCATCTTTGATTGGGTGTGGTCACTGGGGATAGAAAGAGTGTTGTGACAGATTTATGTGGTTGACAATGACCTATATGCTGTCTATCTTGATTTGAGTTGGTTACTCATCAGCTAAAAATGTTAGCCATTTTATAATTTCATTCTTATTCTTTTGGTATCTAGGCTGGACTGTTCTTCCTTAAACATGCCGAAGCAGCTGAAAAGGATATTCCACTGAGAGAACTTCATGAGATTTTGCTACTTGCTCTGCAGTGGCTGAGTGGAATGATAACTTTGTCAAATCCGTGAGATATTTCTTTATAGTATCCAAGTATTTTTCTTACAGACTTGCATTCCTGTAAATGATTGGGGTACTCAAAATAAAAAAATTCTGCAGGGTTTATCCACTGCACCTTCTTCGTGAAATTGAGACCAGGGTATGGCTTTTGGCTGTGGAGTCAGATCAGGTGAAGAATGAAGGTGAAGATTTGTTAACCTACATCACTCGGGAGCCTGGAGCTGGCAAGGGTTCTAACTTAATAGATCTTACTGCGAGCATTATTACTAAAATGGACAATCATATAAATGCACTTAGGCTGAAATCTTCAGAGAAGAATGATAGGGAAAATAGTCAGACTCATGTTAGGAGCACTCATACTTTTGACTCTAGCTTTCCAAGCACTGCTGGAGGGAGCACAAAGATGAAAAGGAGAGCAAAAGGCTTTGGATCATCAAGAAAGCCTTTCTTTGATGCAGGGGATAAAAAGTATGAGTCTGAAAATATACAACTCAGTCTCAGAGATGAGACACAGTCTCTAGATGAAAACTCAAAAATTGATGCTTCATTGTCGAGGTGGGAGGAAAGAGTTGGACCTGCTGAGCTAGAAAGGGCTGTTCTTTCATTGTTGGATTTTGGGCAAATAATTGCTGCCAGACAACTGCAGAATAAGCTCTCTCCCGAAAACACACCATCTGAATTCTTTCTTGTCGATGCTGCTTTAAAGCTTGCCGCTCTGTCAACTCCAAGCAACAAGGTCTTCAAATCATTGCTAGATGATGACATGCTTTCTGTCTTGCAGTCATACCATCTACTGACTGACCATCGGGTGATTGATCCCCTGAAGGTAATATTCAGCTAGTTTCTTTTGTTTTGGGTAAAATCCTTATGGAGGATGTACGACAATCTTTTCAGTGTGGTGATGTTCATCTCATGTTGCCTGTTGATCCTTCCTCCAACTTCAGTGAATATTATGATTGTGATGCATCTGGTTACAAGTTCTAAGTTTGGGTGTTTGCTTGCAAGATGTTTCTGTCTTGTGATGAGTTTAGGCACAGAATTGGGAAGATGCCCTTAATTGTTGCTTTTATCTTTTTTGTTTATAGATCCAGCTTTTGATAAATGCTGTTAAACATCAACGTACTAACTGAACATCCATTTTTATTCTTGATCTATTTGATAATGTAGGTGTTGGAGAGTTTGGAAAACCTTCTTATGGAAGGTCGTGGACGTGGACTATGCAGCAGGATAGTATCTGTTGTGAAGTCTGCGAATGTGCTTGGTCTTACATTTTCAGAG
Source organism: Scutellaria minor (assembly GCA_954870855.1). Classification (NCBI taxonomy): domain Eukaryota; kingdom Viridiplantae; phylum Streptophyta; class Magnoliopsida; order Lamiales; family Lamiaceae; genus Scutellaria; species Scutellaria minor. Next base: position 19,946,924 of record OX940732.1, on the reverse strand, counting down.
GCATTTGAGAAGCAGCCAATAGAATTACTGCAATTACTTTCTCTCAAAGCGCAAGAGTCTTTTGAGGAAGCAAGTCTTTTAGTTCGAACGCACACAATGCCAGCTGCTAGTATTGCTCAAATTCTTGCTGAATCATTTCTAAAGGTAATTCTGGTATTTATTTACTTCCTCTGTCCCAAAACAAGAGTCACCTTTTACCAAAGTATAACCTTTTATTTTGAGAATGTACACCCTTTTGTAAGTCATGAAGCCTAGTTTTTACCCCTCTATTTATTCATTAAAGTGCATCATTCAAAGATTTGACTTTTGAAACATGAATTTTTTTTTTGGGGGGTGGGGGGGTGGGTGTTGGTTACAAAGAGTGAAAAGAATCTAATGGGAGAAAATAGAGAGTAGAAACCATTTCTTTTCTTATTGTCATATTACGAATTACACAAGTCCTTGGATAGAAAAGATCATAAAACATGAGTTCTACAATTAAGGAGAGGAACTGAAAATAAAAGAAATTATCCTATATACAGATTCTAATTCTGATTTTGTGGAATTGTATTTCCAAATTTCCTGATTTTTATGGGATTGGATTACCTAACTTTCTTATTAGATGGTCAAAATTAGGTCTTGCAAATTCCTTAGTCAAGATATCAGCAGTTGGCTGACTAGAAGGAACATATTGCAAGCAAATATTCCCAGCTTCAAGCTTTTCCTTAATGAACTTCGTTCTATTATGCTGGGCAGGATTGTGACAATACTTATTGTAGCATTGCTATCACAGTACAACTTCAAAGTAGTTCCACCATCATATATTGCCACGTTAGTTGAGAGAAGTAATTCACAATCCACCTCCAACAAATGTTTATTTTTTCTTTCAGCAACATCATTCAATTGAGGTGTAACTACGATGAATTTTCCCTTTTTCAAGAATTTTTTTCCCCCTAAGATCATGTTAAAAAATTATTTCCCATTATCACTTCTGAAAATTTGCATGATAGTTTGAAATTGAGTTTGCACCATTCTGTATAAAAAATAAAATTAAAAACCTGTCTAATGATGCACCTAACAAAGTTGAGTATGATCACTCGTGAATGTGATGAGCCATCTCTTATTGGAATGTGCACTTATATTATTAGGACCCCAAACATCACTGTGAATAATAGTGAAGGGATTTGATGGTTTTTAAGTCTTTGAAACACGACTCTTTTTATGGGATGGATGGAGTGATCTTTATTTGTATGATTTCAAAATTGAGAGACTGCTGTTGTTGCTTGCACTCTTCAATTGTCTAATGAAGAAGAATTATTTATTTGATGAATCCATGACATTCTTTTGCTTGCAAACTCCATTTTCATTGAACCATACTTAGCCTACAGTTTAAGCAGGTAGTGTCGGTATACTTGTTGCTTCATTAAATTCTCGTGTTATTCCTTAATGCCTACGGTCAACAAATTTCAGGGTTTATTGGCAGCACATCGTGGAGGATATATGGACTCTCAGAAGGAGGAAGGACCTGCTCCACTGCTATGGAGATTTTCCGACTTCCTGAAATGGGCTGAGCTTTGTCCTTCGGATTCGGAAATTGGTCATGCGTTAATGAGATTAGTAATTACAGGGCACGAAATACCCCACGCATGTGAGGTAATGCTTATTCACCTTCAATGTCAGGGGCACAAAGCTTCTATCTTGCATATCATGCCAGCCTCATCCATCAATAAATAAGATTAAGGACTTACTGATATATTCATCATAAGTGAATGATTGGTTTTGTGATCATGGTCCTAGGAAGTCCTAATAATGTGACTTAGTGCTCATAACTGCACTTTCATTTTGTGAGGTAATGAAAGTATTTTTTTTCCCAATCTGATGCAGGTTGAGCTGCTTATTCTATCCCACCACTTCTACAAGTTGTCAGCATGCCTTGATGGAGTTGATGTGCTTGTAGCTCTTGCTGCAACGAGGGTAGAAGCTTATGTATGGGAGGGTGATTTCTCGTGTCTTGCTCGCTTGATAACGGGAGTGGGAAACTTCCATGCACTCAACTTCATACTTGGGATTCTTATTGAAAATGGCCAACTGGATCTCCTCCTCCAAAAATATTCTGCGGCTGCAGATGCTAACAGTGGCACTGCTGAGGCTGTTAGAGGATTCCGAATGGCTGTTCTGACATCACTTAAGCAATTTAATCCAAGTGATCTCGATGCATTTGCCATGGTTCGTACATAAAAAATAAGGACCCTTTCTCATCCTCACTTTATAAATCTAAAATCATCTTTGGTCGTCCTTTTGTTGGTCCATAATACACACTCACTACTCTTTTTTGTCCAGGTTTATAATCACTTTGACATGAAACACGAGACTGCTTCTCTTTTGGAGTTGCGTGCAAAGCAAGCTTCTCAACAATGGTTTTCCAGTTACGACAAAGATCAAAATGAAGATCTCCTCGAATCCATGCGTTACTTCATCGAGGCTGCTGAAGTTCACTCGTCCATTGATGCGGGCAACAAAACTCGCAAAGCTTGTGCTCAGGCATCGCTCGTATCTCTACAGATTCGAATGCCAGACACAAAATGGCTAGATCTTTCTGAAACCAATGCAAGGAGAATACTAGTAGAACAATCCCGTTTCCAGGAGGCCCTAATCGTTGCCGAAGCCTACAGCCTCAACCAGCCAAGTGAATGGGCTCTGGTGCTGTGGGAACAGATGCTTAACCCAGAGCTCACTGAGCAGTTTGTAGCTGAGTTTGTCGCAGTCCTACCTCTACAGCCATCAATGCTCGCTGAACTTGCAAGATTTTATCGGTCTGAGGTGCAAGCCAGGGGTGACCAGTCCCAGTTCTCAGTGTGGTTGACCGGAGGAGGCCTCCCTGCTGATTGGGCCAAGTATCTCGGGAGATCATTCAGATGCTTGTTGAAGAGGACTAGAGACATCAGGTTAAAATTGCATTTGGCTGCGTCAGCCACAGGTTTTGATGATGTAATCGGTGCGTGCAACAGGGAATTAGATAAGGTTCCTGAAACTGCTGGACCCCTTATTTTGAGGAAAGGACATGGAGGGGCATACCTCCCTCTGATGTAATCCAATCGAAACGAGCAAATCGTCATTTTTTTTTGCACGATCAGTTTGATGTGATAGCTGAAGCTTCAACGAACATCATGTGAATATATAAGGTAAAAAAGCTTGTAGTGTTGCATATTGAAAATCTGAGTTTTGCTGTATTGCTTTGTAGTGTATGTAGCATAGAGCAGTGAATGATACAGGTAGGTAGTGATGATGAGCCAATTCTTTTTGGAAATTGCGGTTATAGGCATCAGCTTATTCTTTTGCTTCAAATTTCATCCAAACTGAGGCCAGTTCTGTGTGTGTATGAGTTGCCTATTTTTGTTCGTCTTTTTTTTTTTTTGCAAACATTATACATTGTAAAACATGTACAATATGTATATATCATTCTCAATAATAAAATGTGCGGTTTTTTGCATCTATGTATTTTCCATGTGCAGTGACATGAGTTATGTACAAGTATAACAAATGAGTCAAGTCGAGTCAGTTTTGACCATCCTAAGACAGGCTCATTTACTGTTCAGTTGAGTTTCAACTTTCAACACTATCAACACGAGTTTAATCAAGCCCGATAGAACTCAATGAATATAAATTAAAATTTAGAATTATTTATTTAATGATGACCCGGTCTGTAATATTTATAAATAGTTAATTGTCAGAAAAGAAAAAAAAAAGTTTCTATTTTAAAATCAAAATTAAATTTTAGTTGAAATTTTTATAATGCCCTTACTGCAGGAATTGAATGAGTTTGTATCATAAATAAATGGGATATAAGTAAAGAATTAATAAGCACGAGTTTAACCAAGTTTGATTTGAGCTTGATCAATTTTTTGTCAAATCGAACTTCGAGGGATCATGAGCAAGCTCAACTGAAAATGTCCTCGAATTGACTTCGTGAGACATTGAAGATCACTGAAAAAAGAAAAGCCAGACTATAGTCTCATTGATAGGTAAAATTAGAATTAGATAATCTGATTGCTGTTTTGCTCTAATTCATAATGGGGTTAATTTATAGAACTCTTCCAATGTATGGTTTATCCGTAAATTAACATTTCTCTTCCTTCAAAAAGGCCTAAAATGAGAATCAATTTCTAGCAATAGCATAATTCATCTTAGCTATATTATAGCCTCTTGCAGTTTTACCATCTACTTCGACTTCGAGTCTGAGTCACCCTGTTTCTCAGGACGCTTCTCTGCAAGAAACCGCTTTGTGCTTTCAAGGACTCCGAAGAATATAGAACCACCGATGCCTATCCACAGCACTCTCGGTCCGATTCCCTGTGGAGATCAGATCTTAGAAATATTCAATATCAATTAGCAATGAAACAGTCAAATTAGGTACCAGCGCAGAAACTCATGTGAAGGGAAAATAGAAGATAGCTATGTTATCTCTAAAGTTCATCATGTGTATAATATGAACGACTACAATGTGATATTGATCATCAAGAGTATCGAACCAATGATGGAGGAACCATTTTCATGCCTGGACTTATTTCCAAAGCTTCAATGACTGTAAATACAGAGGATTTTGGACTAGCATAGTGAGTCAGTGTGTTACATGTTGCAATTTAACAGGAGAATGAGACGTGTACCTTAAGCAGAGCGCTAGGGCCTTCATCTCTGACTATAGTCTGGACACAATTAACGATACCTTTATACTGGTTTGCTGATCCCTGTAAGGAAACATGAAGTTATTGTTCACAGGCCAAAACATTGAAGCACATGAATGTAATAAACGGATTTGTATGTCTCTAGAACAAATTGGGACATCATTTTTCCTTGTTTTAAGTGGGTTAACCCACTTAAACCAAACATGTCCAATCAACATACACATTCACACACCTGTATGAAGAAAAAGAAGTCTGATTTAATTTGAATACCTGAGTCATCAACCTTGTCTTGATCACATCCAGAGGAGTGGTTATGGCTCCAGTCAGAGCACCTAAAAAATAAAGAAGATTCTAGTTAAATATGGAATTATCATAGACATTTCAGAATAAACTACTATAGAAACTTTAAGAGTCTGTGAGGATGGGAAAATGAATCTCAGAGTTCTTAGTCTGCCTAGGCAACAGCAGAATTCACCAGTGTTTAAAACAAGATGTATGCGACAGGTTAGTTACATCTGCTAATAGAATTTGCCACTCAAATTTTCATATTTTCGGTTCATTTTAGTCAATTAATGCCAGAAAGATGCTGCAGCTTGATGTGACGAAGGCCAAAAGAATAAAAAAAACTGCCAATTCAAAGAAATGATACGTAAGCATGACAATAGAGGAGGTTGGTTCCTCAGGAAGTCATAATTGATGTATATCATTAAGATTTCCAGATCTAAGTATTAGAGGATCCTAATAAATTTCTGCCTATCGACTCAAGTAGTAGTCCTGTATCAGAGAAGTGAGTGAAAATGGTTTTTGATCCGATGCTACCTTTTAGTTCTCAATTAGTAGTGTTTTACTCTGCAAATTAGTAATTATAATGCACGCTTTTAGATTTCTTTTCTTGTTTCTTCAATATTTTGTTTGTAAAACGGATTCCCAATTCAATTGGTCAAAGATCAACAAACTCAATCCAGAAGGATAAAAAACAATACATGGAAATATATATGTTACTACTGTGGTCCTGTGGATCATGCAGAATCATGATGGACGAGCATATGGCATGATAGATCATAAAATGAAAGCTCAAGGGAGTCAAATTACCGGCAAAAGCACCAATTATAGCATTTTCAGGATCATTCAGATCTCTCTTTGCCTGGTTAAACACGTAATTCAAAATATACAATATCAGCTATCCAAATGAACTCTCACAGATTTTATGGTACCCAACAGTGCATTTTGGACAAAGATAAAGCATCATACTGTCAAAAATATACTGGGAATAGTCCTCATGTCCTTTATACAAGGGAAAATCACTTGAGAACAAGTTATCTAGTTAAGAAGAAGCAGCCTTTGCTAAGTAATACTATCAACCAATAAACTTTAGGAGAGAGGAACATTACCGCCGCTTTATAACCTATTCGAATTTGTTCATAGATGCAGAATTGAATTGCATCAAATGGCAAATCTCTCAGCAAAAATGATCCATATCCCTATAAGTAAAGTTAAAAGTTCAGTGTCAAATACCATGCTAAGGTGATGTCAAACAATAACTGAAAAGAATGATGGCATCAATGAATATTATAGTTGAGTGACCATAAAGCATAAGTTCAAGAAATAAAAATACCAACAATAAGATTAGTAGAGCAATACAAGTGGAAAGAAAGGAACAACACTACAACTCTGACAGAAAAGATAAAACCTGGAAAGACATCATTGATCATACCGCATAAAGACCTCTAAAGCCTTCATTAGAAACAATAAGCCGGACAGCTTTAGGGGCGGAAGTAAATTGGCCAGTCTGCATCCGTTGCTTAATAACCTGAACCATCAAGACTAGGCATGACACCAGCAATGACATTAAATACGTAGAGACAATAAAACAAGTTAAATAATAAAAGATCTAGACAATTAGATAGATAGATAGAGAGAGAGAGAGAGAGAGAGAGAGAGAGAGAGAGAGATTCAGATTCAGATATCTACCTCCGTGGGGACACGAATGAAAGAAGCTGCAAGGCCTCCAAGAGCACCTGCAGTCTACATAAAAAGCAGAGACTTAAATGAACAAACTTGAAAGAAATGCATTTGCATGATTTCCACAATGGGCATGTTCCAATAGGACATGATGTTCCCATAAAATTTCTAATGACTAACAAGAGGTAGCATAGAAGAGCATATATACATTATTAGATACATGGAAACTTAAAGCTGCTAGTTGAGTGTGTGTGTGTGTGTATATATAAATAAAAACTTTGATCAGTGATGAAGCATGGATTTGATCAATTCAAGTATGGAAATTGCAAGAAATAAATCACAAAGCTACGTAGTCCATGTGCTAGAAAGAGCTGCATTGGTCAGAGAGGCTGGGATGAGAAGCAGAAAAATAAGAGCTCAATTTAGGAGGTACCGTCTAAAGCTTAACATTCTTTTGTAGTAAATGCAAATTATCACTAAAGTTAACTTAAGCTATTCCACACCAAAATTACTTACAAGGGTCAATTTTGTTTTGCAAAGTGGATATTATTCACACAATAAGAACTTCACTATTTCAAAAAATTGTTATTTTAAAAGTATGTGTAAGCAATTATTACTTATTATTGTAAACCTTAGAGAAAGACATTCAAAGCCTGTAAGTGATGGTGGTGAGTCAGAGTAAACTTTGGATCCCATTCACCTGGGATAGGCTTTGAAACCATAAGTGAGATTAGTGTTTTAGTGTTTTGGGACCAAACTCATCTCAAATAATATAATGCATCCATATATATTTGTGTAGCTGCATGATAAGTTAAAAATAAAGAATAAAATGTTCCTCTTACCAGATGAGCCACGGCACTGAGATTCTCAGGAAAGGTCCTTAAAAGTTTTTTCTTTGCAGGCTCATAAACCCCAACAAAAACAGCTGATGCACTGTCATAAAAATTGAGAATCATTCTACATCCCAAGCAATATAATAATTTTTAAATTCCATGCCCCCATGAATACGTGTAGCCTGCTTACCAACTATAATAAGTTGTCTTGCATACCATAATAAATAGTGTGAATTAAAATGTGAAGAACTTGACAAACTTCCATATTTCACAAATTTTGGCTAAATGTTTAACAAATGCATTTAAACATGTCCTTACGGTAAGACCCCAGCAATATTTCCGGCAAGTCCAGAATATAATCCTTTGAGAATTATTTTGCCTCCACCACGTGCGGCCTGATAAGGAATTAAACGACTTAGGCAAATAGAAGGCATCAAATGGCTTTTTTGAAGGAGCATGTTTCAAATTTAATCAGTGTCATCTTTCTTCACTCTATCTTCTCATTTTGACCAATATTGATTGGAAGGGAAATTCTGCAGTTATAATAATTTGTGTTTGAAAAATGATATATTTTGATTCATGCAACTGAACACCTTTCCACCTTTCCTTTATGACATATTTGAATAATACTCCATGCCAGGTGCCGACATACGAAAACCAAGAAAGAGATAAGAAATAACAATAATCATGTAGCTTAGCATTCAGATACTGGATGAATCAACTTCTTTTTTTATCTTTGTATTGTGCAAATGAGTAACTGACCTGCAGTCGTGTCTTGATAGTATCAATAGGATACAAAGCTGTTTCAACCACAACACCAGCTGTGCCACCTGCTATAACACCCTCTGCAAAGCATTACCAAATAATGAAATTAATTGAAAAGGTTTTTTGAAGATTCACATGATGCTATGTTATACTGTTGTCTCCATGAATATAGAACCTTTCCACTGCACTATATTTTATTTGAGAAATACATTAAGGTTTAAGAGATCCCCCCAGAAGAAGATGGCACATGCCACTCTTGGTCGCTCTCATGGCAACTTCAATACATATATTCAGAATTATCAATAAAAGAATATAGATATGATTTCAAGCATACCAAATAATGTTTGCAAAAAGTTAAATGGCTTTTCATCTTGCTCATTGACTGAGGCAAAGAACTTTTTCGGTCGCAGCTGAAGCTCATGCATTTTCCTATTAGGTGCATCTGCAAACAAAATCAGCTGTTCAAATCAAAGCCCAGAAATACTAGATACACGAATTGCATCAACAGAAACATGCACATTCAGTTGTCTGTCGAATCTTCAATTAATTGAAAACATAAGAGCGAACTCAGTGAACTCAGAATGTATTTCATGACAAATTCTGCTAATAATCATTTCACGAAACTGTTAAAGCATTAATAATACAAATAATAACTAAATTTAACTTCAGAACATGATTTTTCGTCTCACTCTGTTCAATTTCGCACAACATTTTCCTGCCTAAACTACACCACTGTTTAGCAGATAACACAATTAACAAAGCTGGGAAAAATGAATTGCTTAATTCAAATTACCAGAAGATAATCCAGAAGAGTTATTTGCGTCAACAGCCAAGGTAAACGGAGCCATCAGCACCTAAATTTGATACTCATTTAAGTTTTGATACTCATTGAAGTAAACATCACAGAAACGACTGATAAAATTTACACAAACACTTCTCATATACATACACACAAGAGTATGGATATATCTTGAGAGAGAGATGTACCAGTAAGGTAAGGAGTGCTGAGATTTGGAGGAATGGGGATAGTGAAAATGATAACAGTTTATATAGGAATTTCTGCAACGTTCTTATATTTACTTACTTTTTTTTTTTTTTAAATATATATATATATATATATATACACACACACATATTAAATCGTAATAAATAACTATAATATATATGTGTGTGTGTGTGTGTTCGGTTCCAAATATAATTAAACTTCTTAATAAATAAATTTATAAACTTGTATCAAAATTTAAGCTCTTGATCTTTCTAAAGATCAAAATACATTATAATTCTAATACATTACATATGTAACTGAACTTTAATAAATTAAAAAAATGTTTGTGTGAATTACTTTATTTTGGGATTTTGATAATTAAAAGAAAAAGAAATATTTGAGATTTTATTATGTCATCTATATTTAGACTCTTGACTTGTAATAAAAATGGAATTAGATTTTAATGTAGAATTTTCAACTTGGCATGCTATATGTAGCACTCTAGTTGCATATAGAGGCTGCTGTAAGTTTTTTATGAATATATTATTAGTGGTATTGTTGGCTTATTAAATTTGGTGTTTTTGTTTGACCTAAGCTTATTAAATTTGTTAGCTTCTAAGTTTTTGGAAAAATATTTTTACATCTCTCTCATGCTTGCAAAAATTGTTTTTTATTCACATTCTACTGCAATCGGTAATTTTTTATTAGTTAATACCGATTATATTGCAAGGTATAACCTAAAATGGAAATGTACATCACATCATGATAACTAACTAATTTGACATAAATAAAACGATGTGATAACTAATTTATTTGACATAAATTAATCGGTATTAATTTGTCATCTTAAGTAATTTGAGTTTAATTAATCACATCTAACTTATTTGACATAAATTAATCGGTATTAATTTGTTATCTTAAGTAATTTGAGTTTAATTAGAATTATCTTGTGAAAAATAGCGATCATAGTAGGTTTGAAGGGTAAAAAAATCAGTTTTAATTTTTGAAACATAGTGGGTGTAAAATTGTTTCTTCAAAGTTTAAGGACCAAAGAAATAAGTTTTGGAAACATATAGGTGATGTAAGAGTGTATTTAAAGTCACATAACACCTCATACATTAACTACTTAAGCATGTAACAAGAAGATAAAACAATAGAGAAAAATAGGGAGAAATAGAAGATCTGGTATACCTTTATATAGCACCATCTCTTTCTCCCAAAAACCATATATAAGAGATCAAAACAACATATTATGCCAAATTTGTCTAGACTCAAGGATTCCCACCAATTCAAATCTTCCTCCCTCCATTTTGCACCACCATTCATTCTCATCTAATGATCTACACCACCACTCTTTCTTGCCTCAAAACCATCCACCCTAATCACATGCCCCTCCGATCATCGGCAATCAAGATGACGACGACATGGGTTGCCACCGCCACCCTGATCGTGGTGGCGGTCCAGTTGACGGCCCATGTGGAGGGCATTGGTGTCAATTGGGGAACTCAAGCAGCACAAAACTTGCATCCTAGTAACATTGTCCAAATGCTTAAGGATAACAATATTGGTAAGATTAAGTTGTTCGATTCTGATCCTTGGACTGTCGGATTCTTTGCTCGCACTGGCATTGATGTCATGCTTGGTATTCCCAACAACCAGTTGGAATCTTTAGCTGAGGACTTTGATAATGCTAAAGATTGGGTCAAACATAATCTCACCAAGTCATATCAATCTGGTGTCAAAATAAGGTAATTATGATATTTCATGATTGAGTTAAAAGTTTTGCGTCTTAGGTCATCATTGAACTTGTGATTAATTGAATAGACAAGGAAAAAAAAACTATATTATCAAGAAATTAATATATTCTCCTAAAGAGAAGAGCCCTTCAAACCCTATCGATTTTGTTTGTTGAGCCGAAAATGTCTGACTTATTAATTTATTCGGTAAACTACTAAAATTTTTTGTAACTAGTTGAGAATATTGAATGTACTCGAAGTGACTCATTACACAGTGAAGAATATTATTGGATTTTAATTTGTGTAGACAAATTTGTAATGTTACTAAAGTTTAATAAACTAAATTCAAAATAATAATTCAATATCAAATATTGATGAATTGCTACAACAATTTTTACAGTTACGTAGCAGTTGGAAATGAGCCATTCTTGAAATCCTACAACGGCTCAAACCTAAAGACCACTTTCCCTGCATTGAAGAACATTCAGAAAGCCATAAACGACGCCGGATTGGGCGACAAGATCAAAGCAACCATCCCCCAAAACGCCGACGTTTACGACTCCGGCACCGCCGGCCCGTCCGCCGGCAACTTCCGCTCCGACATAAGACAGCTGATGACCGACATCGTCAAATTCCTACAAGACAACAACGCCCCCTTCCTCGTCAACATCTACCCTTTCCTTAGCCTGTACCAGAACCCCGACTTTCCGGTGGAGTTCGCCTTCTTCGACGGCGGCGCTCAGCCCGTCAACGACAACGGCATCTCCTACACCAACATGCTCGACGCCAACCTCGACACCCTAGTCTGGTCCCTCAAGAAAGCCGGCGCCGACAAGGTCCCCATCGTCATCGGCGAGGTCGGCTGGCCTACCGACGGCGACCGCAGCGCCACCGCGGCCATGGCCAAGAAATTCTACGACGGCTTTTTCCGAAAAATGGCGGCCAAAAAGGGGACCCCACTCTACCCCAAAGACATCGAGTACTACCTCTTCAGCTTAACCGACGAGAACCAGAAGAGCGTGGCCCCCGGCGACTTCGAACGCCACTGGGGCCTCTTCGACTATGCGGGCCAACCCAAGTTTCAGGTGGACATCACCGGAAAAGGGAACGCCCGCATGCTGGTGGGGGCCAAGGACGTCAAGTACTTGGACCCCAAATGGTGCGTGGTCAACGACGACGTGAAGGACTCGAAGAACGTCCCGAGCAGCGTTGACTATGCATGCTCGATGGGCGACTGCACGAAGCTCAACCACGGGGGCTCGTGCAGCAAGATGGACGAGGTGTCTAAGGCGTCGTACGCTTTTAACATGTACTTTCAGATGAACGGTCAGGATGTGGAGTCGTGTGGGTTCGATGGATTGGCCATGATCGTGGACAAGAATGTGAGCACCAAAGATTGTCTGTTTCCGATCGGGATCGAGAGTGGTGGGTGGAAACTGGGTGTGTCGATGAGTTCAGCCATTTTTTGTGCCTTCTTGGTCTTGTTATTGTTGGATTAAGATATCCCGGTTTTATTGTATTCCAATAATGGATATCTGGGTGCAGAATGGTATAAAGATGGGCATGTTTTTTTTTGGGTATGAAATATGAGCTGATCTATTTGAAATTACGTTACATCTCATCAATACTGAGTTTGATTTTATTCAACTATATATGAATTTCAATTGAGCCATAATATTAAGTTGGTCGGATATTTAATTTGTAATATAATTAATCATTGAAAAATAAATGACAAATATAGTTGAAAAATAAACAAAAGGTCAATATATATCTAACTCTAAAATAAAAGTTTGTTTTTAAATGATTGAGTATTTTGGAAACAACACTATCGAAATTGATTCTCTTAAAACAACTGGTTGATAAGAAGTATCATTAAAATTTAAAATTATACTTTCTTCGTCACATATATATATATGTGTGTATTTTTTTTTATTTTAATATTTAAAATATAAAAGTTCAATTTTTATATGATATAATATTTATTTAATTCAATTACTAATATAATTATATTTAAATATTTATAATTATATTTTCGTCAAAATTATATTAGGGGTGTATTCATAAGAAAATGGGGTGTTAAATAGCCTCGCCCTTATGTATTTTCAATTGAACGCTTTCTTTTTTAAATGAAACAAATTGACACTTTGACACTCTTCTTCTTCTCCGTCATGTCGGCGGATTGAGGTTCTACCACAACTGAGGCATCTCAATCTATATGTATATATGTATTATGTAAGTATGTGCATTATACACATTTTTAAGGAAACATGTGCTTGTATATGTGTATCGGAGAGGGACTGTTTGCCTGGAGATGCATTAATTCAATTGTTTTTTTTATGTTATATTGTTGAGAAACTATTGTTTGATTGTTTTGCATAAAGTAAATGAATTTGGCATGATCAGTATGATGTTACTCTTTGTAATTTTTGCGATAAAAAGAAGTGCGTGCGTACTGTTTGATGAAATGCTTCTTCAATCTTTCTCCCTTTTCTAGTTGAACTATAATTTTTTTTTTTTTTTTAGATTATTGCAGCTCGGTAATTTACTTTGAATTTCAGGGTGTACTTGGATATGCAAAACTTTTCTGTTTGACTAATTCAGTATTAGTTGTAGGTGTCTGCAGCCTCAAATTTGACCTTAATTCAACTGGTTCGTGGAGGAGGTGTAAGGACAAAGCAACAAGTTTTGTATAATTTAGTGAAATGGCAAATAGCAAGTACGAATATGTGAAGTCGTTTGAGATGGAGGATGAGATCATGCAGCCTAATATCATTGTAGTCCGTGTTGATGGCCGTGATTTCCATAGGTACAACTTTCAGCATAATGACTACACAAGTTTTGCTTCTAAGTGGCCTTTTTTTTTTTTTTTTTTAAATTGTGAATTCCCTAATATTGGAGTAGGTTTTCTGAAGTGCACGAGTTTGAGAAACCAAACGATAAGAAAGCATTAGATTTGATGAATGAGTGTGCAAAAGCCGTTTTAGAGCAGTTCCCAGATGTTATATTCTCTTATGGTTACAGTGATGAGTACAGGTAAAGAATGACATCATATAAATAAAGCCTTTTCTATTGTTTGTATATGACATTTTATTGTTTCTCTCCAGTTTCATATTCAAAAAGGAAACCAAGTTCTACCAGCGTCGTGCCAGGTATATGTCTTAATTACTACTAGTCTATCAGCTTTTTGATATGGAATTTTCATAACATGGCTTTGTTTCCTTATTTTGCATAAGGTGTTCAACATTTTATATATGCTGGTTTCAATTGCAATAATTTGATTGTGTGAGATGCTGAACTTTATTAGAGCAACTTTGTTCACTTGCTACTGGTGGTTATTATGAGGTCGGATGTTAAAATTTGTGAATAATGTCAATTTTTGACAAGAAAAATATTGGGTACAAATGATAGCAATAAACAAAGTCTACTTCACATATTTGTGTTTTTTAGTGCTTTATTTTTATTAAAAAAAAAATTCATTCGGGTGAAAATATATATACATTCCTTGATTATATATAGATTGCTGAACATACATACACATCAAGAAATTTAAGAAATTGAAAGTGTAATGATACAACAACCCAATACTTCTCATTGTGGATGTCATGTTAAACAGTTGCTTTCTTGGGGTCATCTTTTGTTGACTAAATTGACCACAGATAATTTGAGTTCAAAGACACAAAGAGAGGGGACTTTGACCTTGCTGAGTTCCAAATTCTTTTTATTGCATTATTTTGGTCCTGTTATTTTTTGTGTGTTTTACTCAAAATGAGATACGGAACATGATATGAAAATCATTTTCTTTTGAATTGGTAACATGATTGCTGACTATAAATTGTTTTGCAGCAAGATACTCTCCCTTGTTGTATCCCTCTTTACATGTGTTTATGTTACCAAGTGGAACGCCCTCTTCCCTCAGAAAGACTTAAAATATGCCCCTTCATTTCGGTCTCGAGCTATTTGTTGTGCATCTGTGGAACTTCTTCAAGCATATCTTTTGTGGCGACAAAATGAATGTAAGATAATTTTCTAGTTCTATTTTTGCATCTAGTTATATTTACGTCGAATAGGATTGCCATTAAAAAGTTGGAGCCTGTTAACCTTTTTTGGCAGGTCACTCAAACAATCAGTATGATACTTGTCTTTGGAAGCTGATTAAGAGTGGAAAGTCTAAAAAGGAAGCAGAAGAAATGCTGAAGGTGAACTTAAAATTGTTTAAGCATGTTATTTGCTTGTCTATATATCTACCTATCTAATCTAAAATGGATGATTAAAAAAGTGGCAGCGGAATTTTATATGAGTCTCTGAACGACTTGTAGTTATTTTGATCCCTTTTTTTATAGGGATCTCTGAAGCAAGACAAAAATGAATTGCTTTTCCAGTGCTTTAACATCAATTACAAGAAAGACATTCCGGAAATGTTTCGCCAAGGCACATGCACTTTCAAGATAGAGGTATCTCTTTTCACCATTCCTCGTTGCTCTCTTTGTGTGCATGTAAAATGACAGAGTGTTGTGACCCTTTTGAAGTTGGAAAACCCATAACTGCTTCTGAACTGTACACTTATTTATGTGTTAGCAAGCTGGATCACTCTTTCTTATGTTTTCTATCTATAGACATGTAAGCTTATTGGTTCTGGTCATGAAGCGGTTATCAACTAGTTAAAGTATTCCTTTATTGGTTATAGGTTGAAGATGTTGTGAAGTACAAAGATGATGGCTGTCCTGTGAAAAGACTAAGAAAGAAGGTCACAACAGTCCACTCGGAAAATATTGCAGCAAGGAGGTTCTGGAATGAACAATTATGTATTGTGAAGGAGCTGGGTCCATTCACTGAAGATTTAAACAAAACCAGACCTGAGTATGTTAAGTCTTTCCAATATGAGAGCAAGATGTTGCCATCCGTGTGGATTGTTATTCGCGTTGATGGTTGCCATTTCCACAGGTGACAGATTACTTGAAGTGAAACCCCAAATTGCATTTTATTGGAGTTGATGGGCTTATCTTTCAATAAGCTATACATATAAATTTATTTGTTGCACAGATATAGCACTCAATAGCTTTAGTTTTTCTGGGGATTATGATAGGTTTACTGAAGTTCATAACTTTGAGAAGCCAAATGATGCAGAAGCACTCAACTTAATGAATTCATGTGCGGCTGATGTACTGGAAGAGTTTAAGGACATTGTCTTTGCGTATGGGGTTAGTGATGAATACAGGTCACTATTTAGTTTTCACCTTATTACTTTAATTATGTTAAATTTCTATCTATATTTATGTGTTTTGACAAGTTACTTGTTAATTTCAGCTTTGTTTTGAAGAAAGACTCTCAGCTCTATCAAAGGCGTGCCAGGTAACTCTTCTACAAGCAGTTGATGGTGGATAGTAAGATGACTGACCAAATCCATGTGGGCTATTATTAGACGAATTATCTATTTGACTGTTGATGAGACCAAACTTAGTTATTCCGTATCTCTCTATTCCATTTTCTCGAAGTACCTTCATTTCCACTTAATATATTTTTCTCACGTCGTAGTGAAATAGTTTCTGCCGTTGTATCATTCTTCTCTTCGATGTACACAATGAGATGGAATGAATTTTTCCCGCATAAAGAAATGAAGTGCCCACCATATTTTGATGGTCGTGCTGTTTGCTACCCGTCTCGTGAGATTCTTCTTGATTATCTAGCATGGAGACAAGTTGATTGTAAGTCTATTTAGTTATCCTATTATTCTTTTGGTATGTGGCTTTGTAATTAGATGGAAAGGTCATGCTCTGCCAGGAAAATGATCATGTACATCCTTTTGTTGATAACAGTAACAAATCTTAATTTTTTTCTCGTTTCGTTTTTGCTAGAAAATGTCTCACCTTTGTGATAATAGGACTTCCACTTCTGATTTGCAGGTCATATCAACAATCAGTACAACACTTGTTTCTGGATGCTTGTAAAGACAGGAAAGAGCAAGAGTGATGCACAGAATTACTTGAAGGTATTTGATCATTTCACATGTCTTAATCAATATAATACCAGATAGCCTCACTAAATCACAAAGTTGTGTACTAATTTACAGGGTACCCAAGCTAAGGAGAAAAGTGACCTTCTGGATCAGCTCTCTGGCATTAGCAATTATTATAGCAGATTACCACCCATGTTTCGATTGGGATCATCCGTTTACTGGGACAAGGTCACGTCCCCCGTCCCCTCCCCCCCCCTCTCTCTCTCCCCCCCCTCCGCCTTATCTACGGCCACATGAAAAGGGAACAAAAAACAATGTTGATGTGTTCAACATTCACAGATGTTCAAGAAGGAAAATAGGCTTCATATTGTTTTAAGTTATTATCCGACTTAGAACTATCATTTTTGTGCTGAAGTCGTGCAATCTATGTTTGCAGGAGAATAAAATGCTGGAAAATAACGAAGGTGCTGCTGGTAAATCGCGCAAGATAGTCACTGTAAAATATTGCAATATAATTGAAACAAGCTTCTGGGAAGCACACCCTGAAATTCTCAATGATAAGCTTGATGACTTTATAAAAACATAGTTGCAGTACACTTACGTTTGAATATCCGTTCCAAACCTCAGATAATGATTTCAAATAGTGAATGATCGGTTGAGCACATCTAGTTAGTGGATTTTAATGGATTAACGATCAAACGATCAGCACCACCTCAGTAAACCTCCAATTCTCCTCACAGGTATGGTTTCATATACCTCATTGATGCGTTTATATGTTTTGTTTACGTTCTACTTCTATTTTAGTGATGTGGATTAGCTATCTATCCTCCTAAAAAATAAATTCACCTGTGATGTTAAATGTTGGAAGTAATTGGCATTTGGATCAACTTATTCCACAGTAAACTTCAATGTCAATTACCAGTTTCTGTTTCAGAATCAAGGAATTACACAAATGTATTAAAATATGTAATATGATTTGCAATGCTAAGCTTTTACAATATATTCTTGCAGGTAAGGAAACCTCATATTCTCTTCAAACACTTATAGATGAATCTTCAAAGCGCTTGACTTCGATCCTCCGATGCAAACCCGAACCCTCTGGCAGGCCCAACGGCGGATCCTTACACGAACAATTATCAACATCAAACAGCTCCCACTCCTTAATACCACACCTATCAAGAGCAGATGCTAGTCTCCGACTATGCCTCTGGTCCGGGTACACCCCGTCTGGGCTAACGAGCACAGCCCCAGTATACGATTGCCCTGCAACTCGGGCTGCCCCATGGTAATGAAACAAGCCCCAACTCAAATCATCTGATACATCAACAATCGTCCAGAACTCATTCGAAACCACTCCATTATCCAATACACTGAAGTAAAACGTCCCAGGGGTCGTTCCTCTTTTCACCCGATATTTCCTTCTTCTCCATACCAAATCCCCATCGAGCGTTCTCACCTGAAAAACCGGCTCGTACCAAAATGACCCTCTCGCCTTTCCCCTGTAGAAGAGCTGGTACTGACAAGGGAACTGATCGTACGCTGGGTTTTGCCCAGCTACAACGCGCCAACTCCAATCCAAATTCCCCAACCAACCCACGAAAAGATCTTCCCCCATTTCATGATCCAAATCCTCCCCTCGAAACCTCATCATTGGGGCGACAACTGGCTTATCCGGAATCTTTGCATCCAGTTCAAGACAGTTGTTCTTCTGCAGTACACACAACGAAAACTCTTCTAACTGTGGACTCTCATATGAGGCGATACACTTGTAGTTGCATACCTGATCAATGGGACTGCAGTTGTTCAAGCATTGAAGAGCTTTCCTGCAGTTTTCATCCAACAGACAGTTTAATATCTGAGGTCCACAGTTGCTTACCATGCAGCTCAACGTAGAGAACCCCTTCGCCCTCAGGTTCTTCAGGATCGCAACCGGCCTGATATAAGCGTTTATTATGACCAACAAACAGAACCTTATATCATCGGAGCTTTGTCTGTTCCAAGCCTCGTACACAGAGTTAAATACTTCCTCGGATTCCTTCAGCTTCTTCGATCGAGGCAGTGGTAGTTTACTGAATATACTTTCTGGTGTTGTGGTCTGAACGAGGGACCCCCCTAGTTTGTTCGTTAAAGATGGAGAAGAATCGAAACACACGACATTTGAGATGAATTCGCTATTCATCTGAATCCATTTGATCGATTCCTGATTAGTAACAGCAACGATCACCAAAATATCTGCTTGGTGTATCGCCTTTTGAAGGTGTGATGTCGTTTCATTATTGGCTCGACACACATTGTCCATGAATACCACCATTTCGAATTCTTCTTCAACCCATTTCAATTTTTCAGCCTGGTTACGCAGAAATTATCATCGAAAAATCATGAATAGTATATATTGATGCAATGAATCTACATTGAACAAATAATCTTAAAATCCAGCTTCTCAGATAGCTTACCACAATAGAATTCCAAAAATCCAATATAAACTTTAATATCAACGAAAAATACGTGGCAAAAAAACAATATTGCAAAAGAAGATATTTTGATTTTATGTACTCACAGTGTGGAGCATGACGTCATACCAAGGAGTGGACTTGAGCGGGCTGACGCTGCCTTCCCCAACAAGAGCGACTATTCTTACCGGAACTGCACTCTGCGCCGCCGCAGCGGCGTCACCATTCTCACTGGCCACGGTGGTGCTGCAGCAATATGATGAGCGGCGGCAGAGAACCGGCGAGTAACATATCGAACCGGAGAATTTATGAGTGTTGAAGAACAATAATCGGAGGTGGATTTTAGGATGAAACCCGACGGTTCTGGTGTGGAACAAAGAGGGCAGCGTTGGGTAACAGTTGATACCAGTCATGGTAGAGAGAGAGAGAGAGAGAATTAATTATTGAAATTAATTAACTTTTCAGTTGAGATTTTTCATACGTATCTTGGAACTCGCTGGAATATTCAATAATCTTCTTGGGAGAAATTACAAATTTGACCTTCATTTTTGTATTCTTAACAGCAAATTGATTTTTTTTTTTCTTTTTTTCCCGTTCGGAATGTACCTTTTATTTTCAATTAGACAAACTAACTCATTCTATTGTAAAATTTTAAGAAAAAAATATCAACGCTTCTGTTAAATTCTGTTTTGAGTTTCAAATAAACGTGTTTGCTTTGCATTTGATTGTAGAGTTGATTTGCTCTGAGTTTTATACGATACAGAATCGACTTGTTCTAATTACAATGAAGAGTGTGTAATTAAATTTATAAACGAGGTTTTGAGACCAATTTATCCTTGAGGGGCTAAATTGTAAATGTCCCTTTACAATTTATATATTTCTCAAAACATTATATACATTTATATTATAGTTTATATGTTATTTTATTAAAAGAATTCAAGAGTAATAAATTGAACACTAAGTTAGAATTTTAAACTATAAAACAAAATCATTCCCAAAATTTCTAAAATACAAGCCAAAATCTCATTCATGAGCTACACAATGAACTAAAAAATGTTCTATACGACATCGTTTAGAAGTAACATGTACCTTCGAATATCAAGTCTGTGTCTACCGATCTCTAAGTTGTAATGACATGATATCTGCAATGCTCGTTCATCCATGCATTCGAAGAACTGAAAATGTCGATAAAAAACCTTTCTTTCTTGAGGATTCATCGATGTAGCTCTCTCTCTAGTTTTTGGCTCGATTCTGTTTTTGCAGCCAAGACAACATCGTCTAGGAACCCTCTCTGTGGAAACTCTTCAGGCACAAGACTCCGATAGATCTCAAAGCTCTCATCGGCTTTCTGTTTCTGCTCCAGTAGACTGTATACAATTCCCTGAACACACATTCAACCAAGACATGAAGCCACATTTCATGATAGTTACATACAATATAGTTATCCTTTCTTTTATACTAAAATTTCTGGGAAACTACTTAGTTCATTTTATGCATCAAGAAGGAATCATCCATATATCATCATTAATTACTAATTAGTAGTTTTTCATGATTGTGAGCTAGCTAGCAACTGATCAAGCTTTGTTATTCAGGTATTTTGAGTCAAATATAAAGTGTTATTCAAGTTTTCAATGTTTATATACCTAGATGGAACCAGAGAATGGAACATTAACTTTTGGAATAAATGCCAAGAATTTAGCATGTTCAATATAGTATGGAAAATGTTCCAGCACATATCATAGCATTACCAAATATATTCCAAGCAAGAAAATTCTATAGAAAATAATAATGAAATAATGGTATTCAACCTGGCAAAGGTAAGGACGAAAATCCCTGGGATTGTCGTCAATAAGAGCTTGGAACTTCGTCAAGGCCTCCTCCAAGTCTCCCTGCAAACACGAACAACAATAGAACAACGAAAATCAACTTCACTGAATGAAACAATAGCCAACAATCCACACTAAATACAATCATAACTTTTCTTGTTCAATTTTCCTCCCAAATGTTCACAAATCTTGATGTTCTGAAGTCCCATTGAAGCTACAAAGCTGAAACGAATATCCAAGGATGCTACAATCGTTACCTTAATTAGATGCATTTGTGCAACTAAAATTCTTATATTTCGCTCCTCATTAACTCGTTTTTCTTGACGAGCAATCTCTAAAGCCCTTTCAAGCATCTCAAAAACAGCAGGCCCTTCATGGTTCTTATGCAACACCATTGCTAGACCCTATCGAAGAAACCACAATACCATCATTACTCACACTACTCATAACCAAACAAAGCAACTAACAAGGCCATGAATCACAACAGAGCTAATAGCAGAAATCTGGCTAACATAACTAAACATAAAGCATATCAAATCAATCATCATAACAGCACAAAAGCAAGCAAGACACTATACATGCAAAGCTCTGAGCAACAGAGGCTTCTGCTTGATTATATTCTTGAACAAGCTCTTAGCCTTACTCAAATTCCCCATCATCTCATAACAATGAGCCTGCAAAAGCCTCCACTCCATTTCATTAGGCTGCAACTCAATCAATCTCTCCACATATCCCACAGCCTCACCACTCTTTCCTCTTTTCATCTTCACAGTCACAACCATCTTCAAAACATCCACATTTTTCGGGTTTTCTTGCAACAACTTCACACACATCTCCTCATCTTCACTATCACTCATTTGGGTATCTCTTTTTTCCTCCAAAACCTCACTCTCTTGAACCGGCTGCGCCAAAACCGGCCTCGATTTCAAACCCCCCATCAAAACAAGTGACCCCAATACTAAAGTTGCAATCTTTTTTACAAAAGTGCTCGGGATTTTCTTCTGGGCCGGCGATTGTAGGGCCGAAACTGAAGGTCCAGATGAAATGAGAAGTTTTCCGATGGGTACCCGGAATTTGGGGCGGAGATGAAGAGAGAATGATGAGGTGAGATTATGGGTTTTCAGAGGAATTTTGATCGTGGGATGTGGAAATTGGGGGATATGATAACGGTGGGAGGAGATAGTGATATTGGGGATAGATGAAACCGCCATTTTTGTGAGTCGAAATCGGTGGAAGAGATGGCGGCGTGAGAAGAAGAAGCTGAAGGAGGAAATAGTGCAAACATGCGAATTTAAATTTTAAAAAATAAAAAATAAAAGGAAGAAAGAAAATGTAAGTTTAATGACCTAAATATTATATATTTTTTTCTTTAACATAATTTATATTATTATGTATGTTTTTATGTGTAAACAGATAATAAATGCTATCATGCTAAAAAAAACATTGCCAAAATAAAATTATTAATTGTCTTGAATTAAATACTATAAATTATGGTCATAAAAGAAATAATATTTATTATCCCCCCCCCCCCCCCCAAAAGTACATTTCAATTAATTAATCTGTTGAAAAATACAAACTAATGAATAATTTTACTTATTAAAAAATAAATAAAAAATACTAACTAATACATACACATTCCACCCTTTAATTGCGGATATTTAATTGTAAGTATTTCATCAAAGTCGAGCCAAACACAAATTTAAAGATTCAGAATTTGAAAAATTATAATGCATCTCCAATCATGTGTTTCAAATCTTAAAAATTTAGGATTTTTTATGTTTACGGTAAATAATTTTAACTATCAACAATGAGTGGTAACGGTTAACTTTGATTAAATATTATGTTATTATATTTCACAATTTTATCAAATATTAATATTTAAGGTAATTTAATTATATTCAATTAAAATGTTAAATAATACCATATTTATTTGAATAACAATAAAAATTAAGATTATTTACATGTATCATAAAATTGCAATTGTGAATTATGAGGAATCTATATATATATATAATAACAGAAGTCAGTCAGACAAAATTGTAATTCTATTAAGAACTAAGGGTAATTTCGTAATTCATCATTTTTAAGAATAATAGAAAAGAAAAAATTAATTTTAAACCGCTTCCTTCTTCCAGGGAAATTTTAAAACACAATCAGAAACTGCTTTCTTTTCAAAAAATCTTTTTCAATTTTTTTTATTTAATCTATATCTATATCTTTAAAACACGATCAGAAACTGCTTTCTTTTCAAAAAATCTTTTTCAATTTTTTTATTTATTCTATATCTATATTATCTATATAATAACAGAACCGCTTCTTAAAAAGAATTCTAAAAAAAAAAACAATTTTCAAATTCTAAAAAAAAAACAATTTTCAATGTAATTTAAATTTTAAATTTCATACACCCGTTTCCTTTTGTTATTTCTCCATAAAAGTTTGGATATACTTCTCTTTATAACTGTTCCCGGTTTTCTAATTTTTTAACAACGGTTTTCTAATTTTTTAACAGTTACTTTTCTTTATAACTGTTCCCGATTTTCTAATTTTTTAACTGCTTCTCCACATAAATCTAAAAAGAAAACGGTATCCAGTCATATATATTCCAGTTTTCTTCCTCGCCAAAATTGAAAGGATTTTTCCATGGATACAAGTTTCACATTTAATACATTCACTTAAAATGTTAATCCAAAAATATCCAATCCAAGATGTCCTCTAATTCATCATGTATCTTCAAGTTCAAAAAGAGGGGCAAAAATCTACTTCGAGAGGTCCTAAGCATAACCAAGTGGCTTCGTCTTTAATGATTTGTGACAGCATCTTCTTGAGACGGGAAAACACATGTTCGCGATTCTTGACCAGGTGGAGGAGAAATTGGGGTTAGAGTCTGAGATAATTAGCCGGACAAGCATGTGTTGGACGAGTATGGAAACATGTCGATTGTGTGCGTTTTGTTCGTGATGGATGAGTTGAGGAAGGCCTCCACCAACGGAGATGGGAAGGACTGGAGAGTTCTTTATGGTTTTTTTTCTAATTATCTTTTTTTTCTGATCTGTATTCTTTGTGTTTTACTATTTTTTTTATTTTCTGATATGTTTTCTTTGTTTAAATCTTGAATTTTGGTATTATTTTTTAATATCTTTTTTTTCTAATTATCTTTTTTTCTGGTCTGTTTTCTTTGTATTTTACTATTTTACATTTTTTTTTCTGATCTGTTTCTTTGTCTAATCTTTTTCTATTTTCTGATATCTTCTGATATGTTGAGATATGTTTTTTCTGATATGTTTTCTTTGTTTAAATGTTGAATTTCTGATATGTTTCTTTGTCTAATCTTTTTCTATTTTCTGATATCTTCTGATATGTTGAGATATGTTTTTTCTGATATGTTTTCTTTGTTTAAATGTTGAATTTCTGATATGTTTCTTTGTCTAATCTTTTTCTATTTTCTGATATGTTGTTTTTAATGATTTTACATTTCATATCTTTTTTATTTTCTGATATGTTTTCTTTGTCTAAATCTTGAATTTTGGTATTATTTTTTTATATCTTTTTTTTTTTTTCTGATTATCATATCTCTCTTGAATCTCTTTCTTCATCACACTGATTCTTTATTTTTTTATATCTATTTTATTCTTTTTTTTTTGTTGGAGTTTGTCGGGAGTGCTATCAGATTTCCAATGTCACATATTTTGACGGATCTCTCAATCACATTGATTTTTTTTCTCTATTTTTTAACCTTGAATTTTTATTGTTTCTTTATCTAATTTTTTTCTATTTTCTGATATGTACTTTTTCTGATATGTTTTCTTTGTCTAAATCTTGAATTTTCGATCTGTTTCTTTGTCTAATTTTTTTTATATTTTCTGATATGTTGTTTTTAATGATTTTACATTTCATATCTTTTCTATTTTTTGATATATTTCTAATCTTATTTTTTGATATATTTCTAATCTGTTTCTTTGTCTAATCTTTTTCTATTTTCTGATATGTTGTTTTTAATGATTTTACATTTTATATCTTTTCTATTTTCTGATATGTTTTCTTGGTCTAAATCTTGAATTTTGATATTATTTTTTTATATCTTTTTTATTTTACTATTTTACATTTCATTTTTTTTTATTTTCTGATCTGTTTCTTTGTCTAATTTTTTTTATTTTCTGATATCTTCTGATATGTAGAGATATGTTTTCTCTGATATGTTTTCTTTGTCTAAATCTTGAATTTTGGTATTATTTTTTTATATCTTTTTTTTCTGATTATCTTTTTTTTATCTGTTTCCTTTGTATTTTACTATTTTACATTTCTTTTTTTTTCTGATCTGTTTTTTGTCTAATCTTTTTCTATTTTCTGATATTTGTGGTCTCATCTCCGCCTATATATTTAGTACTATCAGATTTTCAATGTTACATATTTTGACGGATCTCTAAATCACATTAATATTTTTTCTCTATTTTTTTTAGCATGATTGTGGGAATTGTTGGGTCAGATTTCCGATTGTAGTAACATCAGTTTCGAGGGTCGATCACATTGATTTTTTTTCTTTTTTTGTTGGAGCGTAATTGGGGGACTACTCATGTTATCAGATTGATACAATTAGTCTATTCAGTTTATCAAAGATATATAGGAGTTATTAAAGTATCATACTGATATTATTAGTCTATTCAGTTTATCAAAAATATTGATTGATACAATTGGTCTATTCAATTTATCGAAAATACATAAGAGTTATTTGAGTTGAGTTGTATTAAAGTATTATATTGATATTATTAGATTATTCAGTTTATCGAAGATATATTGCAGATCAAAAATATATAATATGGAAGTTATCTGAGTTGAATTGTATTAAATCATCATATTGATATAATTTGTCTATTCAGTCTTTGAAGATATATTGGAGTTACCTAAGTTGAGTTTATAGAATATTTAAACTCAATTTATTTGTTAATTGTCATAAAATAACTGCGCAATATTCAAGTGATTTGACTTGAGTTTATGAAATATTTATAGACATACATTATATTTTTTGAGCTTTCTTTTTCTAAGTCATTTGGGTTGAGTCATCAGACTGATATGATTTATATTAGATGAAGTTATCAGATTGATATAATTAATTTTTTTGGTTTATCGATATTTGGTTTGTATTATATTATTTAGTCATTTATAATTTTGATTACATATATTGAAGTCATTTGAGTTAAGTTTATAAAATATTTCTTTATGTATTATATTCTTGAAGTTATCGGATTGATATAATAAGTTTATTTTTTTTAAAGACATTTGGTTTGTATTACATTAAGTCATTTATAATTTTCATTACATATATTGAAGCCTATGCTGAGTTAATGAAATATTTCTTTTTTTGAAGTAATTTGACTTACGTTTATTGAATACTTAGACGCAATTCATTTTTACAATGATTGATATAATTTATATCTATAAGTATATAATAACAGAAGTCATTCCAAATATGGTAACCAAACTTTTTTCATATTTATAGGTATATTCCAAATATGGTAACCAAACATTTTTCATGTTAAAATTTTCTTACTAAAAATAGAAAGCTAATATTTCTTTTAATGTAATTTTTTTTTAAATAATGAGAAAAACGCTTCTTTAGAAAAATCTTTCCTTTTTTTTATATTATTAATATTATATTTAATGTGTTCTCTAATTTCATTTTTTTTCCATTATATTTTAGGTGATATAATTCATCATGTGAAATATTATTAGAACCGTGTATCGCACGGCAGGTATAGCTTTTGATTGTTCATTACTTTATTGTTGATATTCTTGAGTGTAGCTTATGCACACACTTTATTTAATCATTTGTAGTTGATATTCTAGAGTGTAGTTTATGCACACATTCTATTTAATCATATGTTTTATTCTATCATAATGTTAGTTCCTATATAAGTATACCGTCTCTCCTCTGAGTTTGCTACATAGATCTTAATCCTGATTTTTGTTTGTGATTTTTGTTGATTTTAAATCTTACTATACATGTTTGTGTTAAAAATGGGATAACAGTATTTTTGTCTTAACAGTTTAAAAATGGGATAACAGTATTTCTGTCTTAGCAGTTGAACATTATACTTTGGGAATGGGTAAACTTATAATAAAAATTCAAAGTAAAAGATATTGACAAAGTAATGCAAGTTTTGGTTTTTCTAGGAAAAACAATTACATTTTATGTATTTTGACGCATTCAGTCCTCTTATTTCATTTTAATTTCAGAATATTCTAAAAATTTAAATAATGGAAACTTGGTTTAAGCTTCTTTGTTTTCATAATAACAGTTTACAAAACTTCCTCAACAACAAAATAACGACTTAATTTTGTGCGAGCAAAATTTCATAAATAACACTTGAAAAAGATGGTGCAATGATTTGAAATATGTTTTCATGCTTATTCTCATGTTCTATTCATAAGTCTTTGACAACTTAGAGAGTGGCAGATGGCCTATTTTGTTATACTTCTTGAGATGATCAGATTTTCTATTGAGACTACAATTCTTGATTTTTTGTATTTGGTGTCTTTGGATTATGAACAAACAAATGACCTATTTTGTTATACTTCTTGAGACGATCAGATTTTCTATTGAGACTACAATTCTTGATTTTTTGTATTTGGTGTCTTTGGATTATGAACAAATAATTTCAACCTCTATATCTGCTTTTAATATCACTAGCACTAACATTATCCTTAAAAAATACTTAGTTGTTTCAACATGTCGGTTTATCCTTTGTTTAATTCCTAAAACATGTTTGCTTAATTGCTTTCAGTTTATTTTGTTGTTGCAAAGAGTTAATGATTGAAGAGGCACATTCATGCATTATTTAGAAAAGATGAAATATTTGTAAGCAGAAATAAGTTTCACATCATATAAAAGCTTTATGACCCTCTTCTTGAAAAACTGTTTGTTGTATGTAGTCAAAAACTTATAAAAGAATTGAACGTTGGTGATATCATGCCAGATGCATACACCTGGATGAAAGCTCTTGCTGCTTTGAATAATGCGACCGTTGTTGAATCCGAACATTCTACTTTAATTCCGAACTCAACATCACATTTTATGGATGTACTATGAATCCAGGATGACATTCATTGAGATGATGAATCTAATCGAGGGATGGGGAAGCAATCATAATATCATGTTCTAATCAGATTTTTATAATATTACATTTTGTTATATGAGAGTTGTTCTAATCAAATTTTTATAATATTAGATTTTGTTATATCAGAGTTTTTGATATTTTTTTTAGACTCAAATTGAGATTGTCATGTAATTTTTTTATATCACATTTTTTTAGCATTCTATTATATTAGATTAATCAATTTTTTTTAGCATTCTATTATATCAAATTAATCATATTGAGACTTTTGTTACATCAGATTGAGATTGTGGTCAACCTATTATATCAAATTTTATTATATCAAATTGAAATTGATTTCTGTTACATTAGATTTATTGAGATCTCTTATATTAGATTTTGTTATATCAGATTGAGACTGTCATATATATCGCTTTCCTTTAGCAATTATTGAGATCTATTATATTAGATTTTGTTATATCAGATTGAGATTGTCATATAAATTTTTATATCAGTTTCCTTTAGCAATTTATTATATCATATGATTGATTGAGATCTGTTACATGAGATTCAGATTGTCATCAGATTGATATTGCATATATATTTTTTACATCACTCTATTATATCAAATTTTGTTGTCATCAAATTGAGATTGCATATAAGTTTTTTACATCACTCTATTATATCATATTTTGTTATATCAGATAAATATTGTTGTTTTACACCCTGTTATTGATTTTGATATAAACCTTTTATTTTATATATCTTAAGGCATAGTGTTATAATTTAGAGATCAGTCCCACCCATATGACATCAAGTTTGCTTGCAATATTTCAACAAATATCACCATCTTTTAAGCATTTGAAAAGTCGAGATATAATCGCATCTCTCTCATATAATGCTCAGTGGAAATCACATCATGGTCAACAAACGTAAAGTTGTTAACTAGAGAGTGCAAATGTAAAGAAGATAAGATAATGAAGAAAATAATAGAATTCTGAATATGAAAATAAGTTATCACAAAATTCTATGAGGTAAAAACAAATTGGAGAAAATAGTAGAGCTCTGAAAATGAAAATAAATTATCATAGAGTTCTATGTGATAAGAGACTATTAATGCAACCTTGATGCAAACAAACTATTGTAGCTGCTCTATACCAATAAGAAAAATGTTTGGGTCAAACTTTCAAAAGGTTCTCAAAAGTCGTATGGTGCAATAAATTTAGGGAAAAATTCAATTTTGGCCCCATAGGAATGTCTCTGGTCCGATTTTGGTCCTTCAATAGGCATTTTTGGCCCATTGATCGATTTTCGTTATATATTTAACGACCTGGCATGTGCAAGTCACATGACCGTTAACAGTTAGGCCAATAGATAGTGGATAAAACTCATTCCTACAGGGTTCAAATTGAATTTTTTCCTCATAAAAATTATAAATATACAAAAATTGTATTTAATTAGTGAAATTTTTAAAAATCTCTCTAATAATTTATAAAATATATTTAAAAAACTAATAATTTAAAATAAAATCATTGAGATGATCATTTGAAATTGTGAAAACAAATTATCAAAAGCATTATATATCTGAAAGAATTATAAAATATAAAGAAAACAATAGTTATGAAATATAAATAAACTTTCAATATTATTGCAAAAAAAATTATAGTTGTGAAAATAAATTTTCAATATTTTTACAATTTATCGAAATAAAATTATACAGTTATAGAAAATAAATTTAGAATATATATATATATATATATATATCTTTATATATACAAAAGTAAGACCAAAGAACTACATGACAAGCCTACAATGTTTTCATATTAAATATGCTAATTAATTGCTACAAATTTAAAGTTGATAAGAAATATTATTATTACTAAATAATAAATAATATATAAATATTAATTATATTTATTTAAATAACATATGTTAGAGTTCAATGATAGATATTATTATATATTTGAAATTTGTTAAATTTAAAATGTAAAGAAAAAATATAAATAGATACAAAAGAAAAAAAAAATAAAGGTGGATAGTTTGAAAATTATCATTCAAACTTATTAATTATTGAAATCAAATAATTTTTTAAATATATGATTTAAAATAAACTATGGAATTTATTTGTGAAATGTTGACTTTCATTTTGTATCATTTAATTGAAAATAAAAGTTGAGGGTTGTTACAAATGTAAAGAATAAAAAGCAAACTAAAAAAAATATGGTGGGTGGGTTGAATAATATAATAGGTATAGCAATGTATATTCTTTTCAAAATAATAATAATTTTTTTAAATGATCATCTACAAATGCAATAAATATTTTGAACACTAAATAACTTTTTGATCATATTTTATTATATTTAATGTTAAATTAGACGATACATATTGCACAAATCATAAATTTAATTTTGTTGTGTAAATTATATTTAATTTTTTTTAATTTCACTAAATTTAATTTTTTTTATTAAATCCCGTGTATTACACTAAGTATATATATATATATATATATATATATGATTTTATCATATTTACAAAAATATATAAGAAATGACAAAATGAGTGAAAATATAAATAATAGTCTAATTAATAGATTCATAAATAAATTTTAAAATGAATTAAGAAGCACCAGAACATTTTCATCAATTTTTTATGAATAAAATTATAAATTTAAAAATAAACTACATACATTCATAAATTAAATTCGAATGAATTAACAAAATCGTCAATAAACTAAAATAGTACGAAAATTTAAGATATAATAAATTTCAAAGAATTTTTTTTTCGATCCTAATATATATTTTCATTCCTATAAGGTCAAAATTGATATTTTTCTCTATGACACATTTGACACATGCTAATAAAGAGATGTCCTCATGGTTTCCGTTAGAAAAACTAACGAAGAGGGCCAAAATTGATTATTTTTTGTTCTTTTTTGAACCTAGGGGCCAAAATCTGACCCGAGTCTTTCCTACAGGGTTAAATTGAAATTTTCCCAATAAATTTACTCAAATATTATTGATATTGACATTTGATATATGTTATATCCATTGATATTTTCGTAAATTTAAAATATTGATATTTCTATAGATATCAATATTTTAAGTTTGGTGTTGCCATAATTCAAATTAAATCTTAATTTATAAAATATATATTAACAATAATTTAATAAAAATATATACAAAGAACTATATTATATATAAGATGTCTTTTTATAATTACATCAAAAGTTGATTAAAGTGATTTAACATGACTTTGATTAATCGTGTCTTGAAACGTACTATTGACTCTAAATATAAATTTAAATAATTTAAATATATTGATAATATCATATACACTACTTATATTTAATCCCGTGCATTGCACGGGTGCACTGCTAGATATTATTATATTTGTAAAAAGTGTTGAGTAGTATACTAGATACAACGCACATATGAGTGTTGAGTAGTATACTCAATCTCTGTCTAAAAGAGTCGGGGTCGGTCTCTATGTTGTTTGTATCTTAAGAAATCAGTGTTCAATTATGAACATTTGTATGTCGCAGTATCCAAAGTCATCCATTGTAGGGGACTCAAAATTTTGATAGAGGATAGGGAGGGTGGACAAAGTAACAGAACGACGAATATAGTTTACAAAGAAATATTTCAAAATTTATAAACTACAATGTAAACATTATTATAAATTTATTGTATTATACAATTGATCAATTACTTTAGTTTGATAATCCATATATTTTATTTGATTAATCATGCCTTGAAACATACTATTGACTCTAAATATAAATTAAAATAATTTAAATATACTGATAACATAATATATACTTCTTATATTTAATCCCGTGCATCGCACGGGTGCACTACTAGTCATAATTAAAATAGTGAGTTTTTATATTAAAATAGTGTCTATTAAAATGGTGCACAAGTTTTAGTATTTTTTTTACACTACTGGGATGACCTAATTATCAAAAAATTGAAACATCTTGTTGGTAAGTACCTCACATACATATTAATTGTTTTTAGATACTACATCGAATAAGTTACACTAAATATAGTATTTCTGGGATGTCCCAACTATCGAAAAATAGAAACATCTGGTTGGTGAATATTAAGTACCTTACATACATATTGATTGTTTTTAGATACTACATCGAATAAGTTACACTAAATATAGTATTTCTGAGATGTCCTAATTATCGAAAAATTGAAACATTTGGTTGGTGAGTACCTTATATAGGATGTCCTAATTGTCGAAAAATTGAAACATTTGGTTGGTGAGTACCTTATATGGGATGCCTTAATTATCGAAAAATTGAAACATCTGATTGGTGAGTACCTTATATACATATTGATTGTTTTTAGATACTACATCGAATAAGTTACACAAATATAGTATTTATCGAAACATCATAAATTTTCGATGACTTGTGATCAATAGAGATCATGTCCCAAGAGCTGCAGATTTAGTAGCATTTGAAGAGCAAAAGATCACATAGACTTTGTACAAATTCTTGATTCCGAAAAAATGTGTATACAGACTCTACACATTGAAACTAGACAAGCTTACAAATTCTCAAACATCTTTCCAACCTCAATATGATACAGTGTAAAGATTCTAATATGCAACGTTCACATTTTTGCAGCAAAAGATTTACCGCAACCACAGGTTTTAGTAGCATTAGGGTTCTTGAAATCAAAGCCACCACCAATGAGCGCATCGCTGTAGTCCAGTTGCATGCCGTATAGAAACAGAAGGCTTTTCGAATCACAGACTGCATGTTCAATAATAGAAAAGTCGATTCTCAATGCTATAACAACTTATATTTTACATATGAATGTATAACAGTAATACATCTTATGTTTCCAAAGTGTTTCCATCAGAGATATGTCATCATAATCTTTTCCATCATCAGAAGTGTCTTGCTTCTGATTTGTTCAACATATGAATGTGTAATCTTAACTATAAAATGCAGTTATTGTTCATACTATTTCTCTCTTCCAATCAGACAAAATAAGAAGATTTAGGAAAATGGAAAATATCTAGCGCCAGACAGAGACTTTTACAACACCATATTTCGCCTTTTGAAGTTCAGTATGGTACTCGATCATTATGCTTAAAACAAATGATTCATCCATTTATGAACCAATTGGCAACAAAAGCCTAAATATAAAAGAACCCACATATTGATTATTGAGGACAAACATATCAAGAATAGACGTTCATAGATTAGAGCAATATACTTGATCAGCTTAAGTACAAAAATCAGAGTAGCCTTAAGCTTCTAATATATTATTAACCTAAAACTTGGATTTCTTCCCTCGCTTCCATCTGTTTTTCTTATTCGATGATGATCAAACTGGATGCATTATGTTCTGTTTTCTTCATATTAAAAATGATGTATGCTATATCAAAAAGGGAAAATAAAATCATACCTATAACAAAGCCGTTATATTCCATTATAGAATCATCATGTCTAGAGTTTTCTTTGCTCTCAAACGTCATAGTATAAGACAAACCAGAGCATCCACCCTGTTTGACACCAATTCTAAGACACAGATCTTCACTTCGCTCAGACCTCATCTTATTTAAGTGGTTCAATGCATTCTCTGTCAAATCAATAGCAGGTGCGAGCCCTCCAGACGTAGGTTGTGCTATAACATGCCAAAACATAAGAATTAAACTTTTAATGAATGCTTTTGTACACTATAAAAGGCATCATAGAAAATAGTTTCTTCATGATATAGTTTCCATTCATCAATGAGAACTAGCTTCACATAAGGTTTCAGATGAACTAATCACAAAATCATGTCCAATGCTACTTCATTTTGGAATAGTCATATTTTCTTGGGAATTTCCTCATTTTTCCAATGCTAGATTAAACTTAATATAACTGAGGGGCAACTGTGTGCCATTCTATTCAAAGAGATACTCAAATTGTTATTCAAAGTACATGTGTCATGTGATCGTTTCTTTTCATTCTGTAAAAGACTCTTACCTTTTGGGGAAACATTGCTGATCATCAGTAGTTAAGTATACACTTCCATGAACCGTACAAAATTGATCATACACTGACTAAAGTAATATTAAAGAGCACAAAAATGACAAATTTCACATATGATCCTTCAAACAGATTAGGATACATGATCACAAAAAAATGGTCTACAAGATCAATTGTGTTCAAAGTTCCAAAGCATAGCACTCTAGTCTAACATTGGAGGCATTTTCTCAAAGTTATGACTGTTCTACACGCTTCATAATTCTTAGGTCCACAAATATAAGTTATCCTTAAAACCCTCATTTGAGCTAATCAAAATCCAATCCTAATCTCTCATCACCAAAGTTTCAAAATCATACCAAAACTCAAAAATTCATTTCTCCAAATGAACACTATTTCTCGAACAGCTCAATCAGAATTAAATCGAAAATCTGAATGATTCACCATATTAAAATATATCAAAAGAATCATACCTTCAACCGACGCTGACCTGATGGACAAAAGAGCCTTGTTGAATTTCGGAAAAGAAGGCGAAAATCGAAAAGAAACTGAAGAAGAGGATAGTCGTATTTGATGTGAGAGAGAAGGCCTCGATGAGAGAGAAGGAGAGTTAAAAGTTTGAGAGAAAGCCATTGTTGATTCCAGCAACCAAATGAGAAACTCGATGACGAAATGAGAGTTAAAAGGAAGAAATTCAAACAGCACGTGCGAGTGTGTGGAGGGCACGTGGGAGCTATGTTATGGGCCTGTATCCTGCGTGGACCTGGGCCTGAACCTGGGCTTGGGCTTCTGTAGACAGACTTCTTCCTCGCTTGCTTAGTGGATTGGCCTGTGGACTTATGGTGGGTTGGTCTATATATTATTTTTCTTTTCTTTTTTCTTTTAACATATAAATACGATACGCGTGATAATAATGAAATTCTATATAATTCAAGTAATGATGTACAAGATTTTGAGGTGATTCATTTATTTATAGGAATAAATGAATTTTAAAGTAATATTACATTTTTTTTAATTTTTTTTGTACACGTAATTAAATACATAGACAAGTAAATATGAATCTAACTCAACAATTTGTTATATATAGTTACGACTTTGTTTTGCTTCAACTAATTAATTTTATACATTCAACAATATTTAGAATAATAATTAGATGGTCAATCTATTTTCATCCCTAAATTTCCTAATTACAGTAATGCACGTACAATTGATGAGAGATAAAATGACTAATACATCTATCTATTTTCTCTCTTTCTTTCTTAGTTCTTTTTTTAAGAATATCCATTAGTAATCATATAGACATAGCGAAAGAGAATGTGACGTAATTTCGCCACATTAGACGGAATTCATAGTTTTGTGCCCATGTGAAAGATTTAACTTACTTTTTAATAGAATGTAGACTAATTAAACAGTGTATAAAGTATTATCATCGATAATATAATAAGAAAATCCAAAATATTTATCGATCCAAGAATTTCCTACGGTTGACTGATACAGCTTGACCTATTAATAGTCAATTCATAAACGTTTTAATTTTATTTATGTATTTTTTAAATATTTTGTTCCTAATTTTGAAATATAATTCAGATGAAGGTTCCCATGAGGTGGTGAAGACTTAGAAGAAAAATCTATGGTTAGGTCATGTTGGGGACTTTTAGCAGCCACACCCCATTTCCATGCACCTTCACTCATGATCTTGATAAGAATTATCACTAATTCCTAAATTTGACAACTATCTAAATAAAATAGTTCATTTTTTACTGCTCAGATTATTAAATTATTTAGTGTCGTTATAATGATGGGTTTTGTTGAAAAATCTGTCACATTTTCAATCCTCTTGCCTGGGCCACCAATCCTTCTATAATTTTTTTTTAAATAGAAGCTTCTAATCATTTCTTAATAATAATAATCACATAAAAATTGCTATATAAATCTATATTATGAATTTAATTATATAAGAACAAGTTTCACTATCCACAAATCAAATTCATTTTCACATGTCAATATTTTTATTTTATGGAATACGAGTTGTGGGTTGACCCGTTTTATAGAATCAAATCAGCAGTCGGTTTTATAATTAATAGTCATATATACTCTAGTAATTTGAAGTATTCATATTATGTGAATGGGGTCTAGCTAATTGTTATATTTTATATATATATGCAATTAAATATTAATTTGAAATATTCATATTATGTGAACACGCCTAATTTGTTATATTAAGATGCAATTATGTTCATGTGCTTGTGAACGTCGACTTTATGATGAATTATTTCCACATCTCTTTCAATCCTAAAAAATATATGAATACTATTGCTATCGTTTCAGTTTCAAATGTAATTAAATATCACGCTCCAACTTAACTATTGCTACGATTTATAAAGCTATAATATAATTTCTGTAGTTCAATTTATAAAGTTATAAAATACGAGTCTTGACAAAACTTTACTATTTAAAATTAGTTATTTTGGGGCACAAACAATAAATTAATATACATTGCACTAGACAAACTATAGAAAAAGGTTGAGTTTTATGGAAAATAATTATAACAATTTATTTAATCTCATGTTTAACTTAATGGTAAGACGGCTGGTGCTGAGACGTTTCAATGTATAGTTTTCGCCCAACATTTTGTGAGTTATTAATTTGGTTCTTGATTTGTTTATTGGTTGATTGATTAAAATAAATAAATCTTGAAATAATGATAAGTCTCATAAAAAATATTCATATATACAAACCAATCAACAAAATAGCTATTAATATGTTTGGGACGATTTTCCGAATTAACTTTTTAATCTTTTGATGCTATCAAAATATTGGACATAGCATTATCCAATCCAGAAATGCCACGTGGCTTTGGACCACCTTCATTGTGGACCTCTTGGAAAGGGTCCTTGAAGCTTCATGCACGTTATAAAGACAAAAGTAAAAAATGAAGAAAATCATTTATAAAAGGATTGGGGATATTAATACATTTTCGACAAGCTAAAATTCTTTCTCACTTTATGATCAACATCATCTTCAACTTCAACTCCAAAATGAACACAAGTCAACACCTTCAAAACTTCCCTAACCCTAACCCTAGTTTCGACCAATTTTCTAACTCTAATTTCGATCAAGTTGCTCATGATACTTATCATCAACATAACGATGTATTGTATTTTCACGATATTTTAAGTTACCTCATGTCCGATGAGGACTTGGAGGAAAAAGTTGTATCATCAAGATATGAAGATGCTTTTGGATATAATTCGTATATTCAAGATGAATCTTCGAGTTCAATTCCACTGGCTAGTGACATGCAAGTTCTATTATCTTGGCCTTGAATTTTATTGAAGTCTTGCATTCTTGCATGTATGTTTAATTTAATTTTTTTTTTTTCATTTTTTGTAGAAAGAGTGACAGAATAGTGAAGAAAAGCAAGGAAAAGGAAGATTGTAGAATTGCATTTAGAACAAAATCGGTTATTGAATTCATGGATGATGGATTTAAATGGAGAAAGTATGGAAAAAAAATAGTCAAGAGCAGCCCCAATCCAAGGTAAGTTGTCTTATATTTCTTTTTGCATCTTGTAGGATTTTAGTACGGTGAGATTTTCTATTTTTCACCTACTTTTCTTACTTAGTTTATGATGAAGATGTTGGTAAAGATTATTGTTTCTCTACTTCATAGGCAAAGCCAAAATAAACTAGAAAACAAGAGCTATTAAGATCGATCGGTTCTGAAAAAGAGAGAAAATAAAACCAAGATCAATTATATATGATTTGAGTCTTCTAGCTCTCTATGTATTATTTATTTCCCAATTAATTCGTTTTACATATGTATAGTATGATATTATCATTGAACATACACTGATAAAATGAAACTTGAAATTCCATATATGTTAAAGAATACATGATTCTATGTAGTGGCGGACACACATATGGGCAAGGGGTGGCAAGTGCCACCCCTTTGTTTTTGTTGTGAATTACCTAAAATGTTCATTCCATGTTTAAAATTAAAAGAAATACCTTAATCTTATACACAAATCTTCTCTTTCTTATTTTCAAATTAACCATTTTCAACTCTCATTCACCCTTTCTACCAAATTGAGTCTTCCCTTTACATACTTATTATTGTTATGGCGAAAGCCAAGTGGAACTAAAATGTATCAATGATTATCGGTGGATGGTGATTCTCACCATAAGGTAAAAAGAAAAAAGATGTATAATAGATCTTAAGTTAAAATTTTCAATTGTTTGGCATTGAAATTTCAATTAGTTGTTAGATAACATAGATGGATTTCTCATTTGTGATGAGTATCGTGAAAACATGACTTCACAACCGAATGAGTGATGAATGGATGAATGTCAAATATCTTCAAAATGATATATTCGAACTTGTCACTAATGAAGCTATCATTCACAAGTTTCAAAATATGGTGAACCGCCGGATCAATTATAAATGAAGTATTTTCATTCCTTTTTTTTAGTTCAAACAAAATGTATAAGATAAATTTTAAATCATTTATAAGTTACATTTTGTATGAAAATTTAAATTTGTGTATATTATTTTTAATTGTGTCATCCCTTTAGAAAATTTTTGCGTCCGCCATTGATTCTATGAACAACTTGAGCTAGTGGAGAAGAAGATTATTCCATGCAATATGATGAAACATTTAATGCTATATTGTGTGCATGGTTTTATTTTCATTATATTTGAATATTTCTTGGCATGCTTATAATTTTGTGCATGGTTTTATTCAATTTTGTTTCTCTTCTTAATCAAACTTTTTTCTTCGTGGAAAGGTTTAATTTAACTTGCAAAAACTTGATTTTTTAGCTTAATATTAGCCTCTCTTTGGAGCTGTTTCACTTGTATAAAAAGGTTGTTTTTTATTACCTCCAAGCCTTTCTTTTAGATGATGATCAATTAGAAAATAACATTAATTACAATGTTTTTCTACATTTCTTATTGCACTTCATTGATCCATGTTAGGACCCTTTTTTCACACAAAATACTTTATTTCTTTTATTTATGTGAGGTACGTATATACCAAGAACATGAAATAGGAGGTTAGAAAATATGATCATATATTGAATTAGATTAATGTAAATTAAGTTGCAAACTATATATATACA
Source organism: Scutellaria minor (assembly GCA_954870855.1). Taxonomy (NCBI): domain Eukaryota; kingdom Viridiplantae; phylum Streptophyta; class Magnoliopsida; order Lamiales; family Lamiaceae; genus Scutellaria; species Scutellaria minor. The sequence continues at coordinate 19,907,556 of OX940732.1, read as the reverse complement.
GGAACTATTTCAAGTGTACAGATGGAGGATGCAATGTGAAGAAAAGGGTAGAAAGAGAGAGTGAGGATTCAAGATATGTCATAACAACCTATCAAGGAGTACACAACCATGCATAACACAAACAAATCTCCTTTTTTTTTTTTTTTTTTTGTCTTTTTTTGTACAAATTTATATATGTTTTCACCACCCAAATGTGGTATTAATTACTCTTATAATTGTAGCTTTTTATACAATATGTAACTAACACTGTAATTTGTGAAAGTATACATGATTGTATCATATATTATCTTAGAGATGAAGGAAAATGTGTGTTGTTGGTTGAATGTGATGGTTGTTTTTTAGAGCTATAATCTACCTTATCTTGGTATCTGATGTTGTATCACTCATCAACATTGATCGTTAGTTTCAGATTACTAATAATTAATCATAACATGCAAATATGAATATAAGACTGAAGACCATTTTCCTCGTGTTTGAATCCAAGAATTTGGATTTGAGGAGATTATTCAATTTAACTATGTTTCTTGACCCAATTTGATGGAATGGTGTCTGAAATCGTACTGATTTCTCTATTTATTTGATAATCTCTCTATTTGTTTTAATAATCATGTTGCAATCTCATATTTCATTTCAGAGTAACACTTACGTGCACCAGTTGCACAGAAGTGAATTCGTGCAATCCATACCTTTATATTATAAATGTAATACCTTTATGCATGTTCATTTTAAAAGGTACAGATATTTGTACATAAAGGTACTACATTTATAACATAAAGATTTTCTGTGCAACTGGTGCACAAAAGTTTTTGTGTTCATTTCATTACCTTAACGACTTGTTTGTCTAATAACTTACCTACACAAAATTATCCGTAATAGATAATCTAATTGGAACCAATTGGTTCCAAAAGAAATTTTATCATGCTTTAGTGTCTTAGGACATCTCCAATAGTGTATGGTATTTAACTGTAAATTTTGTATTTTTCTAATGTAAAAATTGTAATTCATCTCAAGCAATCTGCATTATTTTTTGCATTAAAATTGAATATTACATAATATTCCTTATTATTAAAGAAAACAAAAGGAACAAAGAAAAAAAGAAAAGAAAATGTATTAAAAAATGAAAAAAGAAAAGAATGAAGAAAACCACAGGTTTCAAACGTGCATTAGCCTAATGTGTAGATGACAATTAAGAAATGTCCGCACAACCTTTTACAATGTTATTGAAGCACAAAAACATGAAATTCGAATATTTTTTAAATGCAGTGTTGAAGATGATCTTAATTCAATTTTATTAGCACATGTTATATTTGTATATTGTAATGTTATACTAGGTATATAACATGACAATTAAATGAAATGAGAAATTCTAAAAATATCGAATATAGATTCTAGACTGATTCCAACTTCCAACTTGCTCCGGAGATCTATAAACTTGACCAATTTTGCGTACACTTGATACAAATTGGATATTAACTAGGAATTATTTTTTCACAGAAATATAGGCTGATAATTTTTCACAAGATTTTGTATAACACAAATGTTTTATGCACCCTTAAATAATTATGGTGTTATTATTTTATTTTATTTTTGAAAGGAATTATGGTGTTGTTATTTTATTTTATTTTTGAAAGAATTATGGTGTTGTGATTACATCATTGTAATTTGTACATGATACATCTATGAGCCAACAAGTCACAAAGTTAATTATGGTATGTTTGGATTGAGGCGTATAGGGATTTTATAAGTCGGACTAAGATTTATGTAGATCTTGAAGAAGGTGATTTGATAATCTTTTATTTGTCCCAATTAAATTGTTTGAGATTTGGCATCTAGTAGGCCCAATATAGATTGGGGCCCATTATGCTTGAAATTTAGCTAAATGGACTGAAAGCTTAGACCTTAATTCTTATTGGGATTGACTCGAATTCAGTTAAATTTGTTTTTCTATAAGCCTTAAAAAGTGGAAAATTATATTCGTAAAATGTGGAGTCATTGAAGCAAATTGCACTTTTTTTTTTTAACTCTTTTGTTTTCATTTTTTTTTTTTAATTTTGATATTCTAAATGATAAACTCATCTACATATTAAATAATAACATATCTTCAGGTTTATGCATTAAAAAAAAAAAAATCCAAGCACACACATGCTTGCAAGTGTGTCAATATCCCGATAATTTTATTTCATAGATATTTAATTATTGAGTGGTTTCATAAACAACCAGAAATAACTAAGAATCTTAAATTCCACACAAGTTTAATTAACCTTAATTTAAGTTTGGATTTATCAATATGCAACTTGATAGAATTAAATTAATCAGAAATGCCCGGGTATTTTGTAAAAAAAAAATTATATTTACTAATTTTCAATTTAAATTGTACTATAAATTCAAAATATCAATTTCGATAGAAATATGAATATTTTGAATTTTCAAAATAATGAGAGAAAACTGTTTAGTAGAAATGAGTCAGAAACGTTTTTATGAAAATGAAACTGTGTTTTTATATATAAATAGATAGATATACAAATTATTTTTCATAATCATTTACAAGGTACAAATTAATTTTCAAAATAATGATGTAATCGACATATTTTTGCATGTAAATATTTCTTTCACAAAAATTGATTTATATAAATGAGAGAAAAACTGTCTTATACAAATGAGCGAGAACAGTTTCTTATAATTGAAACTGTGTTTTTATATGTACATAGATGAGAGAAAACTCTCTTGTTCAAATAATGATTCCTTGTAATTGAAACTGTTTTTATATGTACATAGAAAAGAGAAATCTGTCTTGTTGAAATAATGATTAATAAACATAATTTTTTGTGTGTAAATAATTTTTAACAAAAATAAATTTATATAAATGAGAGAAAATTATCTTGTAAAAATGAGCAGAAACAATTTCTTATAACTGTGTTTTTATATATACATAGATAGATAGATATATTTAAAAGATGATCGAGTTTAATTAAAAGTTCAAATAGACAGTCCATCAACCTTCACTGAATTACAATTTACACCCTAATGAATATTTAACAACACTAATGAACTTGGAGGATACAAGTGTAATTGTACTTGAGACTTTGTACCCACACAATCTCGTGCTTTTGGAGCCGTCAAGATTTGGGCAACGGATCTGCACTACCAAAGTCGCGTTTCACAGCTTTCTGCAATCGCCTCTCTCAATTAGCTCAACAATCCCAAACCCAACCGTTCAAAACCGCCAATGAAAACTCATTACGATCCAAATTCCTTTTAAATTTCGTATATTAGCACAAGCAATTTGATCTCAGATCACTCATTCTCGTATCTGTGATCCGCATATATTGAAGCCCGTTACCGGTTTGATTTTCCGAAGGAAATAGAAGTTTATCCTCGGTTTTGGCGGTTTTGTTGTAGATCTTAGATGCATTTTTGTGCGTTGAAGAAGATAAGTTGAATTTTTTGTACTAAACCCTTTTGATTTTTAGCATTATTAGGCTGAAGAACTGGTTGTATTTGGGGCAGTTAGTTGGAAATTGCTATAGGTGTGGTCTGATTAAAGGAGGTGACCGTTGAAATTTTTGGAAGATCTGCCAATTTTGAATCTTATGGGGATTTGAAATGCTGGTTACTTCAGTTTGAATTCGTTGTCGGTGTGGGATGTTAGTTGTGGGTTGCCATTTGAAAGGCTTTCTGAGTGATGTTTTTCTTGGAGATTTAGGTTATTTGATGGACTTTAGGTAGCTGTGTGAGTATTTTATCGGATACTTTTGGGTTTTTTTTTTTTTTTTTTTTTGCATTGAGAAGACATTGTTTTGTTTGTAAGTGAGGAGAGAAATGTTTTGGAGGGAAAGGGAAAGGGAGACCAAAGAGCAGAATGGTGGACCTCCCGTTGGCCAGGTCAGAGTGCTTGTTGTTGGAGATTCAGGTAACTTGTTATCGTTATGAATCTTGTGTTATCGTTGTTGTTGTTCATTACATTTTCATTGTGTACCTTTATTCTATGATGTTTTTAAATGGGTTGTTTTCTTTGATGGTGGTTCTGGAATTGTTAGATTGAGCTTCATGGCAATGTATTATGGGTTCAATGAAAACGATGTGCCTCTTTCAATAACCAAAGTTTGTTGGCATTCTGTATGATGTCAATTTTGGGTGCAGAATGGAAATTATGTTAGTTTGATTGTTACAGCTTACTATTCTTCCTTGTACGAGATTATTAGGAAGTGAACATGAAATCTCAAACGGTGGCATGTACAATTTAGTTTGCTTTCTTATTTCTATTACCTGTGATCTAATGTATTCACAATCTTAGTCTGAGGCTTAATAAGTTCAGGATAGTTTGTCAGAGGGTCTTGATTAGATGAAGTGCAAACTTGATTATAGACTGTTTATTTGGATAAGAATAACCTAAGGGGCTGACATAATCAGGGTAGATGGTTTAGAAACAAGGTTGACAAAAGACTAATATATTAAGAAAACCGATATGGTTTCATGCCAGGGATGTTGACCATGGAAGCTTTATATTTAACTAGAAGATCGTTTGAGGATTTAAGCATTAGAACCAGAGAAAATAGGATTTACATGTGGTATTTATTGATCTTGAAAAGGCATATGATAGCGTTAATCAGAATATAATGCGGTGGGTATTGGAAAAGAAAGGGGTAAAAACTTAGTTTGTTGTTGTTGACACTATTGAGCTCCATACTAATTGAAATATTTTTTCAGGTGTGGGGAAAACTTCTCTTGTTCATCTGATAATGAATGGTTCCTCCATTGCTCGGCCTTCTCAAACTGTGGGCTGTTCTGTAAGTGTCAAGGTATGAATTTAATTCATCGTCCTCAAATGAGTTGGATACTTCTCTTTCATGTGTAGTTCATGCCTTTTTGTTCTTTGCAGCATACAACTTATGGAAGTTCTGCTAGTTCATCAAGTAGCATCAAGGGTGATGCTGATCGAGATTTTTTTATTGAACTCTGGGACATATCAGGACACGAGCGTTATAAAGATTGCCGGTCTCTGTTCTATTCTCAAATCAATGGTAAGCAGACATTGTTTTTAGCTTGTTCCAGAGTTTATATGATTACACAAAGGAACACAGGTTTTGCAAAAAAAAAAAAAGAAAAGAAAAAGATCTTCACTAACTATGTTCATAATGCATCATGTTATTTGTAGTAACTCTTCCAAATTGATTGTTTAAGTTTCATATCTTGTGATTGTAAGCTTCTTGTTTACAAGTCCTTTTTCTTCTTTTCGGCCGGGAACTTTGATTTTTAGGTGTTATGTTTGTTCACGATCTTTCTCAAAGAAGGACAAAGAGTAGCTTGCAAAAGTGGGCTGCTGAGATTGCAGCAACTGGAACATTCTCAGCTCCTTTGGCATCTGGAGGTCCTGGAGGGCTTCCCGTACCCTATATTGTTGTTGGTAACAAAACAGATATCGCTCCAAAGGAGGGAACTCGAGTGAGTAGCGGAAATCTTGTTGATGTAGCTCGTCACTGGGTCGAGAAACAGGGATTACTTCCATCAAGTGAGGAACTTCCGTTGACTGAGAGCTTCCCTAGTGGAGGGGGTCTCATTGCAGTAAGTTCAGTTATAGAATATGGCATTCATAAATCATAACTACTTTATGACAGCTAAAACTAATTAGGCTCTCATCTCAGGCTGCCAAAGAAGCCAGATACGACAAGGAAGCCGTGATGAAGTTTTTCCGAATGGTCTATATTTTGACCCTTATAATACCATATGATTTCTTCTCTCTTGGTACAATCTCGTAAATGAGGTGTATATTTTTTACAGTTGATCAGGAGAAGGTACTTCTCAGATGAGTTGCCTGGTGTATCTCCATGGTCCACCCAAGTTAATAGACCATTGACACAATCAAGTGAAATCTCAAGCGATGAGGACCATCTATACAAAAATTCTAGGTATGACATGCAGAGAATTGCCCTTTTGTTGCCTCTTGTTAACCTATTCTGGAATATTATTCGTGTGCAAGTAGAAGCTACATAGTTCATTTTTCCTTTGGCAAGTAGAATCAGTACAAGATTGTTTGGTATTACTTGGGGAGCGACACCTCAGAAAAGCATCAATTTTTGCCCAAATATGGGAGGATAGTCTAAATCTTAAAAATATTCATTTTAGGCGAGAAGTTCTCGGTTATTATCTTTTCCGTTTCTTCAAAGTCTACTTCCACTTATTTGTTGAAGAAGTTTAAGTTGGTAGATTAGATGCACATGTTTCTTTTAACTCTGATACACACACACACACACACACACACACACACCCTTTTGTCCTTTCTACAAATGTCCAATAATGCTTCTGATTTTGTATTCCATTGATTACAGTCTGATTGGCGATTCATACAAGTACAACGTGCTTCCTCCCCTTCCAGCTCAGCGGAACTTGACGCCACCTCCCACGCTCTATCCACAGCAGCCCATGTCAACACCCGACAATTACAGTTATAGCATCCCAAGATTTGCATTGACAAACTCTCAAGAGATGGCCAGTGCTAGATCAAAGCGTACGGATATTAACGTGTAAGATCATGTCCTTCAACTGCAGTATATACGGCTTTATGCATTACACTTTTCGGTTTCCTCGGATGAACGACACTCTTCGTTTTTCCCCTTTTAAGGGTTAGTGTATTTTGTTTGTCAAATGCACAACTGACTTTATACATCTCTATTCTTTCTGCCATTTTTTCATTTTTGAGGTCTATGTTCTTGAATTCTAGCTGATCGAAATTGAGTTGAAGCTTGTGCTTGTTATCATATTATTGTGATAATGAAAAATTACTCATCATTTTGGCATGATTGCAGAAGCGCCCTCTAGTATTTCAGTATTTACACTGACATCCTTAACTTCCCAATGATTAGATAGTTGTAATTACCATTCCAATGACAATAGAATCCATTCCATTCTCTTCAAAGTTTATTACTGGGAAATGTTTATTTATTATTGTTATTTTGGTTTCATAATTCTTGGAGCTTAAACTAATCATTGTTCTGTTTTAATTTTCATTTCATCTGTATATAATCTTTTATTTTATGAAACCAATATAACAATAATAAATAAATAAACATGTCGATAAAATGAAGTCAAATATGTAGCAAACAGAGAATTTCAACTTATTAAACCCATGTAAATGATCAGAGAAATATATTAACGAAAGTTTATAATATTAGACTGTAGCAACTTAAAAATTCACAGGGAAATCATAACCCCATCTTGCAAATCAACATCAAGTAAACATGGATTAATCCAAATGTTTTAATTCTATAATATATGCCTAGCTCTATTAATTATTCTCTGCACAACAATCTGAAAACAGGCAATGAACTTTCTTTACTGCCATAGAGGACTCTGTCCATGTATTTATCAACCTTCTCCTTCACCACCTCCTCACTATTTTTTGATCTCTCAGATATTACGACAATGCCATCCTCCATCGGCAACCACTTCTTGCTCGTCTCCGCTATATTCTTCTTTGGACTTTCAGGTTTCGACTCCAAAACCATCCCCTTGCTGGGATTGCTCATCGTCTTGCTGCATTCTTTTTCATCAAGTGTAGTAGCTAATGATCCCATTATTTTAACCCTAATGGTGCCAGAAAATCAAGAATGGTTTAGGCCATAAAATTATCAAGAAAAGTAGGTTCATTAATCGGTCATAATATTGCAAAGAAATAGCCAAGTTTCAGGAAATTCATATATGATGATTTTCACAAAATCATTAGTTCTATCCATAACCAGTAATGCAGAACCCATAACTGTCTGTACTGTGAGACTAGGGTTTTTGATCCATCTAGTTCCTTTCTTTATTAAATTATACGAAAATCATTAAGTTTTCCCTTAATCCAATTTGGAAAATATACAAAAAAGAGAGAGAGAACCAAGAAAAGATTTATATATACGTAACAATTTCAAGGAATAAATTAAACGAAATCATATAAACCCTAATATTTCATTGTGCATGCAGCATGAATCTTCTATATATCCCTCGGTGACTCCCTACATGTATGAACACATATATTTACGTGTATATATACACACGTGCGTGTGAAAAGTTGAAGCTAGGGTTTATACCTTAGAAAGTCTGCAGAAAAAGCTTGGGCGCAAAGACTTATTTGCAACCAAAAAGATCTATACAAAATTTTACTTCCATATTACCTCCTATATATAGATTTAGAGAGAGAGGACCCGGAGATAAAAGATTTTCAGAATACAACTCTAGATTATATATACATATCTTTTTTTTTTTTTTCTAAAGAATATCTACTATTATTATTATTTTTTTTATTATAAGAAAGTACGAATAATAGAGTCCCTCCAAATCACAACTCTATATCTCTCTAATTCCTCATAGAGTAGTGTCTGTGTGCACCAAGTGCATGGATCAATTGGGTGCGTGGATCGGATCGGGTTGGGTCTGGCTCAGATTCGCGCCTAGTTTTTTTTTATTTTTTATGACATAATGTTTATTGAATATAACTTTTATGTTTACCACGTATAACCTTTATGTACAAATAACATAATCTTTAACATTTATGTACAAATAACATAACCTTTAAGTAAAATTACTTAGACTTTTTTCAATATAAAAAACATAATTAAAAGTTATGTAACATTTATGTTAACCGAGTATAACTTTTATGTTATATTAATATAACTTTTACATACATACCCTTAAGTGATATTACTTAAACTTTTTTTCACTATAAAAATTAATATAGTATGGTTTAACCTTTATGTTATAATAATTTAATATTTATATACAAATATCATAACTTTTATGTACTTAAAGAATAACATAAAGTTATATTATTATAACGAAAAGATTAAATTATTATGCATAAAGATTATATTATTACAACATAAAGGTTATGAGAGGTTTTGAAAGATATTATAAGTTTGTCGTACAATGCAAAATGTTATGTGAACATAACTAAAAGGTTAGATTCGGTAAAGTGAAAGGTTAGGTTCGACAAACTAAAATGTTAGGTCAAATAACTGCGAAACTAGGTTTTGGGCTAAGGTTTGGGTGCGTGTGGGCGCGTGAGGCGAGCGTGGAATGCTTGAAATGTACCCTGGGTCAGGTTGACCCGGCTAGATCCGTGCACAAGAACATTTGTGTTCCTCATATAATTTAAAACTTAACTAATTAGATTTGTATAAATTGGATTTGGTAATACAATATAGAATCAGACAGAGGACTAGAAAGATCAGTTTCTGGAGCAAACAAATTAGTTAGAGCTTTTTATTTTTGTATTGCATTATATTCTGCAAAAGCGTTGTAAGTGGGAATTAATTAGTTACTGTTGTATTAGGAACATAGTTATAAGGTCCAATTGTTGAGTATTAGAGCTACCTTCATTGCAATAGCTTTTATATCGGTTAGTTTGTTGCCAGGTTATTAATTCTTGACACTTCTCTAGATCATTATGTTTCTTGTCCTTTAATTATTTTTTGTAATCTGATCAGTTAGCATATAATTTCCAAAACTCCCTATATCTAATTTAGTTAGAAGTTTATTGAAATTCTAATTTTATATCAATCATAGGCTAATACAGACTGAAATATTCAATAACAAATTTTCGTCAACCTTTCTCATCATAAGTCTTCATCACTACCCTCTACAACAAATTACTTTGTTATTTCACAAGTGGCGATATCGATTGTTGAGATAAGTGGAATTGAAGGGAATGTGGTTTTCCACAATTGTTCTCCCAAGAAATGTGAAAACATCATCATTGATATCGATCCTGGCATTGATGATAAGCTTAAGCCTTATTTTGATCATTTGCTTGAATTGAGTTTTATTTTACCTTTGTTTATCATTGTTTAACTTCTTGGATTTTAAATGTAGAAAGTATATTTTGATAATTTTGTATTATTATTATTATTATTATTATTATTAAGAAAGAATTCTGTGTGAAATGGAGGAATTCAATTATCTTTTCGTACGTTTTCTTACTCAATGGATCGGAATGGAGGGATATTATTATCTATAGAACAACTTGAGACAAGAAAAGTTTTCTGACTGTGGAATGATAATATAGTTCCTCCGCTAAATTATTGTTGTAGTGTTTGAGTTTAATTCCTTACTTAGAAAAAAAATAATCATAACAAATTAATGTGGCCCTTAAATATCAATTTAGGCCGGCTAATAAAAATGAAAGTTACAATTCCAATTCCTAGCTATTAGCTTTTGACATGTACAAGATCCAAGTTAACATTATATTCTCATAATTTAGGCAACAATGAAAAAATGGCTAGAAATAATAATTTATTTTAATCTTTACAAGTAGCTAGTAAAAGAATTATTCCTTATAACATTGGCTAAAACGGTCAATATTTTCACTATATATTTTCATCTAAATCATATTAAATGCAATTCAATCTAGTTGACAAATTAAGTACAAGTCACAAGCTCAATATTTATTTCAAATAATTAATTATATTTTCTTCGAGTATATCTTCTTCATGAACCACGTATGCATGCAGTACTTGTTGCATACGTATATGTAGTATTGCACAAATATTTTACATAAAACACGAAACAGTATAGGGGTTGGATTACTCTATTGCTAATCGTATTGTATACGAGAAGAACACATAGCACCATGTAAAACAAATGACTTCTAACAAATTGCATGCATGCGTGTTAGAAATCAGAAACCCAATATTTTGTGAATTTTTGTATCATATAATTATAAAAATATTAGCTAGCTGCTTAAATATCATACATAATGTTCTTTTTATTGCATTGCATGTACTATATATACGAGGTCACAATGCAATAAACTTACGATTGAATCGAACTGAAAATCGTAAGAATTCTATCAATGGCAAGCTTATTGAGGATGATAATCAACTTCAGCAAGCATATTTCCATGTTGATGTAAGTTTTAAGGTTACTCTATTTGTTGCTTCATTTGTTTGCTAAAAACAAGAAAATGTTTTTTAGCTTTTAATTTACTACAGAAATTACGTAAAATATTATTCAAGAAATCGAGAGGGAATTAACTAAGAGGTGGGTAGTTGTTGAGGATTAATTTATTCAAACTTAAAAAAAAAAAAAGATTAATTAATTGCAGCTTTTGAATTGCTCAACCTATAGTGACACGTCAGCCATGATTTTCGGTTGGTGAAGAGACAAAGTTCGAGGATAAAAATCGAAAAGATTTCGTCGAAATTAATGAGGTTTGATCTTTCCAAGATTTTCCAAAAGCAATAAGGAAGATATGTCCAAATGTAAGATCAACTGCAGTTTGGTGAAAGTTATGCAGAAAATCTAATACAAAACACACACTCATACACACACATTGAAATCAAGAATTAGTGTACGTTTTTGGATGAAATAAAAATGGTGGAAAAAATATTGTATTTAGAAGTGTTCTTAGCATTTGCTTGGTTTGTTGGTGTGTGGGCTTGGAGGAATTATCACAAGAAGAAGCGTGCATGGAACTGGCCGTTGATCGGAATGCTGCCGGCGCTTCTGCTCAACGTCGGCCGGATTCACGACGACTGCACGGCGATTCTCCGCCGGAGCCGACGTGGCACTTTCTTGTTTCGTGGGCCCTGGGGTTCCAACATGGAGATTCTCGTCACTGCAAACCCTAGCAACGTGCACTACATTATGAGTGCTAATTTCAAGAATTTCCCAAAAGGGCCTCGGTTTAAGGAGATGTTTGACGTTTTGGGAGAAGGGATTTTCAATTCAGACACTGATTCTTGGAGGCATCAAAGGAAGGTGGCGAGGGCTCTGATCAGCCACCATCGCTTCCACCGTTGTCTGGTGAGGATCAGCCGCGAGAAGGTGGCGCACGGCCTCGTTCCCGTGCTGGATATGGTGTGTCGGAAAAACCAGGTGGTGGACTTGCAGGATGTGTTTCAGAGGCTAACGTTTGATACTACTTGTGTTTTGGTCACTGGTTATGATCCAGGGTGTTTGTCTGTGGAAATGCCTGAAGTGCCCTTCTCCAAGGCCATGGATGATGCTGAGGAAGCCATTTTCATGCGCCATGTGATTCCGGAGAAGGTGTGGAAGTTGCAGAGGTGGTTAAACATTGGGTCGGAGCGAAAGCTGGGTGAAGCTTGGGTGGTCTTGGATAAGGTAATAGGCAAGTATATTACCAAGAAACGGGACGAGTTGAGAAGACGAGGCGAAGATGGAGGAGATGGTGATGATTTGCTCACTTCTTATATCAATGGAGGAGATCAAGATGATCTTGGCCTAGATGATGATAAGTTCTTGAGGGACACTATATTGAATCTCATGATCGCGGGGAGGGACACGACCAGCTCGGCTCTGACATGGTTCACGTGGCTTGTGTCGATGAACCCTAGAGTTGAGGCGAAGATTAGGGATGAGTTGAGGTCGGTCTGTCCCCCGGGTGAAGGGGACAAGTGGCACGTTTTCACGGTTGAAGAAACAAGCAAGCTCGTTTACATGCACGGGGCGTTGTGTGAGGCGTTGAGGTTGTATCCACCGGTGCCTTTTCAACATAAGGAACCAACAGAGAAAGAGATTCTCCCGAGCGGTCATTATGTGCACCCGAAGATGAAGGTGATGTTCTTCTTGTACGCGATGGGGAGAATGGAGTCGATTTGGGGGGAAGATTGCTTGGAGTTTAAGCCAGAGAGGTGGATATCTGAGCGTGGAACGATCAGGCATGAGCCATCGTATAAGTTCTTGGCGTTTAATGCAGGTCCGAGGACTTGCTTGGGGAAGGAGGTGGCTTTCACTCAGATGAAGGCAGTGGCGGCTACAATGATCCATAACTACCAAGTAACCCTAGTCAAGGGCCATCACATCGCGCCCAATTGTTCGATTATTCTCTACATGAGGGATGGATTGAAGGTTAGGGTTACAAAGAGAATGGTGTGAAAATGGAAGAAGGAGATGGTTGTTTATGTATGTATGTAATTGGATCTATATGACTTGATCATGTTGTTACAATGGCTACTAGTAGTAATTGCATGTATTAAATTTCAAGAATGGAAAGAACTCTTTGAAGTATGATGATACACTAGTACGATACTATTATACACATGACGTACATTGATGCAATAAACTACGATTGATGATAATATTGCCACAAGAATTGGTATTGGATCATCATCTTCAACAACTTAGAACCGGCTGGTTTTGTCATCCCAATAATTTCTAACAAAAGGGGCCTATTCTAGTGATGTATATATACAAATAAACAAGCTTAAATACCGCAATTTCCCAGGTTTTTTATAAGTGGAGAAACAGCAAGTAGATTCAAGAAACTGTGAGGTTGATCTTTACTTCCATCTTTTAGAGTTCTTCGAGCTCTTTGATTTCTGTTTAGCAGCTTGAAATGCTTGCATTTTCTGCTTCTTTCGAACTTCCTTCTCCGCCTGACCAGAAACGAGAAACGAGGGTATTCGTTAGGACAGTTGTTGAAGAACCTAATAATACTAAAACAACATTTATCTGAACTCTTATTATAAACCTTTGACATCTTGGATTTAGCTTTGGCTTTTGGAGACTTCTCCTCGACCTCTGCCTCTCGTTCGAGCTCCCTTTCTCTAGCTTCAAGATTCTTCTCCAAATAATACTGTGACCGTAAAAGAAGGATCAGAATTCAAAATTGGAAATAATTCCAAATCTTTGAAATAAAGAATACATCTTCAAACCAGGACTTACATTGTAGTCTCCTGCATAATCCTGTAGAAACCCATCTTTTACTTCCAAGACTCGGTTCACAATTTTCTTTATGAAGTATCGATCGTGAGAGACCGTTATAACAGTGCCTTGATACTCGTTTATTGCCTCCTGATAAAACATGAAAAATGAAGCAAGAGAATTTTGAAAGATGCAATGGAATACAGAACTCAAAAGGGATCAAAACCCAAACCTCAAGCATCTCTTTTGTAGGTATGTCCAAGTGATTTGTCGGCTCATCCAAAACGAGCAGAGTTGATGGTTTGACCATGAACTTGCAAAAGGCAAGCCGAGCCTGCAAGAGTGGAAAATCATGAACAGGGGCTTATCATTAAGAACCCACAAATGCATTGCAATCATCATCAAGTCATGATAGACACAGATCATAAACAGCTTTTGAAAAGAAAAAAATCATATCTGCCATTCTTATAAGGTCTATAGCATCATATACAAATTCTAGCAAACAGGGCATCTAAATGAAGTAGCATGTTATAATAAGAGAAACATTACAGGCATCTACCTTCTCACCACCACTTAGAAACGAGACTTTACGGTCAAGCATATCTGCCTTGAAGTTATAACGGCCCAGTAGACCCTTTATGTCATCAAGCCTCCAGTCCTCTGCAACTTCAGCCACAGTTTCTATCACCGTTTTATCCAAATCAAGTGCCTCTGCCTGAAAACAAACAGAAAAATCTTGAATCAATAAAAGAAAAGTGGAATGAAAGAATAATGCACACTGAAGCTACCATTAAAACCGAATTCTGAGAATCAGAGCTAAAGATCAAAATGATAGAAGCCATTGGGATAGCAAACCTGATTCTGCTCAAAATAGTTTGGCAATACATTGTGATCCCCAATCAGAACTTCACCGCGGTCTGGTTCTTCCATGCCCATAATCAATTTAAGTAATGTACTCTTCCCACAACCATTTGGACCAAGAATGGCGATTTTCTCTCCCCTTTCAATAGTAAGATTCGCATTCTTGAATAGAACCTGGAGCAACAAATTTACATAAAAATGGTGCATAATTTCAGAAAGGTGATATTAGAGGCATGTAAAAAGATTACAACGTTGAAGTTCAATAATGCTTTTCAAAATGCTATATTGAAAAAATAAAATAAATATAATGATAATAATGAAAGTAAAGCAAGAAAGAAAGACCATGCCCTTGTGGATGTGTTTCGAGTCCTTTTTCATACCATTGATTAATTGTACCCAGTCATATAGTTGCAGTATATGAGTGAAAATTAGACACTCTTCCACAATACATTCGTCTATTATTTATTGTTAATTAGATTAACAAGGTCCCACAAGTTGTTGTAGTTTGTGCATCTGATGAATACGTCGTATATTGTGCTTAGTTGTGGTATTTGTTGTTTGAGAAAAAGTTATTTACTGAACGTATACTTCGCCTCTTATAAAAAAATTAATAATAATAACAACAGGATTTTTTGTATTTGGACTGCCTACCAAAAATTAGTTAGCAGCCACATAGATAACCACAGTACCACATACTAACTTTTAAGATTTTTAACGGCATTCAATGAACAAAACCCATATGCATCAAGAATTTCTTCTTATTATCACAAGTAAGCTCAGTACCTCATTCTCAAAGCCAAATTCTAGACCTTTTATTGCCACAACAGAGCGGCCACTTCGTCCACGCTCTGGGAACCTGATCTTCATTTGCTTCCGAATGAACGGTTTCTCAACTTGCTCCCCTTCCTGGAGCTTTTCCAGTTTCTGTCGGCATCACAATTTAGAAAGGACATTGAAAAAGGGTTAGAAAACTACACCAAAAAAAAGAAAAGAAAAAACAGCATATATTTCCAAATGAAATTAGGTAAGAAAGCAGAAAATGTTGAGGAAGAAATAGTCAATTATTTAAAAGAAAGCAGTATATTGGATAGTTTCCAAAATATGTAGTTGAATACCCCATATATCCATTTATTCTTACAGACAAATAAATGGAGGGGAAGAAAAGAAGGCAAAGGCTTAAAGCTGAAGCTGTTTATGAGCAGAAAAATGAGTTCAGCTCGTTTTAACGATCAAGTGGATTATAATTATTGAGCAAGTACAACTCTAAGTCAAATTCTTTTCTTCATTAAATTCATAAAAGACTGCATATAATAAGAAAAACAAGCATATCAATTATCAAGAGACCTTTTCAGCAGTAGAAGCACGACCAGCATTTGCTCCAGCGCTTAACCTACTTATAAGGTCTCTCGTGTGTTCAATCTCCTTCTGCTGTTTCTCCCATGCAGCAAGCTGAGCTTCAACCGCTGCTGCCTTCGCAATGATATAATCAGAGTAATTTCCTTCAAATGTTCTGGAAAGACCCATATCAGTTTCAACTATTTTTGTACATAATTGATCGAGGAAAGCCCTGTCATGGGATATGATAACCATTGGCACATTTTGCTTATTCAGATAACCCTCTAGCCACTCGATTGTATCAAGATCAAGGTGATTTGTAGGTTCATCTAAAAGCAACAAATCCAAATCCTGCAAAATTACCATCACATGATCACCAATTATATAGTTTCCAAAAACCATGACAAATAATGATCAAACAAACAAGAATCCATAACGATTAATAACACAAGATAATAAGTTTGTAGCATAATCATTCTATTTCTGCTCTAAACATCAAGGAGCTACCAAAGTCATGCATAATAGGCAAGCATATATTCACACCCTTGAACTAGTTTAAAGAAATTCATCAAACAAGCATAGTTTTACACCTATAAACACCTAAACATTGAACGATCATATCAACAATTCATTTATACCTGCAGAAGAATCTTCCCAAGAGACATCCTCATCTGCCACCCTCCACTAAACGATGCAACGAGCCTATCCCCGTCCTCAGGGGCGAAACCAAGCTCTGGCATCAGCTTACTGATCTTAACATCCACCTCATCCAAATCCACAGCTTGAGCCCTCCTCTGAAGCAAATCAAACTCATCCAACAACCTCCCCATCAGCTCCAAATCATCCACTGATTTCTCTATGGCCTTCTGCACCTTCTCCAGCCTCTCTGCAACCTCCATTTCCTCCTTAAACGCGCTCAAGAACTCCTCTCTCACAGTCCTCGTGGACACTACCTCGAATTCTTGGTTCAAGAACGCAACTTTCATGTTATTCTTCGCCTTAATCACATTCCCAGAATCCGGTTCTTCTAAACCGGATATAATTCTCAATTGGGTTGTCTTTCCTGCGCCATTAACGCCCACTAACCCTACCTTTTCACCCTTTTTCACTTCCCAGCTGATGTTCTTCAACACGGTGGCGCCCTTATAGCTTTTGCTCACATTTTCTAACCTCACGCCCGAAGAAATCGAAGAAGCACCAGCTGAATTCTTGTTACCACCCCGCTTGTAATTAATCTCTGATGCGTCGGAATTATTAGCGGAGAATAGGGATTCTATATCGTCTTCCTCTTCCTCAACGGTGTTGGTGGAAGTGGATGTTTCGGTGGCAATGGCTTGTAATTTGGGTAAAATTCGAGCTGGGGTTTTCGAGAGAGTATGGTAGGTAATTGTAGCTTTGAGCGAGGAGGAAGCGGCGATGGTGGAGGTGGTGATTAGGGAGCGGTGGAGGGGGCGGCGCGTTGCTGGGAAGGAGTGAGAAAGTGGGGTTGTTCCGGCGAGGAAACTTGATCGGAGGTCCATGAATTGAAGTTTTGACGCCAAGTCCATCTCTATTCTTATCCTTTCCTTTCGAGAAAGTGGCTTGCGTGAAATCCGATGGGTTTTCGGTGAAATTAGTGCGTGTTAGAGAGAGAAAGATGAGAATATCGAACACTGTGTTGAAGTAGAGAGTGAATTGGAAACTCCACACAGCGCCTCTCTCCTCTCTCTCTCTCTCTCTCTCTCTCTCTCTCTCTCTGCTGTGTGGAGTGTGGAAGAAGGCGGAGAGATGTAGAGGGAGAAGATTGTATCAGGGTCAAATTTGTCATTTTGTAATAAATTAAAAAAATCAAAGGATATGAATAATTCTGTAAATATTGTCACGAATTAAAATAAATGGATTTCTTTTTTTGAAATTGTGTGGCATTATTAGGAAGAAAAAAGAAAAACGATGAATTTCATATTGGAAATTGCATTCTTTAATCATTTTTTTTTATTTCATTAAGGACATTTGACTATTTTTATTAATTCTTTTAAAACCATTTTGGCCCTTTTCAAATATTATGTGGACAATGTAGATTGTTGTTGAGATAAAGTGTTTTGTGGTGCATAGTGCATACTCTGTTCCACAAATTGTGAGCAAATAATTCCATCCACTAGTTTTCTGCCACGTGTGTGGAAAATTCCAAGAAGATTCATCATCCACTATAATAATTTGAGGTCTAATATATTTATTATTCATTTTTTTAGTTAAGTAGGTAAAATATATTATTATATGAATCGATTCTACTGTCAGTTTATACATATGTATTTGAATTTGTATGTAACTGTATGTATAAGAAAATGATAAAATGTCCATTGTGAATAACTTTTAATATGTCATTAATGATGTGTAATAATTTTATTCTCTCATTATATGGAAAGTGAAATTAATAGGTATTCTGAATTTTTGACACATCAGTTGTGAACATATCTTGATGTGCCACGATTGATAGGGTAGCAGGATTGTTTGTATATATTAACATGTTTCCAACTCTATATTTATATCAATTATTACCACAAATTCATACATACCCAATGTGAAAACATCATCATATTACACACTTCATTTGTTCTAAACATGGTACAAAATATTTGAATAATTATGTATTGATGTATAATTTCATTAAAAATAATAACTTAATATTAGTAAGTTTTATTCCTTTCAGAAGATTTTGAAAGATATTTTATTTTATTTGTTTTTTTATTAACTTATTAGGCAAAAATTTGTGTGGTGCAGATGAGAAAGTAGACTATTTTAGAGTAAGACACAATTGAATTGATTTTTACATGTCAAAACAAGAAATTCTCTAATGAAAATACTCGTTTTCCCTTTCTTTTTCATTATTATTATTATTATTATTATTATTTTATTTCTTTGTTATACAATTCAAACACATTTATTTAGAGTAGCTATGCTCAGGCTCAGCTAAAATATAATAATGAAACACTTTTTAAAAACTTAATAGGTTAATCAAGAATAGTTACGTACTTATGATAAACTCCTCTATATGGGTTAAATTGATTAAATAAATTAATGGAGAGAAATAAAAATGAATAGCACTTTGTGTAAATAAACAAGGGAAAATAGAGTTGGGCCAAGTACCCAAATTGATATCTCCTACATACCGTATAAAAGCCCAATTCTGTAGCCCAATATATCCATGATATAAAACAATTTTTTTTGGGCTGGTCCAGTGTCTTTTGGGCTAGTTCAGTGTCTCCTTTATTTCATGACCAAATATTTGTACTTAGAGACGAGATTAAATATTATCTTTAAAGCAATGAAATGTCAAATGAGGTTAAATAAATGAATAAAAATCCTTATAAGTATGAAATATAGTTTTATTTTAAATTTTCATTTGAAAATAATAATATTATAATTTAAATACAATAAAACGGTACCATGCATGTACTCAATATAAAAATTAAAATATTATTTTCAAACTCGTGCATTGCTCGAAACTTATCTGATTTGGCATAGAAGTGGGTGTGCCTTGGACTAATCATATGATAGGATTTGTATTGGGGGATGCAATTTGTTGATCTACTTTTTATTGTTTCTTTAAATTCCATTTCACCAAGCAACCATGGGATTATATTTATTTTAATTCATAGGGAATGTTCCTATCTAGGTCTAATAATTTATTATATCAAATCATTGAGGTCACATGACTAAGTTAACGTAAAACAAAAAATGTTATGCAATTTAATTAAGAAGCATGAAAAAAAATCATATGGTATTCGAAATTTGATTATATGTTTATCAAAATGAACTATTTAGATATTATACTCCTGGCAAAAAAATAAAAGAAAGAGATATTATAGTCCTAGTTATCCGTGACTTTTATTATTTGTGACATCAATGATCGTTAGATATTAAAAATATGTAAATGATTGAGAGTCATATAAATATAAGAGTGCGACTATCCACAACCCACAAACTACTAAACACACCCCACTCCAAGTGTGAACAGTAACACTTGGAGTGGGGTGTGTTTAGCATTTTCTGGGGTCCGGCTAAATAAATATAAAGTGGAATATTTATCCAGAAAAATAATTGTCATTTTACAATTCATTTCAATTTATCGAGAGCATACATAAGGTAAACTTTATTGCCGTGTAATAGGAAAGTGACATGTGATTGGCTAATATGATAAGATGCAATAAAGAGGGTTGCCAAGTCGGACACAACACAGCTAAGGAAAAGAGGGTTGAAAAGGTAAGTGCCAGTTATGTTGTCCTAATTTCCAAACCGTGTGAAACTCCAGTGGCATTTTTGTAATTTCAGCCCATCTCTCTCTTTAACTTCCTCCTATTTAATAATCAACTCATCCCTCTTTGGCTCTATCTCTCTCTCTCTCCCTCTCTAGTTAGAGATTTTTGAGTGTTTTCCCCTTGATATATCCACATTTTCTCATCATTGTTTATTTAAAAATATATATATATATATATATAGTGTTCTTTCAATTGAAGCATTTTCTTGAAGAGAGGGTGTTTGCATTTTCATTAAAAATCCAAACTCTGCTATCAATGGAAGATCACAAAGAAGTAATGGGCTTTTCCTCAGAAACTTTTCCTGAATTTTGAGCTTCTTTGCTGTTTATCTTCTTTCTGCTTTTTGAGTGTAGTTTTCTATGTTCAATGTTTTACTTAGAATTTCTATGAAAATTTGTGGCTTTTGATCATAACTCATCGAAAATTCAACGTTGTTGTATACTTTTTCGTCCCAAAAAAAAAAAAAAAAAAGTCTGATCTCAATGCATGTTATGCCAATGACTCTGTGAATTATATGCAATGCCTTAACCTTCCTATAAAGAAACTTTCTTTCCACTCAAGAATTTTGGCTAGTCTACTGAGAAATGGTCAAATTCTTGAATTCAAATGAACGAAGAGATTATAAGTTGGAAAAATTCAAGCATACTCAAATCTGGTTAAGTATTCAAACAACATTCTGTTCATCTTTATCCGTGATCATGCAAATAGTTGCTTGGATAATCATTCTCTGAATGAACACTATTCCTCTCTCTTGAATTTGTATGTGAATTAACCATGAAATTTCTCTGTGATTAATTCAGAAAAATGCAGCATGGCTATCAGTGCCACAATTCGGGGACTGGGATCAGAAAGGAGTGATACCAGATTACTCTATGGATTTCTCAAAGATCAGAGAAAATAGGAAACAGAACAAGAGGGATCCATCGAGAGCCAGTCTTGGAAACGAGGACGAGTTCATCTCTTCATCCACTCGAAGCTCCAACTCTGCTCACAATGAGCATCAGATCGACTCTTCAATCGTACGTTTCTTGCCTCTTTTTCACATTTATGTCGAATGCAGATATGAGTCGTAGTTAGATATTAGTATTGAATTCGAACAATCGTCATATTATGAATGACTAAGCGATGTTGAAAACACGCTATGAGGGGTAGTGTATCTGGTGCTAAAATGGCTTGGGTTTAGGTGGTCTTCAATGAGCACCGTAGCACATGGAATATCGAAACAACTTGGTTAAATTTTACTCGTCTCTAATGACGAAAATAACATATCGTACTTGTGAGATTTGGAAGGTTCGTATATCGGGTAGGACCACATGAATGTGAGAGTGGTGCACATGTAATGAAGCTATACTAGCCATGTAATAATGCTATAGCTGAAATTGAAGAGACTCGAACTTGAAATCTTGCTCGTTTTACTATACTTGTGAAGTTTTTGATATCATTTTAAATGCGTATTTTTTGAGTAATAATCATGTTTTATTTCAATTTGTGTAATAGGGGAGGGGGAGGAGGAGGAGCATCTTCAGCTACTTCAACTGCTGTGTGAAAGCCTAAATTGTGTTTTAAGTATGTTGTATTTACTGATTCTGGTCGTTTTGATTGTAATAAAATTGCAAACTGTTATATTTTCTTTAAAGGAAGCGATTGACCACCTAGAATATTATTATAAGAAACACTTCAAAACTGAATCTAAAAATTGATGGAATAACAATTCTGAGGGTACCATAAAACTAGCCTTTATGGTACAAATCTCTCTTTTTCTCAGAAGAAATTTTCGAATACTAGGTGAGGGAAAAAAGAGGGAAACAAGGGACTCGAATCTCCAACTATTCGTACAGGAAAATTCAATACCAGACGTACTTCACATTCTTCGTACATGGTAAATAAGTAAGTTCATAAAAATGCTTCCAAACAGCTATGCAACAACAAAATTTCTCTAGGTATTTCCAATCATAATGTCACTAAATATTCAGGGTAATCCAAAGACTAAACGATAACATGAAAAAGACCCTCGAAATCTATTATGAGGCACCTAAATTACAGATCAAGCTATTGTTACATTTCACACCTGCTATGTAACTTGATGGACAAATCATTCGCCCAAGAAAGTTGTTCGAGATAGTGGACTCACCACACGCTTCAGGTAGTAGTTTTGCATTGTTGACGTTCTAATACTACACCTTTTTGATGATTTGTACAACGTCTTCATCTTCCAGTTCGTGTTCCTGATAAAGCAGACAAATATCAATAATTTAGCAAGAAGTAGGGCATGCTATATTGAGGAAGGAAAGATGAACAAGAAAAATTAACGGTATTTACCCTCCCCACTCTCTGGGGTTTGTGTTTTGCGCTTGAACCCCAAACCAGTGCACTGCAATTTATCAAATAAACCCAGTAAGTATCTTTGTTGCAATCAGAATACTGAAGAAGTTTGAGAGTTTCAAGATAATTATATACCGTGACTAGACCAGGTCATGTTTGCAAAAGCTACGAATTAGTGGCATAGGTATTGAAGCAGGGTTCCAACAACAGTTAAAAAGAATGAAATAGCTAAACTTATTAAACTTACTATTTAAATTGTTTAAGCATGTCCTTGTGGATTCTAATACAGAAGTCCTCAACTGTCTTTCTCCTTGATGACAATATGACAGGATCGTCGTAGTCTGGATTCATCCCCTTGGGCTTTGTGTATATACGAGTTAAATTGAGATACTCCCATATTTTGTCCAGAAGGCCGTCAAGGTTCCATTCCAAGTGAGCACTGATGCAATTCATTTGCACATCACAAGAAAGAAAAACTAATCAGAACATTTATTTTTAGTGGACAAAAGAAGAAAGAAAATCAGCAACTGAATTGGGGACACAGCAGTAGAGCCATTATTCAATAATGTGGGCAGAAATGATTTAGCAAGCACTCTAATAAACTAGAGGATATCATCCCAATTCTGCCCATATTTTTCAGAACTTTCAGAATGAAAAGAAACCACACTAAAGTTGCATTGAGTTGAAGTTCTATAGTATGAGTTGAACAAAATTGGATGGAGTACCTGACTGGGCAATAATGCGGAAGTTTGTCCAAAATCTCTAGCTCTTCAAGTGTAATCTGATCAATCTTGTTGACAGCATAGATGCAAGGCATATATACCCTACTTCCTTCAATGACATCAATGAGGTCATCCACTGTTGCATCATATCGAAGATTGATATCAGCATTGTGTATTCGGTATTCCCCACAAACTGCCTTCACTGTATCGAGGTCAAGATGTGTGGTGGGCGTAACTGTTGATGTAAGATTGATTCCACCCTTATCTTTCCTCCGGAAAGTGAGATTTGGTGGTTCCTTGTTTAATCTGTCTCAGAGAACAGGAAATATACGTGTATAATTGTCAAGGTAGCAATAGTTGACAGCACAAAGATTCACGTGCATGTATCAACAAGGCCACACACTTCATGAACTATCATTACCCAAGACAGGTTATGAATTTTTTTACAAAGTTTCCACAGCATATTCTAGATCATGGATATTTCAATAAGATGTGACAATATATGCATACAAGGCCAGCATTCATAGCATCGTTCAGCTTTTCTAGATGAGTCGTGTTATAAGGATATCATATTAATTCCAATCACACAGAAAAGAAGGAAGTGCTGAAACACAGACAGATTTATCATGATAGAAAACTCTAGGGTATTAAGTAGATGAAGTAACAATGTAAAGAACTTATCACTATAATATGTTACCTTATTCCAAATCCCTCGAGCTCTTTCTCTATTAGACGTTTATGAGTGATTGGTTTTATGGCATCCAGAACAATAAGGATGCAGTTGCATGTTCTAGCAGTGCTGATGACCTGATTTCAAGTCAATTAAAAGAATAAGCATATGAACCATGTTGATGAATCATGAATGCATCATTTTTATTGTCTGCAAGCTGTGAGATACTTGCAGAACAAACAAGAATAAGATTGGTGAGAGAGAGAGAGTGAGAGAGCATGGAGTCGAGTTGTACATTACCTGCCTACCTCTACCCTTGCCATCTTTGGCACCCTCAATAATACCAGGAAGATCTAGCAACTGTCGAAGGCATGAAAAACAATCAAAAACTCTGTTATTCTAACCAAACTTCATTTATTCATGGTAATGATAATACCTGAATTTTAGCTCCTCGATACGTTATCACACCAGGAATGCAAGTTAAAGTAGTAAACTCATATGAAGCAACCTGCAATTCAAGAGAGTGAAGTGTAAGGAAAAGCTCATCTGAAGCTTTAGCAACTTGAATCAGGTCTCTACAAGTTAGTAATATGGTAAAGGAGGAGGAGGAGATATGCAAATACCATTCTACTTCTACTCGACAAACTGAAAGCAAACATGCTATAAAATCAACCAAGTTAGGTCATCCTACTAGCATCTTCATATTATGCATATGAAACTTCTCTAAACAATAACATCAAAGAGTTTGTACTGGTCTTTAAGGGCCATTTTTCTGAAGAAAAAAACTAATATAAATGTTGCAAGTATAAAAATAACCAATTATTTTTAGACAACAACTCTCTGAAGAGCTAACTTAGATGGTTGCATCAAGCAACAGAATGCAATAAAACCTTAGATGACTAATACTAAATAAATACTATTAAGCTTTACTACCAGGAATCTAGCTTCTTTTACAGGAAAACATTCTTTAAATTTAAAAAGACAATTATAGCATAATCACAAGGATGTCATTCTAACACTCGAATACAGCTGATAGAATACTACTATTTACTACGGTTGACTAGTAAAAGGGTGTCTACAATGTATATATAAAAATAACATAAACGATGGAACAGTTGCTTATAAACAAAGAGCCTGTGAGACTCAAACATAGGCGTATGATGACTGCTTGATATTAAACAACAAAAAGCAAGAAGACCAACTAAATATTCTAAAATTACAAACCTCTGAAAAAGTTCCAGTTAATTTGTTTAAGAGCGTTGATTTTCCGACTGAGGGGAAACCCACAAGGCCAACTCTTGCATCACCACTTTTTGTAACATCAAACCCTTCTCCAGCACCACCACCTCCCTTTGTGGATGGGGCAAGAATTTCCCTCCTAAGTTTAGCAAGTTTTGCCTAAGACAGAATGACAGATCAAGCAATTAGCATGTTCAAAATAAAACAGTTAAGCATGTTCTAGCTTATGAAGTGATTAAAAATTGGCAACAGAAGTCTGGCATACACAGGAAAAAAGTTCATAAATAGGAATATCAACAGACATGTAAGTATACTTTCACCAGATGATACAAAAGAAATTATCAAATTACTCAATTCAAAACCAGATAAGTATTGCACTAGTAATCCACACACAAAATAAAACCACAAATGCATGGAATTGCCCTTTTTACCCTCCCAGTTAAGTACAAATGCCACAAGGGTCATCTAAAACTAAAGATTTTTTTAGCATACTCAGCTAACATGCTATGTACAATGCACAAAGGAGCTCCAACAGTTACTGCACAGATTGCTTTGAATATGACATCCTCCAAACTTAGCCATTTAAACATAAATAATAAAGTTATATACTGAAATTTTCATATCATGTCCCCTAATTACTTTTAGCTTAAATGGTAATTACAACAACCAGAACCATACTTTTGGAATTTCAGCAGCATCTCTGACCCTATTCCACTCGAACCAACATTAGTTAAATGCTCTGTTGATATTGAGTAACAGAAGTACAGAACCACTAAAAAGTAAAAACATCAGCAGTCGTGAATATATATACTTGAGGTAAATACTGTGCACAATTCCAGTTCATACTATGGCCCAACACTAGAAAGCATTAAGACTTCCATTGATAGCAAAAACATCTATTGAAACATTGGCATACAGAATCCACTCCCAAATTCATTATATCCCCAATCAATTCATTATACTCCATTTCCTTCACAATTTCATAGGGATCAAGGTTCTTATTCTATAATTGGAAAAAAAAAAAAAATCTTAGCTTCACTAAGATTTAGAATCATTGGTTACCAAAATGTAATATTTTTAGCAATCTTAAAGACAAAGACAAAGGAGAAACGTTAAATACTTATATAGTGAGCAAAGAAAGAATTATATGCATCTCATCATCAAAATAGGATCATTAGGTTCATCTTAACAGAAAACCAATGAACGTGATGAAGTGTACCTTCAGCAATCCCAGATGATGGGCAGTGGCTTTATTCTTCTGGGTTCTTGCCATCTGTAACAGGAAAAAGAAACAGAAATCTACATTATTGAAACACCATTCGTATCAATATCGAAGCAAGTCCAATATGACAAAAAATCAAACTTTTCCAACCACAAATGGAAAAAATTACACATAAAATTAAAAAAAAAAAAATTACGAAGAATGAACAATCACTCAGAACTAAATTGAAAAACACATGAAATAGATAAATCTTCTACATCAATTTTTCTCAACAATTCCAAAAACTACAAAAATCAATTATCCACTTTCCTCAATACCTTCAACTAGTTTTGCAACCAACTATACTGCTAAGAATAAACACGAATACTCGCTCTAACCTCAGAACTCAAAGAGCAAACATCAAACAACACGATCAAGTATTCAACCATAATAGATGCAAAATACAAAAACACTGTTTCTAACAACTTTTCTCACCTCATCTTCGATGTCCTTGATTTTCTGCATAACAGTCGCCATTGTTGGTGAGTGTGAGAATCTCTAAACGAAGACGTTAAGGCGGCGGAAGCTCTGATTCGGAAGCGGAGATAGCAGTTCTCAGTATCAATGCCGGAGCTGAAAAAGGAATTGGCAAATAATTTTGTAGAGATATCCAAACAGGCCCTAGAAAGAGAGTTCTAGAAGCCCAACGAGGTTGATCCATTTTAAAGTTGGGCTTAGCCCCATAAGTTTTGGAATCTTGTTGTCATATATTCTTTTTTATGTGGGCCAAAGGCCCTAATACAATTTCCCTGTACACTATTTTGTAATGGGAAATTAAATAAGTATTTCCTAAATGAGTTTGTATTTTAAAGTTTAATTTGTAAAATATTCACACATTATTAAGATTAGTATAATATAAAACCAAATTAAGACAAATTTCAAAATAAAGAAAAATATGTAGAATTAAATACTATTGAGATATAAGAATAAATTTAAATATAAAAAGATCACAAACAAGTGGAGTTAATTATTTTTCCAAGATCACCAACACAATTCAAAATCAAATCGAACTTATTTGAGTTACATTATATTTGATAAATTTTAAAATTGGATCTAGCTTCAAATTTAACTCGATTTATTTTTAAGTATGAAAAGAATTCAAATATAAGGAAAATAGTTTCTAGCACTCTAATTTATATATGTTCTTTGAATGTTAAGTAAACAATAGCATGTCTTGCAACAACCAGATTTACATATATATATATATACATATATATATATATATCATTGAAACTATAAGCTACAAAAATTAGATAAAAGATTTAAAAAAAAATTAAAAGACAATTAAAACACTAAAAGAGAACCTTATTTTCTCCATATCTTACTCATATTTATTGTACAATTTCGACCACATTATTCATGCCAAAATCTTCAGGTTGTACCAACCAAGCACGTGCCAATTTTTTGGCTGGCTTAGTTTATTTCCATTATATATATGCAACCTCTTTTGAAAGTTGACAGATAATTCCATGGCCACCTACCACAAACCTCACTTCGTCAACTACCTTTGTTAGAATTTCTGGTATGTGAATTGTGATGTATGCTTCAAACCATGTTGAATTTCTTTTTCCTTTCACATATATGTTTTCTTTTTAATCTCTGCTTCAATTACATTTGACCCTTGAAGAGAATCGTTCTGTTATTCCTAAGTTCAATTTCGTTGTAATGTTGGTATGTGTTCTGTTTGTTTCAATTTCTGCTGTTGTTTTTCATCTGGGTTTGTTGGGCTGATACTGTTCTTTTATCTTTTTTGAAGAATTTGGTTTATTTAATGTCAATTCATGGCAGTATGATGGAAGGGAACAGGATGTTAAAGATTGGATCTTTTTAGGTTTTATTTTCAGGCTTTGTTTGGATTGGATTGGGATTTGCTCATATAGATTTGGGATAAACCAAATCCCAATCCACGTTCGTCATGTCATTTCAAAAGTCCTACAATATCATATTTTTCTAATTTTTACTTTTTACAATTCCAGACAGCAATAATACAACGAACATTCATTTTTTCTCTAGAATTTCATGTAAAATGTATGTTTCTTTGCAGAATACAAGCATAGGCTTTATAAGCAGTGAACCTTGGAATTGCATCAAATATAACATGGAGTTAAGAGTTTCACCTGGCTTGCAATCACCAACTTGGATAAACCCTGAAAAAATTGCAAGAAAATCAATCGGTTCTTTGCAGTTTGTTCTGAAGAATGGCGAGCAACGGTTGTATCAGATGCCTGCTTCTTGCCGTATGCTTGCTAAGAAAAGATTTCGCGGAATTGTAACCTTAAAGGTCTCGTGTTCTTCTGAGAACCGATCAGGTAGTTAGTAAAAGCATATACACTATATATATGTTGTGCCAAATATTGTTAATTGATTTGTTAAAAGTGATCATTCTTGATAAATCGTCTTGGTGTGATAATTCTCTATAGAATCATCTTCATGTGAAAGTCATTACTCGAGGCTTCACTATGTTACTTGTTTGCCCAACAAGAAATGGACTTTATTGTATTTTTGCTGGCCCTGTAATTTTGGATTATTTATCTGTACCATTACTTAGTGACGA
This sequence comes from Scutellaria minor, assembly GCA_954870855.1. Classification (NCBI taxonomy): domain Eukaryota; kingdom Viridiplantae; phylum Streptophyta; class Magnoliopsida; order Lamiales; family Lamiaceae; genus Scutellaria; species Scutellaria minor. Next base: position 19,878,656 of record OX940732.1, on the reverse strand, counting down.
CATGTGGTTGGATTTGGAAGGAAAAGTACAATCACTTTTATTGTCTCTTTGTTGCTTCAGGCTTGATACCACAAACTGAACTTTGCATTGAAATTGTGGACAATTGAGGTTGATTTAGCTGCCAAGTGTTTGCTTATGGTTGGTGGTGAATGAGTGAATAAATAATACATTGCTTATGATTGGTAGTCAAGTGAGTTTCATTTCGTATAACTCATCCCACATGCATAACAACGAAGGTCCAGTGGAAATTCTGTGTGCTATTTTCAAAATGCATGAAGTCTCATGCTAGTAGTGGGCACTAACATCCTCGTATCTTCTCTGTTTTTTCAGCTTCACTGCTGGAAAATGAACGTTTGCAAGTGTTCTTTGAGGAATCGAAGTTCATGAAGGTAAGTTTTACGACGTTTTTTGTTCCTTTTACTAATGGCCCAAACAAAGAAAACAATTTTTAGTTGCAAGAAACTGCCTCAGAGTTATATGCATGTAAACTTATGTGTCGAAAAGGTGGCATGTTCTCAACTATTTGAACAGTTGGATCAGATTGTGATGCAGTGTTGATGCTATTTCAGAACAAATCTGAAGAGATTGAACCGTATCTAGATGGACGGTGTATATATCTTGTTGGTGGGTCAGTTACCTTGGATCGTATATTAGCTACTTAGTGTCGTTTGCATATTAACTTGATTTTTGTACGTTGCAGGAATGATGGGATCTGGAAAAACGACGGTGGGCAAGGTTTTGTCAGAAGGCCTCGGATATTCATTTGTTGACTGGTAAACCCCAATATTTCAAAACTAAAAAGAATGTATTTGTTGCAATCCATGTTGTAATGATTATCATTTGGTTATTTGATTATAGACATGCTACAATTAATTTAAACAATGTAGCTAATGTTGCTTGAGAATGTTTCAGTGACACGCTGATCGAGGAGGCTGTTGGTGGAAGTACCGTGGCTGATATCTTCAAGTTATACGGCGAGAGCTTCTTCAGAGATAATGAGGTTACTTACAAGGGCAAAATTACTAGATAATGAGCTAAATGCGAATAAATTCAATAAATATATCCTTCAAGGAATTGGCCTAGAAATAAGATAGCTAATATACAACAATTGCAACTTAAGGCATCTATCTCTTAGATTTGACTTGAGGTTTGACTTTCCCACTTTTGTTCCTCAGACTGATGTATTGCACAAGTTGTCCTCGATGAAACGATTAGTTGTTTCAACAGGTGGGGGTGCGGTTGTTCGGTCTATCAATTGGTAATAATATGTGAAGTAGTTTTAGAACTTTTTTTTTTTTTTTGTGCACGATGAACATCTCAATCTTTTTTAAAGTTGTTTATGGTCGATTTTTTTTGACGTATTAGGAGACACATGAAAAGGGGTATCAGTGTTTGGCTAGACGTACCTTTGAAAGCTTTAGCACGTAGACTTACTGCTGTTGGAACTGAATCTCGGCCCCTGCTTCAGTGTGGATCCGGAGATCTTTATACTAAGGTAAAAAACTATCATTTTTATCGATGATACAGTGCATCTTCAAGAGGCTAATCTATCCCTAGTGTTTGTAGACCATGAACCGATTATCTACCCTTTTTGAAGAGAGGGGTGAAGCATATGGCAATGCTGATGTTAGAGTTTCTTTTGAAAGTATGATCTCAATTCATGTGGTTTTTGTTCTACATTTCATGCCATTCACGAAAATCTACAGTTTGTGATGATATACATGTCTTATACTAGATATGGCAGCCAAGCTAGGGTTTGAAGATGTTGGTCATATTTCACCAACCGTAATTGCAATTGAGGTCCGCTTATCTCGTCCTCTTAATCTTGATTCTCCATTAGATTGATTCCATTTTATTTTTGACATGTTTGATAATTGTGGCTAATGTAATGATACACATTGCCAGGTGCTTCTACAAATTGAGGATTTCTTGAAGAAAAAAGCAAAAAGTATTGTTTGATTCTTTCGTTCTGTGAAAGTATACGAGCTGAGTGTTGTGTTTCAGATTTTGAGCTTCGAGACATGGCATCAATAATGTGAAAGAACTCGGGGTTTATTTCGTCGACTAAGTTTGGCCATCTTGTCTGTAACCTGTAAATGCTGTGCTTGCTTTATTGATTGAATTTTCCAGTGAATTCAACTGGATGTTACTTCTTCAATTGTAATTTTATGTTACTAAACCTTGCATATTGTATTTTTATCTATACTGTTTTCTCATTTTGAATTTCACGTCTAGTGAAAGAATAAAGTGCCCTCAGGCTTTTGGAATGTAAATAGTTAACAGGATAAGTTGCTGGTCATTATTTATAAACAAATAATTTGGATGTTGATAATAAAATAAAGGATTAATATCAATTTGCTATCCGAATTATTACATTTTTTTTCAGTAAGTGTCTAAACTCAAAAAGTTTTTCAATCACTATCACTACTCATTCTCTTCAAAATTTTCCGGTTGCTACCCCAAACATTTATTTTCCGGCCAAAATTCACCGAAAAATTCGAAAATGCAATTGACCTCCAAATATTAGTCAAAACTGCATGATTCATATGTCAAAATGACCTTCTTTCAAAGTCAAATTATAACTCTAAGTTAATTTAACGATTCTTGTTTGATTTAAATTTGAATCGAACAAAAATTTGTTCTAAAACCCTAGAATGTTTTATGTTCGATTCGTGATCGATTCGAATGAGATTTATGAAATCGATTTGGGGTTATAATTAAGTTTCGAATAATAGTCATTTTGGTATATGAATCATGCATTGTTTTACTAATATTTGGAGGTAAATTGCATTTTCAAGTTTTCCGACGAGTTTTGACCAAAAAATATGTCGAAATTTGAGTTTGGGGTAGCAAACGAAATTTTTTGAAGAGAATGGGTAGCGATCTGAAAAAAAATTGAGTTTAGGCACCCATTAGAAAAAAGCCAAATAATTTAGGTAGCAAATTGAAATTAATCCTAAAATAAATTGATTGTCACTTGTTTCATTCTCAATTGAGTTAAGTTTGATAGATAAATATATTGCCTATAAATGCAATTGTTCTCTTCTAACTTTTTTCAGGGTAAGGATATTGAGATTTTCACAACATTGAAGGTTTTCACTCAAAGGAAATTGCAGACTGTTGGTTCGCTGATTAGGAGCAAGAATCATGAAGTTAAACTTTAACCATCAATGATTCTATATGGTTTGATCAATCCACAACTGGAAAAATCAACATACATACATTGATATTATGAATTAACTCTCATAGGTATACCTTCGCCATGTTGCTGCCATCAACGGCCAAGCGATTATACTCTCATAAGCATACCTTCGACATGTCGCCGCCATCAATGGCCATGCGATTTTACGAACAACAAGAATCATATTTGAACTCAAGATTGTCCATCTCAACCCTCCATCTTCATCCCTCTTCAAAGCTCTCTCAAGCAGAGCAAAACACCTTCACCATGGTGCCATGTCAACACCTTAAAACGCAATGGCCAAGCAATTGGAAATCATCGCCCCTCTTAGAACAACAAGAACCACATCCAAACTCAATATCATCCCTCTCAACGCTCCTCTTCAAAGCCATCTCAAGCAGAGCAAAACTCAGAAGCATACCTCCGGCACTTCGCTGCCATCAAAACACAACGGCCAAGCAATGTGAAATCGTTGCCCCTTTGGGGACAACAAGAATCACATCCAAGCTCAAGATTGCCCCCCTCAACCCTCCATCTTCATCCCTCTTCACCTCAATCTCTGCACACATAATATCGACCTCCTTCCCATTCCCATTCCCTTCCCACACCACACACAGCTTCCCATCCAAATTCACCATTGTCGAACTACACAAGAACTTGGGCAACCCTTTCTCCACCCCTCTCAGCTCCTTCCACACATCCTCCTCCACGTCATACCCTCGAATCTTCCCCAAATAGTCATAGCAATACAGCACATTGTCCACCACCGCCGCCCGCCCCCTCCACCCCAAATCCAACCTCTTAGGCACATTCCCCCACCCCCCACAGCCAACGTCGTAGACCACCCCACCTCTATCCGCCATTGCATAGAATTTACTCCCGATCATCGCACTAGCGTGCATCCACTTATCCCTCAGCTCAATCACACTCGGAACCGCGGCCCACAACCCCGTTTTCAAATCGAAAACCTCGGCCCAGTTAATCGATCGTGCCCAGTTATCCACATTACATCCACCCATCACATATATCCTCCCATTCAATTCCCCCGCGGCAGAGAATTCCCGAGCTACCCTCATTTTAGGTCCCATTTCCCACTTATTAAACCTACAATCGAAAATCCACACACTATTTGACGGAATATCGTTGATCGAGCCCCCAATTACGTATATTTTGGGTCCTAGGGCTAAAATTGAAGATCCGATTGGGTGCTGGGGGATTGAGGGGAGGGGGGTGAAGGTACGTTTGGAATTTGGGGGATTTTGTTCGGCGTACCAGTGGAAAGAAGAGTCGATGCGTAGACTGAGGTAGAGAGAGAACTGAGCTGTACGAAGAAGGGACCGCGTGCGGAAGAGCTCGGCGGAGCTTACGGCGGAGCGCCACGATTTTGAAACTAGAGAGAGAAAGGGGTGGTGGAAGCGGGGGACTCTGGCCAGGATCTGCAGCGAGATGTCGTCGGGGAGGATAGGGATGAGCAGTGGAGGAGATTGTGGCTCTGAGGTTGTCGAGTTTATGGAAATTGCGGCGGCGCTGGCGGTAGTTTGGTCCGCCATGGAAGAGATGAGAGAGAGAGAGGGATTTGGGGTTGGTATTGAATTATGAATTCTAAATTATAAATGATTAAATTATTTTATTATCTTTGTGTAATCTATGTATATCTTTATATAATAACAGAAGTCAGTCAGACAAAATTATAATTTTATGATATAAATATAATAACAGAAGTCAGTCAGACAAAATTATAATTTTATTAAGAACTAAGGATAATTTCGTAATACATTATTTTTAAGAATAATACAAAAAAATAATTTATTTTATACAAATTTTAAAAATAAATATCAGAAAACCACTTCCTTTTTTCACACAAGTTTTTAAAATCACGAAAAAAACGCTTCCTTTTCAAAACTCATTATTTTTCAATTTTTTTGCCAAATAATTATATCAGAAAACTTGGATATTATTTGTAGAAATTTTTGTTTATTAACAAATACTTATTTTTCAACATATCATAAATTAGAAAATCGATTATTTTCAAAAAAAAAAAAGATACCTTTTCAAAAAAAAAAAATTAATTATAAATGCAAACTGCTTATCCAACAAATTATGCCAGGAAAATAGAATATTATCTGTATAAAATTATATTTGTTAAGATCATATTCAAAAATTAGAAAACCCCTTATTTTTAATTACATTTATCTAGATACATTTAAAAAAAAAATCATTTCATAACTGTTTTTTAAACATAAATCTAAAAAAAATTAAAAAGAATCTTTTTCAATCTTATCTATATAATCCGTCTATATAAAAATACAGTGGAAAAATTGCTATCGCTTCTTTTTTATTTTTTGGTCAGGTAGTTATTTATGGATGATAATTATCAAGAAATATCTACATATTTAAGGATTTAAGGATATTTTCATTATGATTAGGATTGAAGTAACCTTCTGCACAATTTCATCACGTTGACGAATGTTTATTTATCTTAACTTTTAACTAGACAAAGAAAATGTATATATCGGACCAATATGAAAATATAATTATCAAGAAATATCTACATATTTAAGGATTTAAGGATATTTTCAGTATGATTAGAATTGAAGTAGGATAACTATTGTTGATATTTGGGATTTAAGGATATTTTCATTATGATTAGAATTGAAGTATGAGAACTATTCTTGATATCTCGGTTTTATCAGTGTTTGTTAACTTCTGCACAATCTCGCTACGTATATATCGGATAAATATTGATATATTTTCGGATATGAAAATGTAAATATTAAGAAATATCTACATATTTAAGGATTTAATGATATTTTTATTATGATTAGAATTGAAGTTGGAGAACTATTATTGATATCTCGATTTTAACGTATCTGTTAACTTCTGCACAATCTCACCGCGTTTTAAACAGAACATGACATATGTTTATTTATCTTATATATTATTTTAATATATACATTTAGATCAGGTAAATACAACCACGTTTTAAACAGAACATGACAGATGTTTATTTATCTCACATACTATTTCAATATATACATTTAGATCAGGTAAATACAGCCATATTTTAAACAGAAGATGACACGTGTTTATTTATCTCACATCATTTAGATCAGGTAAATACAGTTTCACGTGTTACACTTTCAATTTTTGTAGTTGGGATCCTCCCGAAAACATTGCTATTTTTTTTAATCTTTGATATGTTATTTTATAATCTTCAGAGTAACTTAAAAAAAAAAAAAAAAATTCCAGACTTAGTTAAATTTTTTATATTTTACATTAACAATAATCATATTTCCTTTTTATTTTGAATTTTCAGAGTTATTTAAATTATTCTAAATTTCCTGAACTATTTTGTAGATATTACTGTATTTTTTTATACTTATATTATGATGTTGAGTGTTTTTCTATAATTTTCAAATCATGGTTGGATTCTTTAGATTATTTTTACAGTCTTAATCTTTTAATTTTTGTATCACGTTATCAGAAATTTTAAATTATTCTGTAATTTTCTAAAGTAATCTTGAGATTTTTATTTTTATTTTTTGGTAATTTTTCAGATCTTAGTTGGGCTTTATTTATTTTTTATTTTATTAACAACTTTGATATTATAGTTTTTGCTTGGAATTTAAAGATACTAAAAGTATTTTGTAATTTCACATTTTAATTTTATATATTTATCTAGTAATTTTTGTTTTAGTTTGTATTGAATCTTAATATTTTTTTTAAATTTTCCAGTTTACTTAGTTGGATATTTTATATTATATTAACAAACTTCATATATATTTTAATTTTCATTTTGGGTTTTAGATTTATTTGAATTATTCCATAATTTTTGAATTTTTTTATTTTCTATATACATATCTTCAAAAATTTTGAGTTTTTTTTATGTTTCAATTTTAGTTGGATTTTTTTATTCTTTCAACAACATTCATTAATTTTTTTAAAATTTCCAGAATTATTTAAAATAATCTGTAATCTTCACAAAAATTGTAATTGTACATTTATAAAAATGGAAAAAGATGTTAAAGGTGTCACCTTAAAAACTTATAAATAAAATGAATGGAAATTGGTAAGCACTCTCAGAGTTTTTAGATTTTGTTTGGATTCAGTAGCTAAATTCATGCTATTTCTGATAATCACATATATACTTCCCATTTATACAAAACTAGAAATGTAATTACATGAAAATATGAAATGAAAAATAAGTAATATGTTCCATTTAATTCATGAGATGTACAGAATAATATAATATTAACAATGAACAGTGGAATCCAACCCTGAATCCCCTCTCTCTCTCTCCGATGAACCCCTTTCATCTGGCTATATATACCCCACCGCCATTGCCATTTCTCACCCTTCATCTCTCTCTCTCTCATTGCCACTTCTCATTTCCGAGCAAGGATGTCTTCGAGCATGGTTTCCAAGGATTCAAGCTGGTGGGTTTTCACTCTCCCAGCTTTCCTAGGCTCGAAAACACTCCTTGATGAATATGTCATCTTCACCACACTCCTCGTCTTTCTCTCTCTCGCTCTGATCACCTGGGCCTACTCCCCCGGCGGCGCCGCCTGGAAGAACGGCCGCAACAGGGCAGGCGCTGTCGCCATCCCTGGTCCACGTGGCCTTCCCTATCTCGGAAGCCTCTTCACTCTAAGCCGCGGCTTGGCTCATCGCTCCTTGGCGTCAACGGCCTCCGCTATGAACGCCAAGCAGCTCATGGCTTTCAGCCTCGGCAAGACGCCGGCGGTGGTGGCTTCTGACCCTCAGGCGGCCAAAGAAATCCTGACCTCCGTCCACTTCGCCGACAGGCCTATCAAGCAGTCGGCTCGAAGCCTCATGTTCAGCCGCGCCATCGGCTTCGCCCCCAACGGCACCTACTGGCACCTCCTCCGCCGCATCGCCGCCTCCCACCTCTTCGCTCCCCGCCGCATTGCCGCCCACGAGACTGGTCGGCAGAATGACTGCGCCGTCATGATGAAAAGCATTGCCAACGAACAGGCCGTTAACGGCCATGTTTCGCTGAGGAAACATTTACAGTTGGCGGCTCTGAATAACATCATGGGCAGCGTTTTCGGACGGCGTTACGACACGGTGGCGGACGCGGCGGAGCTGAGTGAGCTTCAAGATATGGTGAGAGAAGGGTTTGAGCTGTTGGGAGCTTTCAACTGGTCCGATCATCTCCCATGGCTGTCCTATTTCTATGACCCTTTTCGCATCGTCGCACGTTGCGAGGCTGTGGTTCCACGTGTCAGAAAGCTGGTCAAATCCATCATTGATGATCACAAGGTGAAGAATACGTCGAACAATGTCACCAATGCCGCTGATTTCGTCGATGTTTTGCTATCCTTGGATGGCGAGGAGAAGCTCAACGAAGATGATATGATCGCTGTTCTATGGGTATGTGTTTATATTCAATTAGATCAATTCCATAAATTTCTTTACAAAACTCCTTCTGCATGTTGATTCTGTGATGTTATTTGATGCAGGAAATGATATTCCGAGGCACCGATACGACGGCGTTATTGACAGAGTGGGTCATGGCGGAGCTAATATTGCATCCTGAGATTCAATCCAAGCTCCGAGCTGAACTCGCCGGCGCTGCGGGGTTAACCGATGCTGACGTGGCGGAGCTGCCATATCTTCAGGCGGTGGTGAAGGAGGCTCTAAGGGTGCACCCACCAGGTCCCCTGCTTTCGTGGGCCCGCCTCTCCACGTCAGACGTTCAGCTCAGGAACGGAATGGTGGTCCCCGCCGGGACCACCGCGATGGTCAACATGTGGTCAATCACCCACGACGACGCCGTTTGGGAGAACCCTAACGAATTCAAGCCGGAGCGGTTCGTGGCGGCAATGGGCGGCGCTGACGTGGACGTGCGCGGCGGGGACCTGAGGCTGGCGCCGTTCGGAGCGGGTCGGAGGGTGTGCCCCGGGAAGAATCTGGGGATGGTGACGGTGGCGCTGTGGGTGGCGAAGCTGGTGCGCGGCTTTGAATGGGCGGAGGAGAAGAATAATCCAGTGAGTTTGGCAGAGAAGCTGAAGCTGTCGTGTGAGATGAAGTGGCCGTTGGTGGCGGTTGCCAGGGCTGTGGCCTAAGAATGTTCCAAAATAAGACCGTGTTTGGTTGTATGTAAATGTTGTTGTGTTGTCTTCATGTTTCGTAATGAATAAAGCTTGCTGAGCCCGTTGCCAGCATGCCAGTAGTAAACTTTTCTTGATTTTCGATCTTCTATTAAAATTGCAAAAAAATATAATAAATAATCCAATACCTATATATGAATCGTGGGAATAACTAAATATTAACGAGATTTCATTTTATATTCTAATATTTTGAAATTTACATAGCATATAGATATAGATTTACAAATAACATTATAGATAATAAAACGAAAACATTATATCGAGTGAAGTAAAAAACAACTTACATTTATAGTGTCGATAACTATATGTGAGCCATGGAAATAATCAAATATTGATGAGATTTAATTTTATATTTTAATATATATTTTCAAAGTACACTGCGTATAGATTAGTGATATAATGAAAGTCTTATAATTAAACAAATAATATTGAAAACAAAATATCTAGAAAAGTACTTAAATCAACTTATATTTACTTAGTCAAAGAATTTAGGCCTTTATATTGTTTATTGCAAATTAAGAAGAAACTTAATTAGATATAGTTTTATTTTTTTTTCCTAATATTTTTGAATAGACATTGCATATATATATATATATATATATACTAGTTATATAAAGATAATCTTATAACTAAAGGAATGAAAATAACATATCGAGTATTGCTCAAAAATCAACCTACATTTATTGAGTCAAAGAATTATGAATCATAAAAATAAGAAAACACTGAAAATATTTCATTATATATATATATATAAATTTTTTTTAATATACATGCATTATATATATAGTGAATTAATTTCATGTATAACATGTGTAACAATAATCTTATAATAGGAAAAAAAAAATGAAAACAATACCTCACGAAATAACAAATTATTTATGAGATTTTGAAAAGTTAGTTGATTAATGTGGATCATCTGATGAAGAATTAAGCCATGATCACCACACAAGATATTTATACAATTTTACAATGAGACTAATCCTCATAAAAAACAATCAAACCATATTAATTAATTCTATGTAGTGTTAATTTAATAAAAAAAAAAAAAGTGGCCTGAATCGAGAATTAAAATGACCTCTTATTTTTTTTATCCTGTAAACTATACTAATTAATTCTATGTAGAGTTGATCCTAATAATTTTTTGTGGCCTGAATCAATATTTAAAATGTCCTCCTTTTTTATCATGCAAATTTAAAGAAAACATAAATACATCAAAAACATTAAACAATACTCCAAACATTTATACTATAGCCGAAATAATATGATAAAAAGATTGTTACATATATATATATCACAAAAACTTGTATACACATTGTGCATGGATCCATGATCCATGCACCACTTTTGACCCGGCCCATAGATCCTACCCGGCCCAGAAAATATAAATAGTCTTTTTTTTTTTTTTTTGACTTTGAAATCCAACAGTCAGTTCGCGCTCCTTCTCTTCTTCCTTCTCTCCCCTGTTCGTGCAGCTTGTTCGTGGCTTCGAGTTCACCGTTTTTTTCGGTTTCTTCTCCCTCTCACTTTGATTTCGTGGGTAGTTCACTCAGTGTGAGGTTATTTTCGATTTTCAGAGACGGTTCTTTGATTTTCAGAGTTTTTTTCGATTTCGCGCAGGTATTCTTCGATTTATTGTGTATTTGGTTTCGATTTTTGTTTTGTATGATGTTTGTTTGTGTATTTGGTTTCGATTTGATGATTTTGTTCTCTTTGCATGTGGTATTAGAACTCTATGTTTGTATCTGATTTAGTTTTTTTGTTTGTCAACTGATTGGACTGTATTATGTTTATTTTTTGAAGTATTTTTGGATTTAGTTTGTTGATCGTCTGTTTTGTATTTCGTTTTAGGTTTTGAAAACCCTAATTTTAGGAATTTCTCTGTATTTTTTATATTATTTGACATTTTCCTTTATATTGACATTAATTTCATATCTGCATGTGTTTAGATGGCTTCGAACAAAGATATTGCAGTTATTCCTGATAGAAAGGTTGAGAGGAAGAGATCCAGGAGGGCTTTTGATACTCCTTGTATTGATAAGGAGAGGTATATATTTTGGTTTTTGTTCGATATCCTTTGTGTAATGCATGTTATGTGTAGTGCATGGTTGTGGATAAGTATATCTGTAATTTTTATATTCTTGCATGTGTATCAGTTTTTTGTTTTATTAAAGGTATGTGTATTGTGTATAGAAGGTATGTTTAATGTAACATAAAGGTATGTTTAATGTACAGTTAAGTATGATTAAAGTAACACATGATATGCTTAATGTATCATAAATGTATGTCTAAACTTATATAAAGGTATGTTTAGTATAACATAAAGGTATGTTTATTTTATGTAAAAGGTATGTTTAGTGTAACATAAAGGTGTGTTTTGGTTGTATGATCTGTGTAGTATTTGTATTTATATTGGTTTCATATGTTTTTTAATTAGTGATTGACTTATTGTGTTTGTATTTGCAGTTTGATTTATACACCATGCAGACCAAGTGGTGTTGTAGAACTGGTGCAATCTTTAACTGATAGGCAGAGGGCGGACGTGATAAGTATAGGTTTTGGAGGTTTGTTGAGAATGTGTCTGACTAGGGTGAATAAAATGATGAATACATGGGTAGTTAATCATTTTAATGGGGGGAGTAGAATGCTTACTATTGATAGTCATCGTAGCTTTGCTATTATTGCTGATGATGTTTATGATATTTTTATGATTCCAAGGGGAAATCAAAATGTTGTTAAGTATGTAAAGAGTGAGGATGAAGATTTATTTGATATGTATAAGGGTAGATATAACATTGAGCCCAGAACACCTCTGAAAGTGTTGTACAATGTGATGACCAGTACTTTAGTTGATGGGGGGATGATTTTAAAAAGCCTTTTGTTTTGTATGTTATGAATGTATTCTTGGCTCCAACTTCTAATAGATTGTTGTGTATGGGGATTTTGAAATCTTTGGTAGATGTAAAGAACATTTGTAATTTTGATTGGTGTACATATGTTTTGGAACGAATTTGTGAGTCTGTCACTAGTTTTCACTGTGGCAAGACAAATACTTTAAATTGTTGTGTCCTGGTCCTGCAAATTTCATATTTACATAGGTTGAAGTGGCATGACATTGAAGAACCTCGCAGTGTGCCATTGATACAACACTGGACGAACAATAAAATGGACAAAAGGTGTGATGAGGAGGCATGTTCTGGTCCTTATGGTGATGCTGAGATGTTGTTGAATGTCTACCCATTAACTGTGAAAGGACGTTTGAAAGATAATGATGTTGCTACTTCTGGTGCTGCTGTTTCTGGTGTGAAAGACGATGGTGTTGCTGCTGTTAAGAACGATGGTGGTGGTGCTGCTGCTAAAAATGATGGTGTTGCCGCTGACAAGAACAATGCTGATGTTGGTGAGAAGGATAAATCTTCTAGATTCATCAAGTTTGCATTGCCGGAAGGTGAACTTGATGATGAAGAAATCAAGAAAATGGCCAAGGATGTAAGTACATTTATTTATACATTAAACATACCTTCATGTTTCATTAAGCATACCTTCACGTATTATTATGCATACCTTTATATTCAAGTAGTTATACTTTTATGTTACAGTAGACAGACTTTTATGTTTCATTAGTCATACCTTCATGTTTGATTAAACATACCTTTATGTGTAATTAGACATACCCTTATTTTTTTTATGTTACTGTACAGGGTACTCATGAATCATTTCTTTTATTTAAAAGAGATGTTTCTGTGGTGACAAATTACCACATGGAAAAGTTTCTTGGTGTGAAAAAAAGTATGGAGGATAAACAATCTACCTCAGCTGTTGCTGAAGTTTCTGATTCTCAAGGGCAATCTACACAAGCTTTCTTCTCCAATGTAGATTTGCACAACTACATTGATAGTGTTGTTGCAAAGTTTTTATCGATGAAGAAGCTTGCATCGGAGATGCCTTCTTTTGAGTTGCTTACACCTGAGGATCAAGGTGTTCAATTCAACATGAATGAGGAACAAACAACAGCAGTTGGGGATGCTGATACTGAGGAAGAAGAAGATATCACCGATGCTATGAAGCAAGAACCATTCTGGAACATCACTGGGGATGTTGGCTACATGTCTGATTTCATGGTTTATTCTAACAAATTTTTGAGTAATCTAAATCAAATTCAGAAAGAAGTTGTTGACTATTGTTTGTTTAAAGATGTGTCAAACAACAATGAAGAGTTGGTGAAGCATGGGTATTATAATTTTATCAACAAGGAGGATATTTTATCCTTGTCTCCAAAAGTTGAAATTTTTCAATCTGTGTTAACCAGTTGGTTTTTGGTTGTCAATGCTGATTTTGAATGCCAAAATAGACGAAAGAGATATGTCTTTAACTTGGAACATTCTGTAAGTTTTATATCTTCTGTTTTTTTTAAATATTTTATAGTATGGTGATTTGTTTTAACAATGGTTATTTTTTGTTATTAGGCAAACTTGAAAAATATTGTAGAAGGTGTTGGTGATGTTACAGAGAATGAGGGCTTCATGAGGAATACTTTTGATTCGTGGATGGCTTCGAATAAAGATACCCTGGCCACTGCTGAGATGGTATGTATACCTTTATGTTTAGTTAAGAATACCTTTATGTATAGTTACGTATACCTTTATGTAGTGTTAAGAATACCATTATGTTTCGTTAAGTATACCATAATAATATCTGACCATTTTTTTTTTCAATGTAGATCTTTGTTCCATTTTGTTTCAATTATCACTATGCTGCTATAGCCATCAACTTTACTGAAAAGAGGATCCAGTACTTGGACAACAGGAAGTACCCAGATGCTGAAAATGATTTTTTTAAGTGTGCAGAGATTCTGGTAAGTTTTAAAAGAAAGTATAGGAATATTGTTAGTTATGTTTAAGTGATGTAATATTTATTTTTCTGTTTTGACAATTGTTTTTGTAGAAAGTACAGATGTCAAAGTTTTTGCGAACTAGAAAACATGTCAAAGTTGAGGAGATTTTGAAATATGAATTTGAAAACATGTTGTTTAAGTGGCAAACTACGAGTAAAGATCTTGACTGTGGTGTTTATTTGATGCACCATGTCAAATTCTTTGATGGTGTTCTGTATTCCATTCTTGATATGACTAAGGTATATGTGCATTTCACAATAATCTGTTATAATTTTATTATTCAATATACTTAGTAATTTATTATTTTCTGTGTTTTGAAGGCTACCATACGGCGTGGACTTTGAGCTGAAATATATGCTACGCTTGTACTTTCAGATCTCAATAAACTGAGGCGAGATGTCATAAGAAAAATCTATGTCTTTTACATTGCTAAACCTGATGTGAAAGCCAAGATGATGGAGGAAAAAAGAAATGCGAATTTCGAGAAGAGAAAGACAAAAGACATCGTCGAAGTTACAAGGACATATACAAGGAAAAGAAAATGATTGTTTTATTTTCAGTACTATATACATTGTTTGATGGTTTGGTAGTATATACATTGTCTGATGTTTTGGTAGTATATGTTGGCTGGTATATATACATTCTGATGGTTTCATGGTAGTTTTTTATCGATAGATATGTACGTATATAAATTTTGGGATGGTTTGGTAGTATATGTTGATGGGTATGTATACATTTTGATGGTTTTATGGTATATGGTAATATTCAGTGCATTTATTGTTTTTAGTATTTTTATTGGTTTATGGTATGTTTATCAAAACAAATGGTACGATTATCACAATTAAATGGTATGCTTATCATAACTAAAGGTGATGAATAAAATAATATTAGTGTATGCTTATTATAAGTAAAGGTATACTACTATAAGTAAATGGTATCCTTATCACAATGTAAAAGTATGCTTATCATAACTTATGGTATGTTTATCATAACTTAAATGTATGTTTATCATAACTAGAAGGTATGCGTATGAAGATAAATCTTTCATGATCATAAAAGGTTATGGAATAATGTTAGTGTATGCTTATTATAAGTAATGGTATACTGTTATAAGTAAACAGTATCCTTATCACAATGTAAAGGTATGCTTATCATAACTAAAGGTATGTTTATCATAACGTAAGGTATGTTTATCATAACTAAAAGGTATGTGTATCAAGATTAATCTTTCATGATCATAAAAGGTTATGGAATGACCGACACAATGTAAAGGTATGCTTATCATAAGTACAAAGTATGCTTATAATAAGTAATGGTATGCTTATAAAGACTAAAAGGTCATACATTTTTCAAGAGTTTCTTATCATAAGTAAAAGGTCATACATACTAAAACAAATGAACATTTGGTGTTTTAGAACCAAATTCCTTTGCTGTTGTTTTTCCCTTCTGATTGTTCTTTTTCTAAAAGTGACCCTTGATTCTCTGTCTTCGTCCCTTTGTAACTGAGCGAGCAGGATCGAGCACAATATTAGATGATTTGGAAGAGGCAAGATCTGCTGAATTCGTTGAAATGATTCCATTAACATTTGAAGAATCTCTGTCATAAGCTTCTTCGAGTATTCTCCTTGCATCCTCATTGTCTTCACATTGCAAAATCAGATTATAATATTTTCTAGCCATTCCATGTCTTCAGAGAACACAATCACGAGACTTGTTTGTGCCACTGGTAGTAGTAGCTTCGAAGGTATCCCATATCTGTGATTTTGCTTCTTTTGTCCATCTTTTCTGTATATAAGGATCAGGTATCCTTTCTATAGAGTTGATATGAAGTATTCTCAATGAGTGGTAACACATCATACCATACTCTTCAAACTTCTTGCAAGTGCAAGCAATCAAGTTCATTTTGTTGTCATATATCACACGATTGATATTCTGCTCAATACCAAGTGGTGAAACATCATAAATCACTGTATTGTCTTGAATTTCAACAACTTTGGTTGTAGCTGAAATACATTTGACAAACTCTTCCTCGAAATTTCTGAAAAGTGGTAGTGTATATACCTCAGAAGCATGCTTCAACAATCCAATTATTAGTAGAATTGAGTCGGGAATGCATCTTGAAGAATGAAATTCGTCTTGACGTTCTTTGCTCCTCCAATTGTTGATTGTTTCCTTGAAAATTGTGTAAAATTCAGTTAAGCTCGTAGTCTTCTTGACATTGAATGAAATGGCGTGATTTGTACTTTCACTTCTTTGTGAAGATAAAATCCCTGCTGAAAAGAAATCTCTATTCAATGCAGTGCACCACTTTTGTTTTAAGTTGTATAACCTTGCAAACCAAGGATGTTCTTCCAATTTGTATGTAGATATCATTTTTTTCCAACAATCCTCAAATTCATTCTCATCGACACAGCCTGACAAACACTTGTTGAATGAATCTTTAAATGTGTTATCACATTTGAGTTGTGCAAACCTGCTAACTGCATTCTGCTGGAGGTGCCATAGGCATAGACGATGTCTTGTTGAAGGGAAAACCTATAAGACATAATACATAATAATCAGAATAACAATACCTTTTAACACAGTTAAGTATACCTTTATTAATTGTTTATGATAACAGACTGAGATTAGAATAATACCTTCTCAATTGCATTTGCAATTGCAAAATCTTGGTCAATGAATAATGTTATTGGACATTTTCCTCTCATTGACTTCTTAAATACTTCAAAAAGCCATTCAAATGACTCTGTTTTTTCATCGGCCAGAAACGCACAACCAAACATAACATTTCTCCAATGATTATTTACACCAACAAACGGAGCACAAATTAGATTGTACTTGTTTGTTCTATATGTTGTATCAAAAACAACAACATCACCATATATCTTGTAATCCTCCTTCATCATAGAATCTCTCCAAAAGATATTGTTCAATCTTCCCTCATCATCCAATCTAACTTTATAGTAAAAGTCATCACTGTCATTTTGTTGTCTTTGAATCATATCAATAACTGTTTGAGCATCCCCACCTTCAATGACCTTCATTTTAATACGATTGACAAAATTCAAATGATCTTTTTTCGTGTGTCCTACAATCTCTTCACCTCCAGCATCATGAACCATAAAACGGAAAGAGGTTGTTGCAGTCATTCCTGCCGAGATCATGTTCTCTATGGCTTTACCTTTTTCATTAGTGATTATTCTCTTTGAACGGTGTAGATGGTTCCATTCAGTCCTAGTGAGTGGATGATTATGCAACATGACATGTTTAACCACCTCATATAGCCCTTCATGATTCATTTGCACACTCATGAATGCATTACAACCTGTTCTTGTAATTCCAATTTTTTTTCTCTTGATTTTTGTAACATGTGTTGTCTTCAGTCCGGCACAAGAGCATACAAAAATCTTGCCTAACACCACATTAGATCTTTCTCCAGTAGAGTATCTACTAGTAGACTTACGAACACTAAATCCCAATAATCGAGCATGCTTACAGTAGATTTTATACATGTCTTCAAGTGTTTCCCTTGTTAATCCAACTAGAGAACCAGCGAGATCATTTAATTGAATGATGTCATCTGGAAAAAAATAGAAAGACCTTTAGGCTTAGTTAAGTATACATTTATGTGTTCATAAGATGACTCATATGTATTATTAAGTATACCAGAATAAACAAAATGAAAATAAGTTAAAGTATATATACAAGGATTTCAGTTTGTTTAAATACGTAGACCTTCACATGTAGTTAACTATTCCTTTACGTGTTCATAAGATGACACATATGTATTTTTAAATATACCAGAATAAACATAACTAAAATAAGAAGTAACTATACACAAGGCATTCAGTTTCTTTAAATACAGAGACCTTCATATGCAGTTAACTATACCTTTACGTGTTCATAAGACGACCTTTATGTTTTATTATCTATACCTTTATGTCTGAAGAAGATGATATCTAAGTATACCTATATTAGAGCTGGCTCCAGAAATTGTAATAGTTGCATTGGTAAATTCATCTTCTTCACTACATAACTCAACAATTTCAAGGTTGAGTATAGTTTCACCTATTATAGAATATTAAGAACACCACATCAGTTAATATTTTCGAATTGATAATCGAATTTGTAATTTATGAATCAATAATTTACCAGCATTACTTGTGATTTCGTTTGTAATTTCAATATTGGAATCACAGTCGTCCATGAAGATGATTGGTTGAAGGCGTGATGGTGAACGGCAATAATTCGCGGCCGCGCGCGATGGTGAACTGAAGAATTCGCGACCACGCGCGTTGGTGCAACTGCTGAGGGAATTCGCGGTGAGCTGAGGGAATTTTAGGGCATTTATTAAAAAAAAAAAAAAAGGTATATATATGTGGGCAGTTTGGGCCGGGTCAAATAGTGGTGCACGGATCTTAAGATCCGTGCACCTTGCTCATAGCAGCCCAACTCTATATATATATATATATATTACATTCTCCTCGATTGCTTTCTTTCTTAAGCAACATTTTCTTTCTCTGCTTTTTATTTTCGTTTTTCTTGAGATTTCTCATTAAAAAGAATAAAATGTTGTTAACATTTAAAGAAAAATATAGGCAAACAATAATTAATTGAATAAAGGATTATTCAGTGTAACTTTATTTTTGATATTGTTCCTTAAAATCGAGTTATTAGAGCCTAGTATCCTTTTCTCTCGTGCCTAAAATTGAACAATTAATTAAAGGCCCAAATCCCCATTTCTCTATGTGGCCCAGACATTTTAGGAGGCCCAGATATAAATCTTTTTTTTTTTTTTTTTAATATGAACATGAACAAATATTATATAATGTGTTTAAATTCAAGGGGGCAAAAAAAAAAAAAAAAAATCGCCATCTGCTAAGGAAACTTGCACACAAGAATCAACCTCATAATTAGTCTAAATTATGCGGGAATTTTCCATTATTCGAATGCCATTTACTCGATGTTAACATGAGAAGACATTATGTGAAAGAACCCAGAAATAAATAATTAAAAAGAAAGAAAAGAAAGTGCACTCTAATACATTATAGAAAGGGGGAACAAGGATAAAAGAGCAGCTAAATCTCCTTTGAAAATTTGCAAAATCCTGTCATGCTCTGCAAACACATATGCATGTGTATTTCGCACTGGTATCCGCCAACTCGAGAATATTTCTTGCAGCTCCCAACTCTCCCATATTATAACCCCGAACAGAATGTAAATGCATCATAACTGGGAAGATCTCCAACACACGGCCATGGAGGACTAAAACAGGAGGTGGTGGCTTCCCAGCACCTTCCTCTACATTCTTTAATTGGAGAAATCGATTAAAGAATGGAAAATTGCTACCAATTCCAAGCCCTTGGTCAAGCTGAAACACATTTCTCTCACCAACTATAGCTCCATTTACAAATTTTGTGATATTTGCCTGCAAAAATGCCATACGATCAACTCCATCACAATGAAGTTCTGCATGAAATTCATCAGTTTAATTCTAAGTCATCCACGTTTAGTTCGTATGTCATACATTTATCTGTCCAACCTTCCACTTTCTTTACTTGAGTAATTAATAACTTAATACAATCAAATTTGGTTAATAAAGAATATAAAAAGCTAAACAAGGAAAAATGCTTTAACCCATATAGGGGGAACTTCTTCTATTCCAGGTCCACCGGTGAAGACAGGACTCAGCTTTCTACTGTTAAAGCAGCTAGCACGATTGCGAGGACTATACACACCATCAACATATGGGTGGACATACTCTATCCTGGGGATTGAGGAAGTTGCTAGTGGTTACTGAACCAACAAGTGACCTATTCAAACCTTTAATATTTCGATGCTCAAAAGAAACAGTTCCACCCGGTTGGATTGAAGCCACCCGCGACCTGGGACAATACTTGAGCAGACTTGTGTTCCTGTTCCTTGAGCTTCATTTCAACAATAATACCCCCCTCATTCTTTTCATCTGCACGTGGATTTACCGAAATGTTTGAGAAAAGGGCCAATGAATTTATGTTTCTCAGTGCTTGCTTCCCAGCCTCTATATTAAAAAATAAACAATAACATCAACTCAATGGACCCGGTCATACTCATAAACAATAGGAAACAAACACAACTGATTAAATCATTTCTTTTGAAGCTCAAGGATCCGTGCCTTGTAAGAATTTTTTAATTCCTATTAAGAAAATTTAAATTTAAAATAATTCTTTAATTTCTCTAAAAACTTTTTAAGTTTTACTTGAAATGAACTTTAACAAATTAACAAATCTTGGGTTTTGATATATTGAAACATATCAATATTTTAGATATGATTAATTACAAAAATTATTAATGCTAAATTCCCAATACCTTGTATGGTAAGAATATTATATTTAAAATTGAAACTCATCAACAAACACTATAACCTACTAAAACTGTTAATAGATATTTCCAAATTTGGAAAAAGTTGTTTAATACTGTAATCTTAAAACTCATAAATAAAAGTAATACAAAGTGGTAATTGGTAAGTACTCTCAGATTTGATAGTTTATGTTTAAATTCACTTAGACTAGATTCATGCAATATCTCTGTTAGTTACTTAATATGCAGTATACTTTCCATTTTCTCTCAAAAAAAGTATATACTTTCCATTTATACAAAATATAAATGAATAATTACATGAATATATGAAATACTTTAATAAACCCTTTCATCTCCCTATATAAATCCCCAACCTCCATAAACATTTCTCACTCTTCAAGCCCTCTCTTTCTCTCTCTCCTCTCTCTCCTCTCTCTCACTTCTGATATCTGAGCAAGAATGTCTTTAAGCATGGCATCAAAGGATTCAAGCTGGTGGGTTTACACTCTCCCAGCTTTTCTTGGCTCAAAAACTCTTCTTGATGAATACGTTATCTTCACCACACTCTTCGTCTTTCTATCTCTCGCTCTGGTCACATGGGCCTTCTCCCCCGGCGGCCCCGCCTGGAAAAACGGCCGGAATAGGGCCGGAGCAGTCGCCATCCCCGGTCCACGTGGCATTCCATATCTCGGTAGCCTCTTCACGCTCAGCCGCGGCTTGGCTCATCGCTCCTTGGCTTCAATGGCTTTCGCCATGAACGCCAAGCAGCTCATGGCTTTCAGCCTCGGCAAGACGCCGGTGGTGGTGGCTTCTGACCCTCAGACGGCCAAAGAAATCCTGACCTCCGTCCACTTCGCCGACAGGCCTATCAAGCAGTCGGCTCGAAGCCTCATGTTCAGCCGCGCCATCGGCTTCGCCCCCAACGGCACCTACTGGCGCCTCCTCCGCCGCATCGCCGCCTCCCACCTCTTCGCTCCCCGCCGCATTGCTGCCCACGAGCCTGGACGGCAGAATGTCTGCGCCGCCATGATGAAAAACATCGCAGACGAACAGTCCGTTAACGGTTACGTTACACTGAGAAAGCATTTACAGATGGCGGCTCTGAATAACATCATGGGCAGCGTTTTCGGAAAGCGTTACGATCCGGTGGCAGATTCGTTGGAGCTGAGTGAGCTTCAAGATATGGTGAGAGAAGGGTTTGAACTGTTGGGGGCTTTCAATTGGTCCGATCACCTCCCATGGCTGTCCTATTTCTATGATCCTTCTTGCATCGTCGCACGATGCGAAGCTCTGGTTCCTCGTGTCAGAAAGTTTGTTAAATCCATCATTGATGAACACAGAGTGATGAACATGTCCAAGGATGTATCCGTTGCTGCTGATTTCGTCGATGTTTTGCTATCTTTGGATGGTGAGGAGAAGCTCAATGAAGATGATATGATTGCTGTTTTATGGGTATGTGTTTTCATAATTTTCATTAATTTTATTTTTTTAGAAATAATTAATCTTTAATTAATGTTGATTTTCTGGTTTAATTTAATGCAGGAAATGATTTTCCGAGGCACCGATACGACGGCGTTACTGACAGAGTGGGTCATGGCGGAGCTAGTGTTGCACCCTGAGGTACAATCCAAGCTGCGAGCTGAACTCGACGGTGCTGCGGGGTTAACCGATGCTGACGTGGCTGAGCTGCCATATCTTCAGGCGGTTGTGAAAGAGACTCTAAGGGTGCACCCACCGGGTCCCCTGCTCTCGTGGGCCCGCCTCTCCACGTCAGACTTCAAGCTCAGCAACGGAATGGTGGTCCCCGCCGGGACCACCGCGATGGTCAACATGTGGTCAATCACCCACGACGACGCCGTTTGGGAGAACCCTAACGAATTCAAGCCGGAGCGGTTCGTGGCTGCCATGGGCGGGGCTGACGTGGACGTGCGCGGCGGCGACCTGAGGCTGGCGCCGTTCGGAGCCGGCCGGAGAGTCTGCCCCGGGAAGAATCTGGGCATGGTGACGGTGGCGATGTGGGTGGCGAAGCTGGTGCGCGGCTTCGATTGGGCGGAGAGGAGTAATCCGGTGAGCATGGCGGAGGAGCTGAAGCTGTCGTGTGAGATGAAGTGGCCATTGATGGCGGTTGCTAAGGATAGGAATGTTCCAAAATAAGGGCGTGTTTGGTTGTATTTGAATCGTGTCTTATGTTTTTTGCATGTTTGGTAATAAATATAGCTATAATTTATGTTGTCGTTATATGTGATGGGTTTGGTGGGGAGATTTCGTGGGGAAGATATGTTTGGCCTAGTCTCTAGTGTTAAAAGTTTGGTTTGTTTTAATTATCGTGTTTTTTTTTTCCCTAAATTTGGGTGAAATTAAATTATTGTAACTTTCTTCCTATCTTAAGAAAAATGGGGTGGGGCAGAAAAAAAATGTTGGCTCCCAATTTTGGTTCAATTTTCCTTCAATGGATTCGGCACTATTAATCTTTCTTTTTTAATCATTTCTAATGTTCTTGCTTTTTTCAGCAAATTTGTTTGAATTTTGCAATATTTTTTTGAGTTGGATAGATCACTATATTGTCACATGGACCATGCAATAATTTGTGAAAATGTAAAGGATTTCAAGTTTTATATGTTTGTCATCGACTTATGGATTTCATAAGACTGATCGATACATATTATAAAGATTAATTTGTAAAAATTGAATAGTAAATTCAGTACTATAAAATAATATGTGAGAAAGGTCTTCCTATAAATTTTTGTGATAAAAAAATATAGAGAATTGGAATTTGGAATTAGTAATCGATGTAGCATATAAATTATGTTGATATTTTATAAAACGTTTGTGATATTTGTAACTATTTAAACTTATATATTGTTGGATTAATATTATGGACTTTGTTTAATTCTTACTTTTTCATATGAATTCTAAAAGTGTGAATTTAAATTATTGACAAAAAGATGTATAATATTTTTTTTTTAACTCTAAAAGAACTTTATAAATTAGCAAGAACTAATAATATTAGGAAGGTTATCCAAAAACGAAAACAATCCTAGCATCCTTAGCTAGGTTAATTATTGTTATAATGGATGCACCAACAAATATTTTCTACATTCTGATCATGGAAAAAATTGCATAATATTGAAAAGTTTTGAATTTTACATCAGAATTGCTGATTGGGGCTTAGTTTTTATTTTTTTTCAAAAATAATCCTATATTCATTAAGTTGTGATATTCACATCGTGTCGACTGTTGAGTAAATATGATTTTCAACTTTGACATTTAAATTTAATTTTATAGAATACGAGGGTGTAATTAATTAATCAGTGAAATTTATTTTGTATATAATAATTTTGATATTTTATGGTATTTTCTATTTCCCTTTTTTTTTTTACTAATATTAATATTCATCAGAATCATCACATGCTGCAAACATAAATGGACAATTCTTCTAAAAAAACATTTTACAGATCTAATTTTATGTACTACATATCAACTTATAAAAATGAGTTTATGTTTTTTTAGCCTTTCAGCAGTCCTTTCTTTGTTGTGAACTCGATGTAACTCTTTTATGATCTCCGAATAATATTTCATTTTATATTATAATATCTTGAAATATCTATTATAGTATTATATTAATGATATAATTATATATAAACCAGATATAATGGTAAACTTATAATAAGAAAATGAAAACAAAATTTCAAGTACTCAAAGCAACTAACATTTATTGAGTCAAAATTTTATGAATGGTATATAATGAGAATTTTTTAAAATTAGTTGATAATTAGTAGTTCTCCTTTTTCAAAATAAATATTAATTTATCAATAAAAAAATTGTTTCAAAATAAGTATCATTATATAAAAATGGTATATATTTCTTTTTTTTTTTTCATTTAGTACTCTAAAATTAAATGATATATAAAAATGATTATAACAAATTTATCAGTAATGAATATATATTTATATATGGATAGATTAGTTTTCTATTAAACTTTTTTATCCAAAATTTTAAAACTACATATATTTTCGAATAGACAGGATATAACATGTGACAAAAAGGAGATATAGAATAATTGAAATTCAAATACTGAAGAAATAAGCCAGCACCACCGACTTAGAGATTTTCAAAAGGAGTAAATCGAATAGGTTTTAGATTTGTGCTACACTGAAATATTTTGGCAACTTCTAATATTTTAACTTGGATAATTACAAATGACCAATAATCAAGTGCTAGAATTTTCTAGGAATGTCGAGTGGGTTAAATCACACCAATCTCAAATTTCTATAAAAATGGCAGTGCAAAACAATCAATCAAATAAATATGCCTTTTAAAAATAAATATTGTTTTCTCACGAAAGTTCACACAAAACAAATTCAAATCAATTGTCATCTACTTATATTAATTGATAATATAAGTTGTGTGGAATGCATTTATATTTAACAGTGATCGTTGGGTTGTAATTGTGTTTTCTCGTTATATTTTATATATGGTATATTTTAACTGTGTTTTTTTCATAATTGTGATCTGAGTTTTTTAAGGAAATACTACTATTTTTTTCGACAATGGGTTCTCAAAAGTAATCTAGAGTTCTATATTAATGTTGTATCAAGATTGGGCGATAGTGTTTTTTTTTTTTTTTTACAAAAATGTTTTTTTATATTAATGTTGTACCGAGATGGATGATAGTGTTTTTCTTTCCACAGTAATCTGACTTTTCTATATTAATGAAATGAAAACATTAATATTAATTTTTTCTTGTTTTAAAAAACAAGCTTCCCGTCACCACTCAGACTATCAACAATGGATCATTGATCATTGAGGAGTGAGTGGCTATCAACTGTTGATCATTGATATAAGTTTTCCTTTTCAAGTCACCCAGACTATCAACAAACAATGGATCATTGATCAATGGATCATTGAGGAGTGAGTGACTATGAACAATGGATCATTGATGTAAAAAAAAATTTCAAGCCACTCGGCTATCAACAATGAATCATTGAGGAGTGAGTGGTAGATATGAGTTTTCTTTTTCAAGTTACTCAGTCTATCAACAATGAATCATAGAGGAGTAAATAACTATCAACAGTGGATCATTAGTATGAATTTTCTTTTTGAAAATGTGGGCAATGCAATTTGAACTGTATTTTGTCCTTAAATTGTGATATGTGTTAGTACCTCAAAGTTGGACTCAGTACAATGGATCATTGATTGTTGATCAACTGTATCTTGTTCTTAAATTGTGATATGTGTTGGTACCTCAAAGTTGACTTAGTACAATGGATCATTGTTGATCAATTGTTTCTTGTTCTTAAATTGTGGTATATATGTGTTAGTACAATGATCCATTGTATCTTGTTCTTAAATTGTGGTATATATGTGTTAGTACATCAAAGTTGGATTCAGTACAATGGATCATTGATTGTTGATCGTTGAGGTTTGTGGCTATTAATAAATCGTATATAAAAAAAAAGGTACTTCTAAAATCTTAGAAATTAAAATAGTTTTAAGATACTATTAGTTAATATCAATAATAATAATAATAATAATAATAATAGTAGTAAAGTAATTAAAATAATTTTAATAAATCTTACAAAAATTCATAATTTTATTTTTCAAAATCTGAATTATTGTTTTACAAAAAAAGTTTAAAATTAAAAAATATTATATCTAAAATCTGAAAGTAATAGGTTTACAATATTATTAATTATTTAATAATAATAATAATATTATTAATTAAAATATTTATAATAAATCTCAACTTTAAAGAATTTTGTGCCTTTTTCAACTTCTTTTATAATTTAATTTAGTTTTAATTTTTATTTGAAAAATCGACAAAAAAAAAAAAGAAAATTAGAGCCCTAACTATCTCTGCCGCCGCTAAAGTGTCTCCGACAACCACTACTCAGCCGCGCCACCACCCGATAACCTCCATTCCCCATCCATCCAAAGCGCCGGCCACCGCCGATCTACTCCTCCTTCGTTCAACCGTCTCCATCACAACCTCCATCTTCATCTTGCTTCAACCACCACCGAGCACAGTCTCCAGTTCGCCGCCGATATCGTTTTGCCGCTCACCGTGCCTCCACCGCCGCCCTCCGGAGAGATTCACCTATCTCTACCTCAACCAAAACCAAAATTTTCAGCCACCGCCGTTCTACTAGCGACGCGCCTCCATCGGCGCCGCCTCTCTCAATCCCATCCCATGCAAAAACCAAGGAGATACATTAACTACTCACTGCAACCCTGCCATCCTCACACAATTATTTATATGAATTTAAATTTATGTTTAATATGTAATATGCAGTTAAATTTGATAGCAATTCTTTATATTAATTTAAATTTACATATAATTAAAGTCAAGATAATACTTTATGGTAGCTTATTTTATTTTTCTTGACAGAAATTTTAAATCGAAATGTTATATTCTTGTGATATTAAAAAAACACAAAAACTAATGTGACGTGAGACGGAGCCCCATCATCCACAAACAATATTTGAATTATGGGGTTTGAATTATGGATGATTAGATTGTGGGTTAACCGTCGCATACAATGCATTAGAATTCCGTGAGACGGTGTCACATGAAACTTCCTCGTTAAAAAAACTATGTTAATGTCAACTTATTAATGAAAAAGTTGGGGACATAAACAAGGAATGATGATTGAGGTAGGCGTACTGGAGATATAGTAGCATCAAAAGAGATCTCCTAATGTATTGTCAAAGCCCCAAACCCTCAGGAAAGTGTGATACTGAATCGTACCACTTCTCTGTCTTGTACATATTTTTCCACAAAAATACATCATTCCCATCATATTTTTTCTAAAGTTTTTTATGAGAAATATATGTAATTATATAAAATATTGTAATATCCACCGTAAACAATTTTTAATATATTAAATGGATGATTTGTAACAATCACATTTCTTTAACTTATGGAATATGAGGTTAATATTATATTAAAATTATGTCATATCACTGTGGAAATCCATAAGGGTATGTTTGTTTGGAGATTATGCAGGACTAGGGAAATCCGACTTGAAATCCTGATATTTGTAAATAAATGTGAATAATTAAAATTTGTGTTTGTTATGAGACTTTATAGGGTAGGATTATTACTGTAGATGTCAAATCAATGCTCGAAAAGTTAGTAAGTTTATTATTATATTATTAGTTGATATAATAGTAATGATTAGATGATTGTAATAGTAGAAATTTAGGTGTGTATTGAAATTTGTGTATTAATAGATTAGAGTGTAGGATTAATTATTATGTTTTCTTTAAATAAAGTAGCATTTGAGTGGATTTTATAATTCTAATTTAAATCTTCTAACAAACAAAGATTTGAGATTTTGAAATCTCAAATCCTGACTTATGAATCTCCAAACAAACATACCAAGAGTTAGATTAGCAAAATTGATATATATTATTACATATATTCATTATATAATTTTGCAAAATTTGGAACGACCGACATTAGAAAAAATTGAACAAAATACATTTTTCACATTTTATTTAGTTTCTAATATTATTATTTTTTATCAATATATATATATTTCTGATGGAGGTTATTTGGATTGATATAGCTACAATAATTATGATGGTCGTTGTTGAAATGTCTGCATTGTATTGATACATATTAAATGCTTTGTCGGCGTTTTTGGAAATTGAAAGTATTGACAACCTTTCTTAGGAAAATGCATAAAAGCAGAGTACAAGTGAGATAATAGCTTGCCATTACCTAGTCTGTAGCTACAGCACTAACATTTACTATTTACTGTTGCATGCATGCTGTCATGTTGGCACGGACCAATGGACCATGAATTTAATTTCTCTTTTTTTTTAATCAACTAGAAAGAATGTAGTAAAAGGAGAAACTATAGATTAGAAATCTTTATTTTTTTAAGGATGAGATACAAAAGTTACAAGACTCATGTTTATGTATCGTTTTATAAAATAACCGGACATCTAAGTAGGAGTTAAATTACATCTAAAAATTTACTACTCATGTTGAATGCTACTTGCTTAACACTTCTCTATTTATAGTTTTTTTTTTTTTTTAAGTTAATCACCAGTCTTCTCCAATTGTGTAAGTTAAAAACTTACTAGTTGTCCAAAATATTTCAATGTAGAACAAATCTAAAACCTTTCCCATTTACTCATTAGTTTATGAAATGTTTTATTTTATTTTAAATTTCTTTTACCAAACTTTGTATACATAAGAAGATGCTTATAAAATGTTATTAATTACCATGAGTCTATTTTTCCTAAAGATCCTAGCTGCAATCAGAAATAAATGAAGTTCCGTTACGAGTCTATAAACTTCTAATTTCTTATTTTATAATAAAATGAGATGTTATTTTAATTTTTTTTAGAGAATAAATGATAAAATATTTGGGTGTGAAAGTATGTGAGAGTGAAAGTGGGGAAGGAAAAGATATGAGTGCTGGGGGTCACACGACATTTCGTACGACAGAGTGTTGTGCATAGATAGCCCCAAATCCAGATTCTGTATCTGACATGACAACCTTCTCTATTTAACTTGATTGGACTTCTTCACGTGATCGCCTCTGCTTTCTTTTCTTTGACTCCTCCTACGTGGCACCCCTCTTTCCCCTTGCTTGCCACCTGTCCCTACTTACTTTTTTTCAGTGTTGTAAAAATCAGCCTAGGCGCTAGGCCGCCCATAGCTGTATCGAATTTTATCTGTTCGGTCACTTTAGGCGTTAGGTGGAACAATTCGGCCCTAAACGGTCTAGGCGGAATAATTCGGCTCTAGGCAGTCCTAGGCGCCAAATTTTTTTTTTTTTAATTTTTTTCCTTTATATTTTTTACTTTTTTTTTTTTTCCATTTTTTAGCAAAATAATGATATTATTA
The DNA here is from genome assembly GCA_954870855.1 of Scutellaria minor. Taxonomy (NCBI): domain Eukaryota; kingdom Viridiplantae; phylum Streptophyta; class Magnoliopsida; order Lamiales; family Lamiaceae; genus Scutellaria; species Scutellaria minor. Next base: position 19,849,248 of record OX940732.1, on the reverse strand, counting down.
ATGTATTATAACCGTCTATCAAATTATTCTTAATTAATTAGATATAGATAAAAATTTCACAAATTGAAAAATACAAATAAAAATAATTTTATAAATGAGATATGATGTTTTTACTTGTTCTCCTATATAAAACCAAAATAATATAATATAAGAGTTCCAAAAATATTTTGTAAGGATAAAAAAATTAAGAAAGATAGGTAAAATAATAAAAAATCTATTTAATTTAGATATGTCGCCTAGGCATCCTAGGCGCTAGGCGCCCGACTAGCGCCTAGCGAATTTTAGAACACTGTTGTTTTCTCAAAAACTCACGTGAGATGGTCTTACAGATAGTTACCGTGAAATAGTGTCTATCGTCCATAAATAACATGTGAATTATCAGGTTTCGGTGGTGGGTAATTGGGTTGTGGATTGACTCGTCTCACGCAGTGTAATTAAAATTCTTAAGACAGTCTCACAAGAAACTCACTTTTTTTTTCTTTCTTTTCTGGATTTTCTACAAGTAATTTCTTGTTATACCGTGCATTAGAATTGTCGAAACAAGTTAGGTTCGGTCGATTCAACCAAAATAATGTGTTGAATTTGAGTAATTATAGATCTGTGAAAAGGCGGGCCTAAATGAATTTGGTTTGTGGTAGGTTAGATTTTTGATGGGTTGGCCGATCTCTATTCTTTTACATATTTTTTATTTTTTTCATTGAAAATTTAGATGGGAAATAAATAATAATGATAAATTTTTTAACCTAATGCAATAATTTATAAAAATATAGATATGAGTTATTTATTAATAGGAATGAAGAAATTTTAGTGGAAAACTTATCTTTTATAAATTGTTTTCATATGTTATATGTAACTAAACACATACACTTATATATATATATATATATAACATATATACTTTTTTTCTTTTAAAAAATAATAAAAGTTCGATGGGTTAGCCCGCCTAACCCACGGCCCACTAATGGATTAGGTTTCATTGAGATTTTAGAACCGCCATAGGTAAAATCTTCCTGCCAAATGATAAATTATGATGGGTTGAGAGTTGGTCTGCTCCGTTGATCCGTATTGACAACTTTACCGTCGGTTGATTTGTGAGGTGCATCATTTTTTTTTTTTTAAATAACTCGAATGAATGCTAATCCATTTGTTAGTAGAATCACTTGATTTTCCATATAGTTTTGACTTGGAATTTCGTCTTTATCACTTGCATAATTTTGGGTAAATGGACTCCTCATAATCTACATAGATGCATTTTCTAGAATACCATTCATATGAATTTGTGAAAAGTGTATGTAATTTTACTTAGTATTATAATGATTTTTATATCTGATAAAATGCACTATTTATATATGGATTGATAAAGATACAACTCATAACCTTTTACATTCCATGAGGTATCCATATTTATTTAATTTTGTATAACTACATGTGTATAGATTGGTTACTATATATGTAATGTGTGAAAAAAATAATTTTTGGAATTCTTATAAGCATAGAGGAATGAAAATGTAAATGTGAAGCAAAAGAAAAAATAAGACCAAAATAGGGAAATATTCCAAGGAACAAGTTCTGCCAATTTCTCATTGGATTTAACATATATAAATTTGACCGTTGACAATATATTGTACGTAAAGAAAGATATTTAGTAGCACATAATACAAAACATCTTTACTTAGATTTTTTTATGAATAATGAAACTTGATCGTACTAGATAGAACATGCTCATTTAAGATTGGTCTGAAATGTAGGAACAACATTCTTATGAATAGCATTCTGATTTGAAAAATAAATTATTTTTAATAAATATATTCAATTTGTTGCTTTTTTTTCAAGGTTGGATCCTCAACTACCCACGTTTTAAAACTTCAACATTGCACAAATTAAATTATACTAATTTATTTTACTTCTTTCTATTTTATAATTAGATGGAGACCGATTAAGTCCAAACTCATTTAACCTAATTTCAAAAAGTTGAATATGAACTTTTTTTTTTTTTTGCTTAAAAAGAATATAACCTTATAGAGCCAAACATGGCGCATGTGAACTAAAATTAAAACGGTCAATGTTGGGATATATCCAAATCCAAATTGTAGGAGAATAAATTGAACCAATTGCCTAAAAAAAACACACACACACATTTATAGATAAATGTATATATATATATATATGTATATATAACCAATCAGATTTTAACATGTTGGTCTCCCAACATATAAATAATTTTCAGATATGTCTATCATGCTAGTTTGGTAGGAGGCATGTTCATTTACTCAGATTCACATAGATAAAAATACCTTAATAAAAAATAAAAACATAAAACCGCGTTGTTTATTAGGCACAATAGTTTGAGTATATAATATATTTTTTAAATTCATTTATTTATCAAAGACGTGTAGTTTTTTTCTTTCCTTATTTGGAGTTCAATCAAAGTTGTGTACATTTAATACGTAGTAACTATTGAGTTACTTTGGATGGTTTGCATAATTTTCTATTGAAATTATAATTATCACAAAATTTGGATTAAATCTTACAAATTGTATTCCATGAGACGAGAGCTTAAACTCATTCAAGACTTAGAGAAAAAAATAAAAATAAGAAAGTCATTGCATGAATGGATTTGAATTCGACATGCCTCACAAATCTGAGTTTGTAAAATGAATTTATGAGAAATTATATTTGCTTAACTTTCGGAGAAATCACACCTTGACTCAAATTGTCATTTTAATCAAATTTTTTATTATTGGTCAAAAATAATATAACCTTATAAATGTAGTATGTTTTTTTATCTCAATCAATTCTGAAAAAAAAAAAAAAAATTCTTAAAGTTTTTGAAGTTGAACTATGTAAAAGTAAAACTGCGGTATTTGGCAGCTGACAAGCCCGCACAGTTGAATACGTCAGCAAAAAAATTAAAAATAAAAATTGATCGGTATCAAAAAATATATTACACATATAAAATTAAATTATTTTATACAAATAAGAAATGATTTGATTAAAATAACAATTCAAGAATTTTTTTTATTTTCCTAACAATTAACCCAAATCATATTATATTGTTTAACAATTCTTCTCAATATTGTACGCATTGATAATATCGTGAACATGTGCATAAACGGAATTTAATTAATAAATTGGAGTGATGCCTTGTAAATAGCACTGTCTTTTTCATAAAATGGGACCATATATTTATGTTGAGTTCAGATATTAATTCTGATAATTTAAGAAATTGAATTCTCACGAGTTTCTAAAATGGGACCACATACATAAGCATTTGCTAATATCCAAAATGTGAAGACGACATTTTCTAAGCTGATTCAAACATATCCTGAAAATTTATCGAAATTGTATATATTAGTATTTTCTATTATGTAAATTTTAGATATTAAATATATTTGACGTAATTTATGATATGTAACGGACAAATCATTCTAATAAAAGGCTATTAATGGCATGAGACATAGCATATAATATTTGTCTGGATAGTGCGGCGCCGGAATTTTGAAGCGTATTTTAGAACCATTTATTTCTTTCTTCCAAAACCGACCTATATTTTTCTCATCATTTTCAATACTATTCATTTTCCCTAATATATATCCTTTTAATTTTAAAGAAGACACACAATAAATCACAATCATTTGTTGTTTTTGAATCTAATAAATATCATAGATATGTAATCGACTATCTTAACATAGTTTTATTATCAATATTGAGAGATTTCGAGTTGAGGTCCCACAAAAAGTGGTTTTAGAAGGGTTTGAATGAATGAACAAGTGCAGACTTTAAGTACATGTTTTATGAAGATACATCATTTATTGAATAATGAATAATAAATTATACATAAACAATAAAATTTATGTTTTACATTTTTACTATTTGATCTAAAATTACGACAAAATAATACTAACTCTAAAATATTGAAAAATAATAAAAAGTTGCATCCTTATCATTATCTGAACAGTGATTTAAAGTATATCACACCGATTATCTTGACGTATTATAATTGTCCAGATACCTAATATAAACAGTTCCATACATGATAATCTCAAAATATATTTGCATTAAAAAAATGAATCGACTAAAAGTATTTCCATTGATTATCTTGACATATTTTTTATTGTCCACATTCCTAATTTATATAATTTCATGTATAATTATCTTAAAATATTTTTTTCATTAAAAATGTGAATCGATCTAAAATATGTCACACCGATTATCTTGACGTAGTTTTATTGTCAACATTCCTAATTTAAACAATATCATGTATAATTATTTCAAAATATTTTTGCATTAAAAATGTGAATCGATTTAAAATATGCCACACTGATTATTTTGACGTAGCTTTATTGTCAACATTCCTAATTTAAACAATATCATGTATAATTATCTCAAAATATTTTTGCATTAAAAATGTGAATCGATCTAAAATATCTCACACTGATTATCTTGACGTAGTTTTATTGTCAACATTTTTAATTTAAACAATATCATGTATAAATATCTCAAAATGTTTTTGCATTAAAATATGAATCAATTTAAAGTACTACGTACTCTTGACGTATTTTTATTGTCCAGATCCCTAATTTAAACATTTCCATACATGCTTATCTAAAAATGTCTTTGAATTAAAAATGCGAATAAAATCCAACCAGATTTGCTACTATGTAGAGAATTTAATATTTGGGACATTGGATTAAAAATGTTTAGGTTAAAAGGTCAAACCTTAAATTATTTGTTGGGATATTGAATCCATCAAAGATCTATAAACATTATTTTGTTTTTAGCCCATTCATTCCATAAAAATTGTGTTGAAATGTGTGCTGAGATTCCCCGATAGGCTAGCTATACCTTGGGTTGGAACTTGAATCATCAGATATTAATTAGCACCACCACATCTACTTACTCTATTACACCGTCTTTAATAAATTCTTCAAAATAGATTGAAGAAATATTTAATTATTTTGATTATATGTGATAATAATAATAATAATAGGATAAGATCCCTCTCTATCATAATTAATATATTGATTTAATCTTTTACCACACGAGATAAATAATATATTCTACAATAATTCAATAAAACGATAAATTTATTCCGTTGATAAAACATAAATATAGTGATGTATAAGATAATTTTTTTACTAAATATGTCCCTTTTGCATTTCAACATGTAAACAAGAGCTATTTTTGACAATTCATCAAAAAAATTGGTAGAAAAGAAAACTATATTGTAAGGTAAAAGAATCTTCTTTATTTGGTTTAATTGTATTTCAACATATTTTACCTGATAACAATCATGATTGTCTACAATAAGTGCAAATGTTATAAAAAGAAGAAAAGGAAAACTAAATTATTCTTGGTAAGAGAGGTCAGATAAATTGAAACGTATTAGTTCAAAATAGCCTTATAAGCTCCTCGTGTTGGGCCTTAAAAGCTTAATGTAAAATATTAAGTGCTTGATTAAGCCCACAGAAAAGCCCAAACGTTGGTCATGACGATGGCCCACTGGGCCTATCTATCAAAAGTTTTAAAATAGTTGTTATTATAAGATTGGTGCAATTTTTAAGCAAATAAAAGTGAAAGTTTCGTTTAAAACTTTGAATAATAAATGTCTCCAACTCACATTTTTTAATGATGGAATCAATTTAAATCACTCGAAAAATAGTTTAAAAAGCATTTTAAATTCTTAATCCAAATAACCAGCAATGTCTTCAAGTTAATTTTCAACCAAAGTATAGTTAAATAATTTTAAACCAATAATTTTAAAATTCTAAGAAAACATTTAATGAAAATGTAAATTAAAGAAAACTTTCTGAATTTTTTAACAAAAATATTTGATTGAGAAATGAGAAGTGATGGAGATTTTGCCAACGGAATGGAAACTGGCGCCAAACCTTATCAGTTATAACTGGAGGAGAAGAAGTTAGAGAGAGAAAGGCATAATATCACACACAGATATGTCTCTTTATCTCTCATCAGGCGTCTTCTCTCTCTACAAATCCAAGCAATTCATCCTAGCGTACAATTCGAATGTGCTCGCAAAACCTAGAAATTGGGTGGTTCGAGCTTCCTCGTCAGCTGCTCCAGGAATCGATCTTACCTCCCTCGAATCCGCCATTGTCAAGGTTCCTTCCTTTTCCATGTGCTGATTGAACTCAAATTAGTTGTATTGCAATAATCACTTTCTGAGATTTGCGTTGATTGATTGTGCAAATCAATTGAAATTGATGTGGATGGTGAATAAACAACCTGTATTTAGTTGTGTAAGAGCAGATTCAATGATTGGGAATGTGGTTTATGTTACCATTACTCTTCATTGCCTAATGTACAAGATGAATTTGCTTTTGAATATGATTTCACGAATAATATTAAGTTTATCGGCATGGTTTGCTGCAGAAAGATAGTGATGGTGTGAAAGAGGCTCTTGATCAATTGAGGGAAATTGGTTGGGCCAAAAAATGGAGTTCTCAACCATACGTTTCTCGTCGTACGGTCAGTCTCTAAAACTAGTTTGGAGTTCCAGATATGTGATACTCGATTGCTCTCTTAGAATTTCCGACTTCAATTTTTATTTAGATGAATATTTGGTCAGAATTTTGAGTAATATCAAATTTGAATATGGTGAACAGCATTGTCTTATATTGCAGTTAACTAAAAACTTCTGTTACAGACATCTCTTCGGGAATTGACATCTCTTGGATTAAAGAATGCTGAGAACCTTGCGATTCCTAGTACACGAAATGATGTAAGTTCAATCAAACTTGTGTTTCGTTCCATTTCCTACAATATAATATCATCATACTACAATTTGGAATCTATAGAGGTTGTTCGTCTCAACTGCTGATTGGATAAAGAACCTATTTCAGTTGTCACCAGAGTCACTAATGCAGTGACGAAGTATTCCGGTTATAGCATTTTGGAAATAAATGACATGAATTTAATGTGGTTTCTTTCTCAAGACTTTGGATGAACTTTTATGCATCATATTGAGTTGATTTTGTTCAGTGATGCAGGCAGCTTTTCTCTTTACTGTGGTTGGCACAACTGGATTTCTGGGCATTATTGCTGGTCAGATCCTCCCAGGGGTAACTTTCAGTACTTTCCTACATAGAAATGTTTATTTATTTCCGGTCTATCACCATCTGCTATCATAAAAATATATCTCTAAACACCACAGCAGTAACTCTAAAATAAGAAATTTAACTGAAGTTGGCTTGATTAAACTTTTCCTGTTTCTAAATATAATCATACTTCTCTTGTTTTCATGACAAATATATAACAGATCATTCAAGCCATTGACATTCTCATTTTACCATTTCCTTTAGGATTGGAGCTTTTTTGTGCCATACTTGATCGGGAGCATCTCTTTAGTAGTTCTTGCTGTAGGGAGTATCGCCCCAGGGTATGTAGTCAAACCGCTATCTTCTCCAAAGCATCTATATATAAGTGATGCAGATGCTTGTGTACAACTTTGAGTTTCTCTTGTGCATTGTTTCTTTTGCATACGATGAATGGGAAGGAATGAGCTTAACAAAGAAAGCAAATATGTTTTAGTGTTAATACACATGCACACAAATACAAAAGTTGGAAGTAGCACATATGCTCGTATGAACACATATATACCATGTTATAATTAAGTTGAGCATTTTGAATTTTCTATAATGTAGGCTGCTTCAGGCTGCTATTGGAGGATTCTCTTCATTTTTTCCTGATTACCAGGAGAGGATTGCTAGACATGAAGCAGCTCACTTCTTAGGTATTATCTCCATGAGGCTCATTATGTCAAACCCAGATCAGACTGATAATAATCCCTTTGAGACGTTTTATACCGCTGATAGATTTACCTCACATAAACAATCATTTTACTGAAGCTGTTGATTCATGAAAGGTGTGGATACACAGAGACACATGTGTCCACATATGAAGAGTATTCCATTTTATGAACTCATTTTTCTGGGAAGGACCATTTCATGAAAATAGTTGTTATTATGCATGTTGACTGGTTATGTGGATATATGCCATGTGTTCTTGTTAAGAGACCTCTTCTGTCGTTTGGTCTGGTCTTATCTGAATTCCTAACAATGCCTAAATACAGTTTAAGAAGGTGATTTTGTCTATGTAGTTGCTTACTTACTTGGCCTCCCTATCCTTGGATATTCATTGGATATTGGCAAAGAGAATGTCAACCTCATTGATGAACGGCTTGAAAATCTTATTTACAGTGGACAGCTTGATGCCAAGGAACTAGATAGGTATGAATCTTTGAAGCTGTTGTTTCCATATCCATGTTTACTTCCTTACAACTCGGGAACATGGTAGATTTTCTTCTTGAAACCTTTTTAACTTTTCATTTCCACCTACATTTGATCCAATTCTCACGTTTGATAATATGAAAAATTTGATATCGAAAATTCATCAGTTAGCATTAATCAGCTGATCTTTTGGCAGTCATACATTTCCATTCAAAATTAACAGGCTATAGCCAGAAACCTAGATGTTTTTCAGTAAGGAAAGTATTTTGCATTGAAGTCTCTTACTTCCAAAATTTTGTTGTACCCATGGATGAAAGATTTCCAGTAATTTGAGTATTTTTAGTCACTTCTTGCCGCTGAAGTTCTTAATTTTTCCATCACATGCTATTACAAATAACCAAATATTATAGGCTTTTTATGTTGTATTTCCCAATTATCTTAGTTTGCATTGAAGTCGTATACTTCTGAAAAGAAGTAGAGAAACTAGTGAGTGATGATTCAAATTTTTTTCGCATTTCTCAGGTTGGCGGTTGTAGCAATGGCTGGATTGGCAGCAGAAGGTCTACAATACGATAAAGTTATTGGTCAATCTGCTGATCTTTTTTCTCTTCAGGTTTGTTTATCCACCACGAAAAACATACAAAACAGACTCTAGAATCAAAGTCCAATTCCTTCCCTTCCATTATTTCAGAGATTTATAAACAGAAGCAAGCCACCGATTAGCAAAGAACAGCAGCAAAACCTAACCAGATGGGCTGTAAGTTATTCGACTAAGTCACTAACACATTCCATTCATTGTTCTTCTGATGCACATGTAGTCAAAACATTTTTAAAAAATAATTTTACTGAATATATTGAATGCACTCAGGTCCTTTTTGCTGCGTCATTAATAAAAAATAATCGACAACTCCATGAAGCTCTGATGTCAGCTATGTCGAAGAAGGCAACAATTGTTGAATGCATAGAAGCCATTGAGAAAGCTGGGTAATTTATCAACCATCTTTTCTTTAGAGAAAACTGTCACTTGAAACACAATACTGATTAATTGTCATTTTTTAACTGTATATTTTGTGATCTCTTGAATTGATGGTGCTGTTGTAGCTATACAGTTTCTTAACATTAAAATTAAAGGATTCGAATTTGAGGCAAGAATTTGGCACTCAAATCTTGTTTGAAATTTGTCAACTTCAACCTTACATAGATACATGGGTGATGGGTCCATTCTGAAAATGACAAACAAGATTGATGTACAATTTTATTATGACTCAACGCAATTGGAAAGGTCAAGACAACTTTCACACGTGCTCTTTAAAAAACTTACAAAATTTAGCTTATAAACTTCTTCAAGCTAGTTGGTAATTATTTTAAAAGCTTATAAAATCTCATGGGAAGAGCTTCTATATTTTTCCAGATATTAAAAGGTTTAATGTATAATTATCTAAAAATAACAAACATACTATTACACAATAGGAACATGATTAACATGCTCACTGTTAATATGACAATAAAGTGAGGCTTGTAGGATACATTTTTGAGGTGTGAAAAAAAAAAACCATCATCCTTTACGATTATTTGATTTTAGAACAATATCAATGATGAACGTATTAAGTTGTGCAACTATAAACAGAATATATACAAAGGTAGAAAAATAGATAAGTATCCCATTACAAAAGTGCAAGTGACTTATGTAAAACAGCTCAAACAAGCATCATATACTTGATATATTTCTTCCAATATTCTCTCAAACAAAAATATTATGTAATATTCAACTGATCAGTACAATTCTAAGTACGGACATTCTATTTGTTATTTATGGTTTTTGTGCATTCCCAAGAGTCATATGATATGTCTATGTCAAAAACAGACTTATTTTTTTGAGTTGGTCTTTTGTGAGACCGTCTCACATGCCACGGGATTCAAGTATGTCTTTTACAGGTATAAGTATGTGTTTTTCAGCTATAAGTATGTGTTTTATAAGTATGTTTTTTACATTATAAGCATGAGTTATTCAAGTATGTCTTTTACGACTATAAGTATGTCTTTTTTGTGCTATAAATGATGTGACGGTTGCACATGAGTTTATGCCCATTTTTTTTGTCTTTATTCTATTCAGCAATTCGAATAATTTTTGCTGGATATCAAAAATAAAAAGTTGGCCAACAAAGATAAACCTTAGCATCACAATACCTCTCTCTTTCTAGATCTCTCTCTCTCTATATATATATATATCTACTTTTGTAGTTTGTTCTAACTTCTAAGTATATATCGACTGATATAGGGTCTTCGAAGATCTGAGAAAATCAGATAACACTTCTTGCTTTTCAGAGTTTATTACATGATGTATCGAACAAAAACAGATAGGATCATAAGATATCATGTTTTGTTCGATATTTATGATTTTGATGTTGAGCTACAATGTAGCATCTGATACCTCTAAATTGTCTCGAATATTACAATATATTTAGTTATGATTAACTATTGTTATTGTTAAAATTTAATTAAAAAGCAGAAGAAATTATTGTGTTTGTTACTTCTTTCGTTTTTGGGTCCTTTGGTCATGATGTTGATGAGTGAAATGACAAAAATAATCGCATAACATTTGGTGCAATAATAAAACTTTTTATCTTGTACAAATGGATAAAACATAATTTTTGATTAAATTTTTTGAGATGAATCAATCTATAACTTATAACCCAAAAAATAAATATTAACTTGTGAAAAATGAATTTGAGTATTGGACAGTGGGTTTCATCAAACAAATCATAGTATAATTATTTATGTATAATGTATAATTTAATAATTTTATTACGAATATCATGATTTTGACCAACGCTAGAGGTATTATTTGATTAGCCATGATATTCAAATTGGGAGAAAGAGAAAGAGAATTATAGTCATATTATCTAAAACTAAAAAAAGGGATAATATTCCAAGAATATCAAAAAGGAAATCTTTTTTCCATATGTTCTCTACAAACAATTCCAATGCATGCAACTTTATTATTTCTTTTGATCAGAAATCTCTAGATTTGACATGAACCTTTTCAATCCCCTATATATAGATATCCAAAAACCCAATACATTAGCTCAAACTCAACTCGAGCATTTAGTAATTCCACTATTTCTTCACAATACATATAAAATTTTCGATCAACTTTTTAGATCAAGTGAGGATGGATACAATCATGCAATTGGCCACTGAGAATCCAGTGTTGATATTCAGCAAAACCAATTGTTGCATGTCCCATTCAATCGACTCATTAATACGTAGCTACGGTGCAAACCCTAGGGTTTTCGAGCTCAACGAACAGGTCCCAAATGGACAACAAATCGAGAAGGAATTGGTGGGGTTAGGGTGCAACCCTAGTGTGCCTGCTGTGTTCATTGGGAAGGAATTTGTTGGTGGTTCTAATGAGATCATGAGCCTCAATATTAGAGGAAAGCTTAAGCCATTGCTCATCAAGGCTAATGCTATATGGTTATAGAAAAAGAAGGACAATAATAGGTTCTTTTTTTGGAATATTTAAGTGAGTATGTATGTATTGACCAAGTTTTGAGCAAATAAATGAGTTGGTGTGAGAAAATAATTTTATAGATTATAATCGATGAGACTGATTGTAATTCACGCAAGATCTTATGTCATATTGTGTTTCATTTTGCGTGTTTTACAATAATCATCAGATTTTATATGCATTATTAGGTTACATAATAAATTAACACGTGATGTGAGTTGATGAGTTATTTGTGTGAGTTATTGATTTCTTAAAACTACAAAGAGTTAAAAAAAAAAAAAGGGTTTTATACAAATCTACACACAAAATCTTTTTTTCCTAGAATTTAAAATTTTCTCAATTTTTAAATTCTATAAGGAGGCAAATAATAGAAATAGACCAACTTTATCTTACCAAAAAATGCTAAGCTCAAGAAGTCCATTTATAGGGAGGCCCATGTAGGAGGGGCTAAGCCCAAAATATATAGCTTCTGGGCCGAAAAGCAGCTTCTTCTTCTCTCTCTCTCTCTCTCTCTCTCTCTCTCTCTCTCTCTCTTTTTCCTCCTAAATTTAATTAGTAAAACAAGAAATTAACAGACCCATTTATACACCACCAACATTCATAAGAACTTGAACGTCCATTTTCTACAGAATTTATGACGATCCGAAAGCATTTATTTATAAGCTATGTACAGTACAAAATCAGTGACCAAGTAATCATTAATTTATAATCTAACTTAATTATATTTATCGTCATACATACAAGACATTTATATTCATTACACAAGTAACACATTTTACAACGACATCATTTTTTTTCTTTCAGACAACACAAAATATCTATACAAGCTACATATTTTCTAGCAGTATATCGACACAACATACGTTTAAAGTATACACAAGCATTAGCTATAAAAACCGTACATAATTAAGAAGATCTCAGTTCTTATCATCATCATCGTATTAATCGTTGATATCAGTATCGTAGAACAGACCATCAATGATCTGATCGATGAGTGAATCGATGAAGGTGTTGCAGCTAATGGTGAAGATTCGACCAACTCTGTTGCGATTGCTTGTAAACCAGGCGAAAATGGCAGCACTGGTTATGGCTGCCAAGCATATGCCTACTGCTTCCTCGATTCCTTGCAAATCCATCTTTCTAAACACTGAATTCCCTGTTATAAACTCCATTCCTATTGTCCCTGCAAATACTATCTGGATATACAACACCAAAATCCATTCAATTTATTACTTTATTCTTGTTATTGTTCTTGTGTTTTATTGTTGTATATCTGATGAGCTGGAGTTTGAGCCCAGCTTTAAATGTTGTCTACTAGACTTCATTGCAATAAAATTACAAAATCTGGCAAAAAAAAAAAAGATCTTATTGGCTATTAAACCTCCTATCTTGTTCCTTTATACTATAAAATCGAATAAAATCTTTTTTTTTTTTTTTTATCATATTATAGGATTTTGTTAATTTTCTACCACAATTCATGAAAAGTTTAAAATAACCATTGCACTTACATGTGTGTTATATATAAGATAGTATTCATTTATATATCACACAATTAGTATAGTAAATTATTTTTCTAACATAATAATTGAATTTTTTTAACCACAAATATAAAAAAATGATAAATTTACCTTGTCGATATCCACCACATCAATCAACAATCTTGTATTATACAAAGATGAATACAAGATTTGTTTTAGACTTTCACTCAATTTCCAGTAGAAAGAAACAAAATTACATGTTAAGATAGAAAAGTTAAATTTATTTAATATTGTGATAAAAATGAGTATTGTAAATGTTATCAATTATGGTAGAAAAGTAATTCACTGTCTTAGTTGTCCTTTGAAGTCCTCTTGTTGTTATGTTTATAATTTTGAGCTTGTTCAATATTAATATATTTATCCAACTAAAAAAATAAAATCTGGCAGAAGATTGATTTTTTGGTTTTTTTGGAACCTTGTTATATTTATAAATTTTGAGCTTGTTCATTATATTTATCTAACAGAAAATAACAAAATCTGGCAAAATATGAATTTTTTTTTTTTTTTTTTGCTATAAAACCTTGTTATATCTATAAATTCGAGCTAGTTCATTATATTATCTATGCTTTAAGTTATAACAAGGTTTAAAAAAGAAATCTAGAATCAGAGTTAGAAAGAAGAAATACGTACCATGGCAAGACGACCAGAAATAATCTCGAAATCCTGACTTTTCTTCGAACTCTCAACGTAATCCGAAAGAGTTTCAAAGAAGCGCGAAACCTCATTCTCTCTGTTACTGTTAGCCATAACGACGCCGCTTCGATCATCGGCGAAGGATCTAAGAGTACATACTCTCGGCTGCAACACCACCTTCCCGTTGCTCTCCGGCGGCGGATCCGCCACTCTCAGCCGCTGCACCTCCGCCGCCGCCGGTTTTTCGGACCGGATCTGACAGAAGACCGGCCTCGCACCAGCCAGGGCCATTGGAATCTCGCAGATGATTCTTCTGGAATTTTAATTTATTTTCTGGAATGAGGGGAATATTTGAGTTGTTTGGTGGTGGTGAAGGGTCCACGTCGAAGAGACGTGGAGTTTAGGTGTTCGTTAACGTTGTTTTCTGATGAGTTATTGAGAATTGAGGTTTTGTTTGAGAAATGTTCTCCTCGTCCTACGTGGCAGATCGATGGATGCTTGTTTTCTGAGTGTTGTACTTGGTGATGATTTACCAGATGTAAATTTGTGGTTTAGTTGAGTCATATATTATGTGATGGTACATAGTATGTAAATCTGTTGCACCTATTAATTACTTTGACAATTGGTAGTTTAATCCCTGATTAGCTTATAGAACAACGGTTTATTTGGCTTAATAGTTATGATCATATGATATGTATAAAATGAGTCTAAAAATCTATTTTGTAGTATTAAAAAAAGGGAACCAACGAATTAAAGCTATGAATATATGTAAGTAAACTTTTTTTAATCCAATTTTACCTAAAATTCGCTTTTTTTTAACTGGACAACCTAAAATCGATCAATTTTTCGGCTAAAATTGAATTTGATGTCCCTATCAAATGATTCTCAGTTATCATTAGGTGAATATTAAATTCAAAGTCATGGGTTAGATTTTATACGATTGAATTCAGATTAACAACAATGGTGAGACTAAAAGTAAAAAAAGAAAGAACATTGAGAAAAATTCTTCTGTTATATTCAAGACACATGAACTAATTGCCATAATATATAATCATAGAATTTGAAGTAAAAATGATCTCAAATCATGTGAAATTAATTATTCACAACCTTTTTTGTTTTTTCTTGAAAGACCTTGTCAATAAAAAATCCAGCATGCTGCATGCATGGAGCCTCAGCATATTTTATTCTATAAGTGCATATACATCAGATTCAATGAATTACTAAAAGCTCGTGTATAAAAAAACGAAGCCCAAATTACCATTATACCCTGACAAAGAAAATACTCAATTCAGGTCCAGTGTTCCCATCAGGGCTCAACATGTAGAACGTCTCCGCGTCCCTGGACGCGACCACCCTATCGAAATAGGCCCGCATGTAGGCCATCTCGGCCTCAGGCCCGTCCGCCTCAGACAGGGCCGGAAGAACACCCGCGCCCATGGATACGGGCTTCAAGAGCTCCATGACATGCAGCTCCTCCTGGTTGGCCTCGCGCTTGACGCCATAGCCATTCTTCTTGCCGTTGCAGAACATGGTCCATAGGGGCTCTTCTAGAAGCTCGATCCTCTCCTTCTCGGCCCTCTTCTCGCACTCCAGGGCGATCCGAACCATGCCCAGGCTCATCTCCTTCTGCAGCACGTGGGTCTGCATGGCCAGCTCCACCACCGCCGTGGGCAGGGTCCGGGGGTTCTCCTGGATGGAGAGGCTGACGCGGCCTTTGCGGAGGCCGAAGAGGGTGCCGGTGATGCGGGACCCGGCGGAGACTCGGCCGTCGGGGAGGCGGCCGCCGGGGAGGGAGGGTAGCTTGCACGTCGGAGTTATGATCGGGAGTGATCGGAAAACGCTGCGGAATACGCGGAAGACTTTTTTGGGCTTGCTTTTCTTCCTGCCGGAAGGGTGGACGAGGGTGAGCGCCGCCGGTGGCGGCGGCGGAGGGACGGAGGCCTCCGTGGGGTCGCCCATTACTTGGGGAACAGCAATGGGAGGAGGATGACGAACATGAGAGAGAGGAGAGAGGGGTTGTTACTGGTTTTGGAGAGCGGAAAAGTGGGGCGGCGATGGACGGCTGAGATTTGAGGAGTGGGGTGTTAACGGGAAAGTGAGAAAATGGAGATGGAATTTATTTTTTTATTTTTTTAAATGTTGATTTTGCGGAAACAAATCTTCCAATGTATTCGGAACTGTAATTATTTATTATTTATGTTTGAATTTGCGGAACAAGTCTTCCAATGTATTCGGTATAGAGTATTTAATTGTAATTTAAAAATTCGCCAAAATTTACTAACCAAAAACTTGGTTGAGATGATTTTAGGAGTCACATTTTGAGATGAAATCTGATCATCTATCTTGTGTATTGGTCCATGTAATTTTGGTCTACATTAATATTATGACCAAATTTTAAGTCAATCGAAAAGTGATCAAGGTCAATTATGTTATATAATTGGAATCGGTAAAAAATAGTAAAATAGTAAAATCGAAAAAACAAGTTGTACCTTTAACCGATAAGAATCAGATGATGAATATGGTCACCAATCGAATCTAAAACGGTGGGAAAAAAAAACTTGATTCTTTGGGGATAAAATTTGAATTCTCAATTAAAATAAAAGCTACTTTAACATTGTCAATGGTAAATTGGTAACATAGTACTTTTGAATAATGGTAGTTGAATATTGTGTGAAACTTTATCTTCTTAAGCAAAGCAGGTTGTTAGATTGAAATTTAATACAATGTTTGTGGAAATACAATCTTCTTAAGGAAAGCTTGTTAAACTAGTTTGATTGGTTCGATCAAACATTGTCTGCTAAATGTGGTTCGGAAAAAGAAAAAAATGGAAATGCAATTGAAGTGGAAAAACAGGATAACTGAAAAACAGTAAAAAATTGAACGTTTTTGAATTCAGAAATAAATGTTTCTTTTATCCATTTATTATTATTTTAATATTATGTACAATAAAAAATACATAGTACATAATAATATTAAGTAAAAACTGGAAAAAAAAAAAAATTACGTTTGTGTAACCGGTTGGACCATCAGTTCAACCGATTTGAATGGTGAAATATTGTAGCCAAATTGATTCAACATCAATACAATTCCACGAATACTGATTTATTATACTTAAATGCATAAAATAAGCTTTTGCGAAGTTATAATTGATGCTAAGTTTCAAAATGTAATTTGAAAAAAAAAAAAAAAGATGTTTCAAATAAATGATTTTGGAATATTGAGTTTTAAAATAATATACTTTGCGTTTAAAACAAAATATTTGCTCACATAGTTTACATAGTCTGTGTCTGTCATGCACCAGATGTGTGACCCAACAATATCAATATATTAAAAAAAAAAAAAAAAAAAACGATTTCACGAAATAGATTCCATAAAAACATCCACAGAGACAGTTTAAACCTTAGGATCTCTCTTAAATTAATTTCAAATTATTACATTAAATTCTAATTCTTTTTTAATATTAGAGTAATTAAAGTCGCTAGGCTCTAATACAATCCCGTCCTAAAAAAAAAGTTATTAAATTTTTTTCATTAACAATTTCTTTTAATAAAAAACTTAAAAGTTAAAATGAGGTACTAAATTAACATTTATGACAAAGTTAAGTCCCTATAAAAGTATTATCCAAAACTTCATGTACCAACTTCATAATAACAATAAATTTTGGGGTCTCAAAGCAATTCTATAATTTGTGTTAACTGCCTTTTATCTATATTTTTGTCCGCCATAAACGACAGTTTCCGAATCGTCTTCGTCTTCTTCTACTTCTGCTCTTCAAATCACTGTCAAAAAAAATCCAATTCTTCGCCCATTTCTCCATTTTCTCTGCCTTTTCTAAGTCACACCATTCTTTCTCTCTTAAAGAAGTATTGGAGTTGCATTTGAATATAGAAAAATTAATGGTGGAATTTGGGGATGAGTTGTTGATAGTAAGCTACAGAATCCCATGGCTAATATGGATCCAACTTCTTGTTACGATTCTTCTCATTCTTCTCCTCTTTTTTGGACTCACTGTGTTCAATTCAGACCCCTCCACATCCACCTCCGCCGCCGCCGGCGGTTCTCCGGCGACTGGCTGCAACATTGCTCCACCAACCCATCTCAACAACCCCACCTCTTCCAACAGAATAATCACGGTTAGTTTATTTATTTTCCTGCCTCTTTTTGAGGGTATGCATTATTATTATTATTCTAATTTAAAGAAAGACAAGAAAACAAAAAAAGTAGTAGATTTCTTTAATTGCACCCCTTTTTTTTGGTTGAGAATTGACAATGGTAGAGCTTGCCTTTGAAGATCAATTTGCTAAACCAACTAAAGTGCAATTAATCGTTTTCTTATATTTTAAATAGTATTTTATCTTTTGTTATTGTATTGCCAATATTGACACGAAAGATACGTGGAATGACATCATTAATATCGTGGAATGATATCATTACTATATATATATACATTGAAAATGTTGGAGTAGGAAACGAAACACGGGTTTCAATCTATATGAGGTAGTTGAGCATAGTGTAGTGAAGAAGATTGAGAAAGTTAAAAAGGGTGGAATTCTTGTCAATTTTGAGGATGGTTAATGTCCCTACATTTGATTGGGAGAATGCTTAACTGAACAGCGAAGTATGAGCTCATAAACTTACTCATTTTGGCATTCAGTTTAGCTTAGCTGACCACCCAAAGTAGAATGCTAAACGTTTACATGTACCCATTTCTTCATATCTTGTCATTGTGTTGGGATAAACGATTAAAGGATCTAGTGTTTTGAATTAGTATTATTTTAATACTAATTCATGTGGTGTTTTGAAAGAGTAAGAACAAACAGAGGGAATATTATTTGATGATTGATTTCAAATGCAGCATATCATGTGATGCAAATTATTTTATAACTCTCTCTCTCTCTAGAAAGACAACCTTGCCTGTCAAATAAATAGATTCTGATTTTGATCCCTTGCTTTTTGGTTCTGATTTCTGCACTTATCTGGTTGTGTCAGTATTTGTTGTTTTCTAGTCAGCACAGACTATTTTTCTTCTTAATTAATGGCTAATTATTTTTGTAGATTTATACACATGACATATAATAAAATCATCCCAATAGAAGTACTTCAAGATACATGTAATATATCTGAAACATCTGAGTTCACCTAATTCAAAGCCTAAAGCCCTGAATCTTAAGAGGTGAAAACTTAAGGCCAAGTAGATTGTAAGAGCAGTTTCTTCCATCTGAATATGTGTTCAACATCCAATCTTGATTTTTTAGCCTATGATTTAATTTTAACTTTTGGTTTTTTCTCCTGGTAGGTGGAAGAACAGAGGGTAGGGAGGGATGAGTCCAATAGTGAAGATGATCACCAGATTCAAGATGCGCCGTCTACAAAGGACTCCATGATTTTGAGTATTTTCCGACACCCAAACCACCCTTGTAACTACATTGGGCTAGCAAAACGAGCACTTTTCAAGTGTTTTGGCTTAGATTCTAGCTCTGAGGGCTCGACCAATTGTCAACATGAGAAACATGATTAATCTATGGCTATTTCTTCAAATATGCAGAACTCAGCATTGTCCCGATTATGGGATCAACGTTTTTGCAATGACTAGAAACAAAATCCAACCATACAATTCAGAGCTAGCACATAAAGATCAAATATCAAATGTCAATGGACATGCATTACTAAGAACAAGGAATAGGTTCTAGGAGATTTGCAGCAACGATTCTATTTTTTTTAAATAAGAGCATGTACAAAGGTGGAAAGATTACAAAATTCATTATAGCATATCAACTGGAACTTGGATTATGCCTTCGCTCGAGAAGTGAAGTAGTTAAGGAGAAGTTTGGAATATCGGGTTAGAGTGAAAAACATTTGCACTACTGCACGACCTTTAACAATCCC
This sequence comes from Scutellaria minor, assembly GCA_954870855.1. Taxonomy (NCBI): domain Eukaryota; kingdom Viridiplantae; phylum Streptophyta; class Magnoliopsida; order Lamiales; family Lamiaceae; genus Scutellaria; species Scutellaria minor. The sequence goes on along the minus strand of OX940732.1, from coordinate 19,829,431 downwards.
CTCCCTTGTACGCCGTGCAGTTCTAGCTAGAACTGGCTCGTCGGGTATCTTGGGTTTTGTTGGGGCCACCTCCTGCAAAGATACTATTTAAGTAAAGATTAAGCAAAATTCATCACTTCTGAGAAGAGAGAAATATTTTTAAAGTTCAGATTGTTCTACTAACCTATTGGTTTCATGTTTGTCAACCGTCTCAATCTTTCTTCTGCCAAACGAACAGCTCGAGTTGAACTCCTAACTCCTTGTGTTATTTCTTGGCTGTAAATGAAAGATAATGAATCTGTATAATGCATTTAAAAAATAACAATTTGAGAGTTTGAGAAGCTCTGTGTTATACTAACCCTAGGTCACTCAGCTCCATAGTTAAGTCGCTGATCTCCATCCCAGATAATCGAACAGCGGCCATGGTGTCAGGTAGCTCCTCCCTTGTGGTGTCCATCAGCTTCTCCAGTGATTCTGCAGCTTTCTTGAAGGCCTTCAATAATACTTATGACTATTAATCATCAGAAAATGTATTCTCTAAAAAAAGGGGGGGATAATATCATGTCATGCCATGTAAACTACACAAACCCAATGGCTGTATTTGATAATATAAATTCCTTTCCAAATTATTCGCAGATAATAATTGTGTATTTCAACCATTCCTGCAAATTAATATTTGAGTGCAATATGTCATATTGGAACTGGTAACCAATCCTTGAAGACAAGTTATATTTTAATGTAAACTTTCAGCGTAGTTCTGTAAAATTGACAAGAAATCTCAATTTCCACCTAATTGTAACTGATCTATAACTTGGAATTAGCTCGCCTGCTTGTATATATGACTTATGAGTCAAAAAGATTTCAACAGAACATCAAGGAGAATAGAAAGACCACAAACCAGAAGAGCTGGAATCGCTGAGCAAAAAAGCCACGTTGCAGAAATTGCGGCCTGTAAACAGAAACCAAATTTAACATCACGTCTCCAGTTCTAACTACTTATATCATAAATGATGAAACAGAAGGAAGTTGCTTCGGAGAAGAACAAGCATTTTTGCGGCAAAAGAAATATATAAACAGATAACACCAAAGAAGCAACTTTGGATGGAATGAACAACTGACTTTCATTTTACAACACACAAAAGGAGAATAGAAAATTGGGAAAAATGGGAACTTTTGAATTTTTCTTGTACATTTATTTTGCAAAACATGATATTGTTGAATACTTGAACTCATTAGTACTTTCAATTTCTTTTAATTTTTTGTTAAAAGATTCCTGTATCTTCTTTCACATTTACTTAGATCTCGAACATGAAAGAAGAAAATGTGAAATTATCAGTAGCAATTGTTCTTCTTCCAATTTTTGCTTTTAAAGCATAAAGTAGATGATCAACATCAAAACTGCAAAAATTAAAATGCATTAAACATAAAGCAATAACTGACATAATACAGCAAGAATAGCTTCTAACATCAGCCATATATGGTTTCTATCTGCATTTACATATATAACTTAATCAATTCTGCTCATAACTAGTAAAATTGTATTTAGTTTCCATATCTTTAAAGTTTTGATTTAATTGTTTCTTAGAGTAATTGAAAACCAAAATCTGCCTTCACTTGGAACAACAAAGGAGTGAAATTATTTCTCTCCCCTTTCCTATCTCCTTTCCTTCTCCACATCAAAAACCAAATTAAGTAGCAAGAACTTTAGTGTGAGCAAAATCCGAAAGTTCAAAATTTGAATCCACGAATTAATCAGGGAAACTAATTGAAGGATCATGTTCAGACCAATTAATTATAGCCATTGTTATGAAATTATTAGTACAGCGGAATAATGCAGCAAGCAATATCCAATTCCAATGCAATTAAACCTAATGCAATTCAATTGAGCTACCTCACACACACACGGGGGGGGGGGGGGGAGAGAGAGAGAGAGAGAGAGAGAGAGAGAGAGAGAGAGAGTAAATACGGCACAGGCGGTGAAACTGAGGAACTGAATGTGTCGGTGAGTGAGGGTCCACTGGGAGGAGGAGGTGCCGATGGTGGAGGTGAGTTGAGAGGAAACCGACGGCTCAGATGAGGCATTCTCGACCGATAAAACGGTGAAAGAAGCGAAATGGCGGCGGCTGGGTAACCGGAGATTCAACCGGCGGGGAGAAGAAACGAAAGCGCCGTTTCCTTCACAGTTGCAATGGAACACTGCGGGATCCGAAACCTGCAGCCTCAACGCATTCAGCATCTCCAATCAACACAAATATACTCTCGATTATGTATATATAAATATATATGTCTGTATGTATCTCCGTCTTGGTGAAAGAGGTGGAGTGGGGAAGCGGTGGTCGCACCTCGCAATCTCCGAACAGCGTCAGCTTACAAAGAGAGATACTGTTTTACAAACAGGTGTAGCACATCTAGAGTGAGAAACTGATTCCTTTATAATTAATACTTATATTTATTTTTAGTTAACTGTAAAATTACTGTATTTATAAAAAAAAAAAACTTATAACTAACTATAAAAAGATGATTATATTTATTGTTATTAGAAGAATAAGTCAGATTCCTTTATGCCAACTATATATTAAAATGATGAAGTCTAATATCCAACAAACAAGAAAAAGATAAATTCAGTTGCAATCATTTATCTCACTTTTTCACCTTTTCCCATACATTACTATCAAAAAAACTGTTCAACTTTTAACATTATACAGGAATGAATCAGAGAGAGAGAGAGAGAAGATCTCATTGACCATGATTGGAATTTCCACCTCATATATTTACAAAATAATGCCACCTCAACCTTGTCTACAAAAATCATAACCCCAAAGGATCCCATCATTTTGTCTCACATTTGTATATCCATATCCATATATATGTAAATATATTTACACTAGCATACAGTTTAATAACATATTGCATCACCTAACAAATACAAATCCTAATAATAATAATGGTAGTAATAATAGTATATCGTCCTTCTCTATGAGGTTAATTATATAAAATGAACTTCTAAACTAAGAGAAAATAACCAACACATTGCGGTTGGCTGAGCCAAAAAGAAGAGACTTCATGCAAAATCTGTGTTTTGCTTAACCACTTCAACAACTGTTGCATTGCAGAAGAAGCATCTCTGGCAGTTGAGAAGGTGTCTGGATATGCAACTATAGCACGAGACATGGGAACATGGTGTGAAACGAGCATCTGCCCGGTTCGTGTAGCAGATGCAGCAAATGCTGTCATCGGTCTCTGATTCTCCCCCTCGCACCCTCTTCTCAATTGCTTGCAACTCTGTCTGACAGATCAAGAGGTTCGAGAATTTCTCGAGCTTTGTCAGTTGATGATCGAGGCAATCGTCCCCCTTGATGGAGCCCCCCTGGTGAGTTTACAGTGAGATCGAAAAGTTTTCTAGGTTAGATGCAATAAGGATGAGTACAGAAGGTTGACATGGAGAAATACGAACCCAATTATACTCGAGGAGATACTGAAATCCATAGAGAATGGTATCTGCACAGTCCATGCTAGCAAAGATTGCAACGATGTCATTCTGATCCCCATCATCTGCCTCTCGACAGGCATCCAATAAATTTAGAATGATGCCAGCAAGTGGTGCTAATATCATGCCGCTGTTGACCTTTTCAGAGGACTGCCCTGGTCGTCTGACTGACCTGCAAATTATAGACAACAAGAGATGAGACTATGCTTCATGGAATATTGAAAGAATATTGAGCTGTCCTGTTATGAATATAAGACATATATATTGTCAAAACAAACACTCAAGTTAGTGCAAAAAGGGACATGGATACGTTTTTGCATTCTTCATGTTAAACGAATAACATCATTCTCTGAATCAGATGCCTTTGATAGAGAGAGACTGACATTATATAAAACCAAACCATACATGATTGTAATCTAACACGAGAAATGAGATAGTGACAAAACAAACTACTGATGGAGTAACAGGACTTTATGTTGGAATAAGTAGAGAGATACTACGTTATTAACCCATACTTACATGTCAAATACTTCGGGATCAATTGCACTAATTAAGTGGGTTAATATGAAGACAATCAACTCCGCCAGCCTTCGTAGATTTGTATCCAGTCCTAATATAAAAGCTTGAGGTATCTCCCGTGTACAAAATTCTAACACCCTTGCAAGGTTGCAGGAGAGATCAAATATCACACTGCATTTCCTTTGCTGGAAGTCCACCAACTGAATATGATACGAACAATCAATTTGAATTGACAAATAAGCAAGAGCGAACTTGATACTTCTCATAATGGAACATACCTTGTAATTTTCTTGCATTTCTCGAATGGAAACAGAGAATTCCGTCATGGCCCAGCTGAGAGTATTAAACAAACGGTTGAGAAAAGCTGAGAATAACTCATCGTCACTGATACAAGCTTCCCGCAGCAGTTTCTTTAGGATCAAATGTCCAAGAGGAGAGAAGAAAAGAAAGGCCCATTTAATACAAGAGATTACAAAATTCAGAAGCAAAAGATTAGGATGATGGCATGAGAATAGCAGCAAGAAAGCGAAAACTTGTTACCTGAAATAGCACAGACGAGGATGATGACTCTCCATATCTTGAAGTCCCAAAACCAGAACCCTTGCATAACCTAAGAAGTATATTGGTTACGGGTATCCAGGATCTATTATCAAATGCGGACAATAATGCTTTCGGCATCCTTTCTTTTGCGGCTTCATTGCATTCAAAAGCAGCCAAATACTCCCTGTCCTGTACCAACACAGAAATAGACTGGAGAAGAAGATCCCTGAGCTCCGCACTAGATATCCTTGGATCGTTGAAGTGGGTAACAACAAAGGTCACCTGATCCAAAAGAAATATATTATTTCTTTTGCATGTCTAGTACAAACTGCCTATTTGATGTCATGATGTGTGCACACAAGAGCATACAGTTTTTAGAGATTTCCTCAATAGATTTCAAGAGCAGGTCTCAACTACTAAAACTACTACAGATTTGACATTACCACAAAAAAAAAAAAAAAAAAAAAAATCTATTATGTTCTGAAATTACAAATGGCCCATAGAGGTATGTGTTTTTCTTATATAAACCTCCCTCAACAGGTACAGTTAGTAAAATACAAACAAATGCAAGGCTGGTAAGATACAAACTTAAAAATAATGACCTCATCCATTATTAACAAATAAAGCATCAGAGGTGCCCTGTTGAAAGTAGTAGCAGTTAAATCTTTCTGGATAAATTTTGACAAAATAGTCTTATGCAGGTTAGAAATGTATAAAGGAAATAAGTAAAAGATCGGTCCAAAAAAAAATGTTAGGTTAGATTACATGAGACTTCATATCTCAGTCAAAGTTTGTACTTACTAATTATAATGAGAATATAACATCTTGATCATTCCTGAAATTTAAAAGTAAACACCTATTATTTGACCAGATCAAGAGCTTCAGGAAAGAAAACAAAATTATTGTTTCTCATGATGGATTATCAGGAGGGAAATTATAAGTCATCTTAGAGTGAAGTGCCTGAGGAGATATGTTCATGGAAAGTATATGAACTTCATCATCAGTTTCTACATTGATTAAAGAAAATTCTAACACCAGTTTTCACGTTCAACAAACTCAAAAGAAAGGAATATTCTAGCACATAAAACCCCAGCTGCAGCCCAATAGGACAACAAAAGTTAGGAAAAAGGACACACAAGTAGAAGGGCAAAGAGAAGCTTATGACATACAAAAGATGCAAGTCCTTGCTTGATGAAAATTGAGGCAGGGACAAATGGAGGATCGCTCTTACGCAGCACATGAAAACAATCAACCTGCCAGAAACAATGAAATAACATCATCAAAACAACAGAAATAAGGTAAAACATGCTTTGGATTATATTGAGCACAACTGAATGTGAAAAGGCTGAGTGTTGAAGGTGTCTTGATACTTAAATCTGGTAACTTCAATAAAGACATTTAATTGTATACATGACAAACTAGAAAACTTTATAAGCATATGAAGAGAGGGATTAAAGCCCTTAATAGTTGTTTGTTCAAAGATATCTTTTACTCATAAAGAGACCCAAGACAGACAACCTAAACTACCAACAGAAAGATCCGAAAACGTGTCAGATATGTAGAAAGATATACTACCAGAGTTTCAAGATAAAATTCAGGAACATAGATGAAGATAGAATCCACTTTGCTAAGAACTAGAAGCAATTGTACAATCCACATGCACGCTGCATACATCCCCCTTTGCTTACAACGAGAAAAGAGAGAAAGGCGATACCTGTTAAATGCAATCAGATTTGCACGTTAAGTACATTACGAAAACAGAAAACAGCAGAAAAAAGCTTGCAGAAGCTATAGTGTTATTCATCTGACTAAATTGCATTTAGAAAAGCAAATAACAGAAGTTAATGACGTAGAAGTATTTCTCAGAAAGTGTTTCACGGCCTAATGAGGAATCAAAATCATGTGGAGACAGCTAACTGTCGCTTGTGTTATATGCAGATTAAGAGCATGAACAAAGAATGATACATTGTCATGATGACGCAGCATGTGAGAATTGTAGAATGTCTTAATGAGAGCATAAAATACAACTTAAGGACATGCATGGTCCCATGTAGAAATCTAATCAACAAAATATCTATGATCTGTTCCACAGCAGCAGAAACTATCACAATAAAGTGGTATCTGCTAGTTACATACTTAGAGCAGTTGGCTGGAACATAAAATTTTGTTCTTTAAAAGAGTGATCATTCTTGTCAAAAAACAGACAGAAAACAAAAAAAGGAATGGTGAAATATTTATATTAATGTCATTCATGAATGTAACAGTACCAGGCAGAATGTCTGACACAGTCCATAACCTCTTCCCGATAAACACTGCGAGCTTCCTTCAAGCGCTTCACTTGGTCCCCATATATGCTCTCTCGGATTTGTCTATCCGTCTCCTCCAAGAGTGAAGTAAATTGCGACTGACGAGACATGAAAGATGATGCCTATATACAAAGAAATTCAGTAGAACTCCTGTGAGCTTTATTGGCAGATATAAATGAACAAATATATTTATGCAATGTAGCTCTCTCATCATCATAGCATAACATGTTCTGAAACATAAATGCTCTTTCTTGTTTTTTATAGAGCAACAGGCTAAATGAAAAAATAAAACAAAAGAGTGGTTGAACTCAAAAGTAATGCAGTGGGTAAAAGGCCGATGGAGAGGATAAGTTGTGCAAAATTGATGCAAGACCTGCTTAAAGTTTGGTGCAAGACCCAGGTGATACAGCAAAAGCATAGCATCAAGAAGCTCCTCCTCTTTTAAAGTAGCTGAAGACAATGTGTTCGCCCTTGGTAATATCCTCAATTGCTGCATGGGTCGAAAAGCAAACTCAGAATCAACATGGTCACTGGTGCTGGGCTTATCAGCTATCTCATCATTTAGATTGCTAGCACTACATTCAGCTGTAACATGAGCAGATCTATCAGGAATAGAGCTGCAACTTCCACGGTAACCTTTCGCCAAATATCTCACAGGATATTTACGAAATTTTGATAGATCAGCATCGTAACTAGAACAGCAACATGGCTCCTGCCTGCTAAAATGGGTTACTCGGGATTCTTCATCATCCATGCACCCCTCTTCCCATCGAATAGTTTCTTCTTCCTCATCATCATTTACAGAATTAAATTTCGACAAATGATTATAAGATCCTCCAAGCCTTGATATATCAACTCGATGAGGATCATTCTTCAAAAAGAGGCCAGCAGGAAAACTTTGTTGGCCACCTCTGTGGAGGAAACCCACATGAGCTCCAGAATCAGTGCCAGATCCCCTAATCCAGCCATATATGTCCCTCACAGCAAAACCTTCTGACAGAAAATGAAGAATGACTGTAAACAATGAAACTATGACAGAGTTGTTTGAAACTCCAGCCGGTGGCATGTTACGGTCAGCCCCCCTGTTCTTTAGTAAAATGTTCTGTAAGAATGTTCTAAAAACTGAGCCAGGCAACTGAAGGGGTGTCACTGGAGGTATGAACTGCATAACCAAACGACAGAGATCCCTTTGCTTCTCCTCTATCTGAGGTACCATTAGCCATGCCACAAAATGTAAAATAATAATCAGAATCGTTGTTATAGTTTACCTGAATAACATTGTGACATCAAAGAGGAACAGATATTTATAACTATAAATCTATGTTTAGCTTATAAAGTTCACTTCATCAAGATCAATGTTACCAAGAGGAATTGATTTAGCTTTACCAAAAGTAACATGGAAAAAGAAAAAAATTACTATTCATCCCATAATTCATGTGGCGCTGATAGCGAGATATATAGAGATTCATACCCTTGACAATCTTTTTTTCTATCCAGTATGGTGACTTTTAGTATTCATACTTTTTAACTATCTCACAAAATAACCTGGGCACAGCTAACATAATTTCCCTTTATAAAAACATAAAGCAAGTACAATATTAGATTCTCCTGTCGAAATACGGGAAACTTTATAAGCAAATGCCAGAGAGTCTAGCTACCTGGAAAAGCATACCTTATTTACAGCTTCTGATAAAGCTTTAGTGGTCAGCACCATGCTATTCTCATTAGATATGTCCTCACATGAGCCAGGCCACCAAACAGAAGGAATCAGACATTGGAGATCCTGTTTGTTTGGGCTTTTCCTTGAAAGTAACCCCTCAAACAGGAATTCAAAATCTGAAGACTTCCACCATAGGGTCATCAAATCTTCTCTCCTTAACATGTGGCATGCCAGAGCAAGGTAACTATATGACCCAGAATAAGGGCATTCTGTAAGAACCAAGGATGCTGTTTTACATCCTGATGAAAGTGCCTCAAATACATGGTCAAACAACACTTTCGACTCCTCAAAGCCAAGAAATGATTCAAGAACTCTATCCAAAGTTACATGGTCATGTGGGGGTTGTACTCTAAAGATTTCCATCAGGAATGACAAAAAAGGACCATGTCCAATGTACTCTGCACACCCACTTTCAGCATTTAGAGCAGAGAATAACTCTTCACAAATACCTTGAGAAACAGGACACCACAGTTCATCAAATGATGCAAAACGTTTCAGACTCCTGAGTTTTTCAACTGTATCAATTTCTGCCCTCTCCATATGCTGCAGTTGCAACAGCCTCAAAAAGCAATCAAAAAGATTAGTTGCCAGAGATTTTGAAGAGGGAGGAGCTTGAATAGGAAAAAAGCCTTTGATGGGATATTTAAACGGAAATCCTCCAAAATTTAACTCACAGCGTTCACCTTGAGAAAGAGAAATGGCAGGATAGTACCCCAATCCAGGCACCATCTTCCGAATCCCACCAAATGCTACCCCAAGTGAGATGCCATTCCTATAAAACAGAATCTCGTCAGAATCCAGATCTATGCAGCATCCAATCACGTCACCAACAACCCATGATTGGCCATAAGCCTCAGCTTCCTTGTTCCATTTCTTGACCCTTTTCCCATCATATGCATAGGAATCATCTGCATCCCCGACACCTTTATGATCAGTGAAGGGACAAGCAACAGTAGCCCATCCAAGTTGCTGTACACCAGAAGTTTCAAGAGTAACTTCATACATCCATTTTCCTCTCCATACACATGTGTTGGCCCTTGCGCTGCTAAATAAAGCATGACTCTCCACAAGTAAAGGCTTTTTGACAACTCGAATGTCACCACAGACGCTAGATTCATCAAGTCCAACAATACAGAGTTGTGAATCTTCAAAAGTTGTAGATACCCCGTCACTTTTTCTACCAACAGCAGTTTTTAATTCCGGATGGTGCTTAAAGAATTCATTCTTTATTATTGAACGAACAGCACCATTGTCAACAGGACAACTCAACCGATTAACTGTTCTATAAGGAAGACTAAAAATATGCTCAAGAGTTTGCTCAACAGACTGATCACCAAACCCTTCACAATATGAAACTAGATGGGATTTCCCAGAACCCTCTCTCCTATCCTCACCATTCAATACAACAGCCAACCCTGAAGAAAACCCACCAAGTCGTAGGCCTTCATCAGCCATTGCCAACTAAAGCAGGCTATAGAATTCCAACTTGGAACCAATTCCCCACTTCTAGAAGATAATGAACCACAGAAGATTTCCAGAACAAACTTGAGAACAGTAATCAATTGCTTTTCCTATACCTGGAAAACAACATTACAGCACTTCGTAACCAAATGGAGACCACAGCATGGAGCAAAACACATTCCCTTCAATGATTGATTGCTACAGTTCTTTAATCATTGACACTCAGATAGATACTAGGAAAGAAAATTGAAAGAATTTCGGATGATTTATCAGAATAATCCATTTAATCAAATATCAAACCATTATAGCTTACTACTTCAATAAATTCAGTAGTTGAAAGATAACTTAACCATCCACAGCATCACAATATTTCACAGTTTCTACTTCAATTTCGATTTCACATAATATCTCATAACAAGCTCCCCCTAATGAACCAGAAAGGAAAAATCAATAGCTCAAAAAATTCCAAAGCAAACGCTTGCCCAAAGCCAATCACTCTCAAAGTCGGTCAAATAAAAACAAAAAATCGCAAAAACTAGAATCTGACATTAACAACTGCCTGAGCAAATACTGATACCAATAAAACACCTACATGCCATATCATTAAGTATTGAGCTTTGAAGAACTTACAGATGTTGTTTCAGTGAATTTACATATACAAATTAGAAGCATAGGGAAAATCAAGGCGTGTTTATGCCAGCACGAATCTTCTTCACTGAGGCGGCTGCTGAATATTAGGGTTCTCGACAGACGCCATTACTAATAATGAAGAAAATGACAGAGAGAGAAACAAATTTAGATTTCTCTTTAGAGAGAGAGAGAGATTGATGAAGGGTTGAAGAAATTTCTTCTTTTTTCTTTTTTTTTTTTGGGGTTTATTTTCTTGTTCGCGAGAAATTGAGAGGCGTAATCAGAAATGAAATGGGTACAAAAAATCAACGGTTTGACGGGGCGGGGCCTTTTCCTCTCCGGTTACGTTGTCTCCTCTTCTTTATTTAATTAAATAAAATAATATATTATTTTAATTTTAAAATGCCTATTGATTTTATTTTTATTTTTTATTGTGTTGGAACAATCATTTAATTTAGAAAATAAATAAATTATTCTTATATATGGTTTGTTGAATTATTTGGTCCCTGATTTTTTAAATATACTTTTAAACTTTCTATGTGTGCAAAATTTGATTTTGTCTATACTAATAATTTTCACCGATTAAAATACATTTTAGATCAAATTACCTAATGTAGAAATTTTTAAACATTTGTAAATATTATCAAAAATTAATTGGTGTGGATTTGACAAAATTATTAGGTTGGAGATCAAAAAATTATAAATCTATGATTGTGTTCGAATTAAGAAAGTTGAATAAGGATTTGAAGTTCATAAAATAAATTTATTTGTGATGTTTTGATTCACACGAATTTAAATTTTACGCTTTCATTTTTATTAATTATTCTTTAAATAATTTTGATGAGTTTTAAATACACTTTAATTGAAATGGATTTGAAAGCTAATTTATTTTAAATGGCCTGGAAGAATTGCCCTAAAATAAGGAAAATCAAAGGTTAATAATTGAAAACGCCAAAACGGTGACATAATTAATAATGCATAACACATGTTGGAGAGATGAGCACGACTTTATTATAGAAAATGGGGACTTGACAGAATTGGAGAAGAGCAACCGGAGGAACAGCTTGCGGGAAAAAGGTATTCGCGCGTGACCGCTGACGGCTAGAGAAATAGACTGACACGTGTCGAGTGAGAGTGTGGCTGTAGAAATGAACGATCGATAAACGGGCCGGGTCGGGCCGGTGAGTAAACTGGATGACGTTGATATCCATTTAAGATGGATAAGATGAAGGATCTGATTCTCACAAACCGGATACTTACGAATTTATAAATATACAAATAAATAAAAATAAATCTTTCAAAAATATAATAATAAAAGAAGATATAAACTTATATGGAATTGTCAAATGAATACATTTTTATTAGATGAAATTCTAATACCCACGAATCAAATCATTTTTCACAACTTAATATGTATTTTATAAATTATAAATTATGGAGGGACTCTTCTCACATTATTTGATCAATTAAACGAATAAATAATAATTGTATTTTTTATTAAATACAATTTTCCTCGTGAGTTGCCATTTAAACACTAAAATGTACCAACTAAGAATACATATTCAATGAACCTTATATAGTCCAACAAACTTGGAAGAGCCATTGACTTAAAGTGATGAAAAGAACAACTAAAGAAAAGGTAAACCTTGTAGATGGCAAAAAAAAGCATCAATCGCTATCATATTTAAATCCATTTTATTTGAGTTTGCCACTCAACTCACATGAAATGCTACTTTAGACATATAAAGAAGCCAAAATATAAAGGTCAATTGCCTACTTTTCTCTTCCATGTCTTCTATATACATATTACATGTTATGTCATATGACCTAATAACAAATAAATTGAACTATTTGACTAAGCACTATAACATTATTTTCAAGAATGAGGTATCTAGAAAACTCTTTTAATAAAAAGAATACAAATTCTATTTAAATCATCTCGAACAAAACCATAATTGTTAATTTAAAATTTTATATTTTGTCTTTCATTAATTAATACACGTACAATATATACAGTACGATATTGTTAGGTATACTTGATGTAAGATATAAAAGATTCCATATGTTCCACTATCCTAAATTTGAACCACTATTATTGAAGAAGTTAGTGAGGTAGAATCATCAAAAAAAGGTTGAGTCATACAACACATTGTTTAAAAAAAAAAAGTGAAATAGGGTATTCCATTTTGGCTGCCAACTGCTTAGTTATCACTGAATGTGAAACTCATTCAATGGCTATTGTTTAAAGTGATCTGGGCCCATTTGGGTGTGAAACACACAAGGTGATGAATATTAGGATCGATGGTGAAAATTAAAGGTTGGTAAACTTATAGCCCCTACCTTGAACTATAAAAATGATATTTGATTTCGTATTTTGTTTTATAAAAAGTTGTTTGGCTGAATTTGTAAATTTTTCAAAACATTTCATAAGATGTTTCAACGTGTATAAATTGTTTAACAAAATTTTATCTCATTTTCAAATAAATGTTGTATCACTATTTGACTCATTTAACTACAAGATAACCATATCTTTTGGGCTCTGTAAAATCATCTCATATGAAAATTTGTCATAATCATATTGGATAATACTCTTTCTCATAATAGCCTTAATGGGCCACATGTAGCATAACCCTTAATCTAGGCCCATCAGTTTCACTGTAAACAGGTCTGCTTAAAATTAAGGTTGATTGATCATTGTATATTATTTCCTGCACAGCCACATTATTTATCTCTATAGTTATTATACATGTGAATTCTTTATTTTGATTTTTTAAATCAATTTTTTTTTCTCTTTTCAAAGCCTCCAACCACCACTTTTTTGTTCCCATTATATAATGGAAAAGGAGATTTTATGCACTCCAAATCTTTATTTTTTAATTATTCAAAATTATCTCTTTGCTCATTTAATTTCTCAACAATTTTTTAATATCCCCAAATATTTCATTAAAATAATTAACATTATAAGAAAATTGAATTTGTGAAGTAATAAACGTACCTCCTTAAAATAAATCAAAAAAAAAAGTTCTCACGCTGAGAAACACAGGACAATACAAAAAAGTTTATGTATTTATATACAATATAAATTAATCGAAGTACCAAATGTAGAAAAAGAGAGTCATGGTCGTAGAGGAATATAATTTTTTTTGAAAAATTCTAAATCCAAAATAACTTATAAAAAAAAGTATGGATACTGAAAAAAAAAATTAAATATTCATTTCAATCTAAATATTTTGTGGCAAATCATTGAAATTCATAGTTTATGGAATAATGGAGACTGAAACAAATGTTGTTTTTGTTTAGAGGAAGAGAGGGTTGACGGTTGAGATATTAAAGGTGGTGGAGATATGATGATTGTAAAAAAAATAAAAATATTAAGGATAAAATGGAGAAATTAAATGTATAGAGAGAAATATTGATGGCTGTGAATAAAATTACATTTATTTCCTTAACTTGTTTCTTGTTTTAGTTTGGGCCAAATGAATACCGATTTCAGTCGGTTACCATTACAACAAGTTAGAAATTTTTTAAAAAGAAAAAAAAAAGGAAAAATTATTATGACGTAATAATATATTTTATCATCTTAGATAATATGAGTCAAATTAATATCAATTGGTACAAATTATCAGTTACAATATGTTGAAGATCAGAAAAATAAGTTTTGTAAATCTAGCACGTGTAGAAATATTGTTCGAAAATTTGAAGATAAAAAAAACTCAATAAAAAATTAAGTTAGAGTACCAAAAAAAGAAAAAAAAGAAAATTTTCTCTATATAATATTGAATAAAGAAATCCAACTTTCACTTAAAATTAAGGATACTACCCAACTATACGAACTGCTGTGGTTTCTTATATTATTGGACTAAAAGGATACTTAAATCTGGATATGTTTTTCATAATTCATGTCTCATTGGACTAAATTCATCCAAGAATACTTTAATTGCAGATTTTGGCACAGATTTCTTCAAATTGGAATGGTCTCTTAACTTAAACATTTAATCATTCTTAATTTGTAACAATGAGTTACTAAAAGCTTTTAATTAATATAAAAAATGATAAAATACACATGAAACATGGTTTGGCTCCTTCATTTTGAAAAACGAGTTTCAAACAATAATCTCTATACATATTGTGGTACATTCAACGTCGCTTATAATAATAGCAAACAAAACATTTAATCTTGATGTCCTTGATTCCAGTCATGACCCTAATAAAAAGCCACGCAAAACGTAAGTCCTAGTTGTGTGTCATCCTAATTAAGGAACTAGTCTTGAAGACACTAAACAAAGATTGATGTGGTAAGATTAGTTTGGTGATGACAAATTGTTTCTATCTTAATAAGTTGATAAAATCATTTAAGCTAGATGTGTCTCTTCTCTTTCACAAACTGTTTGGGAAGTTGTATAGAAACGGGCACTTATCGAAAAGACCTGTTTGCCCTTTGTAGTGAAAAAGCATTGAAGCAACTAGCAAGGCCCTGATTGGGATGCACAAGTTGGAACCTTTTACCAATAAAGCAGAAACTATTCTCAATGTAGATTAGAAGTAACATTTTGAATATAATATCATGTAAGATATTATCTTTTAAGAAAACACATTAATTAAGCATGTAATAAATAGTAATTGCACAATTTTATGAAAATTAACGCCTTTGCTGTGTGTGTATGTGTGTTTTTTTTTCCTGAAAAAGTCAATTATGCTTTCAAAGAGTTCAAAAGAAGCTTTAATGTAACCTCAGTTTATCAAGGGGATGTCTGGTTTGATAATCTAACGAAAATACACAACAAGAGATTGTTTGTCAAAATTCATTTGGTTTGATTCATAAATATATCAAATGAATTTGAACATATTTTATGTTTGGTCAAATGTAAAACTCGGTTGAAACTTAAACTCTGTAATAAAAAGATAGTGTAACGATATAAAATTACTGGAACTTGACTCATGTTACATTTAATTAAAGCTTATTTAAAATCAACTCAATTAATTAGCACAACCTCAAATAAACAAATTAAAACCTGTGAAACCATATTCCTAATTGAACATGCCAAACTTCATACTCACAAATGAAACCATAAAAAATAATTAATATGAGAATCTAAAGAAACAATTTATGATGAACTCCCAGCACTTCAGTTCAATGAAACTGTTGCCTAAAAAAGAATATTACCTCCTTTTCTTTCCTTTCCATTTGCCAGAGATTATATGTTATTCCTTGTCGTGTATTAACACAACATAATGTGTGACATGTGTTGATCTGAAAAAAGTTGAGAGAATTTCGACCGTTGGATTTTCTTGATTGACACACCACACACATCCAACAGTGTTAATAAATAGCTACTTCTGACCTCTATAAATTTACACTTTCTAAAACTAGACAATCTCCGCAACTTTACTGCTATGATGGCGAGCAACGAATCATACCCTTCGTTCAATCAGATAACCTTGTGAGCCTTCCCATAGTATCTGTTGATGATCGAAGACTGCAATGTATATCGAGAGCAAGCAGAAGGCAAAAGATCAGATTATAGAAACAAGGGAAACTCAGTCATTCAGAACTGTTAGTTATCCAGTTGATCTCTTGATTATAACACGATCTCTAAGTTTTGTATAAAATTTGCATAAACGCTACGTCGAAGGAAGAACCAAAGCTTCTAAAGATAACATGTGGAACAAGAACTTCATCACTGAAGCTAGCAGGCAATTGGAATTAAGAATCATGATACTCACCTTTTTAAAAGCAGGAGTGTCAGGCGTAGATACAGGATAGAATTTGTAGAACTTCATATTCTGAAAAGCAGCCTTAGTTTCCTCACTCATCTCCTCGAGGGCCTTTCTACGTGTCTCCCTTGCCTATACAAAAAGGAGACAATCACCATACATGAGACATGGAAAAGATTAACCAAATTTTACTTCTGCTATTGTCAAGAAAGTACCTCATGATTAGCTCTTTTAGCTTCTTGAACTTTTTCCTTCACAAATTCCTAAACGAAGGGAAAGAATGAGAGAGAGAGAGAGAGAGATCTTCAGAGGCAAGGCACATGTATGTGATTGTGAAGGTTCACCTTGAAGTGTTCCTTCTTGCGTGCAGGCAACTGCCCTTCCTTGATAAGATCATCAGTGAACTCCTGAATGTGTTATTCATTTCACTTGGTTTAAATAGTATTATTATGTAAAGGTCAGCATATAATCGTGAGCATCCACACCAACATAAATAAATATTCCAGAACAGTTTGCAATTTTTTTCGAAAATTATCATCATGGAAATAAAACTTTAAGCATACCTCTAGGTCATCAAATTTCCAGTCAAACTCACAGTTTACCTGGGATGCAAATTTCAGAATTAGGTTAGGCCATCAATTCTAAATGCTGGCTAATTGTGATGCACATGAGATACGCAAAAGTATCAAAAGTTTGATCTTACTAGCTTTGAATCTATATCCTTGGTATCTGTTTCCTTGGAATCTATTTCCTCAGAATCTATTGGATATAGGATGTGGACCTCTGTGCTATATTTGTTTTCATCTTCCTGGATGGGATTGTAGAAGTCTGCCAAAAGATGAGAAGTGCAGTAACATAAATTTTATCAAGTCAAACCATTCTGCAATATTCATAAATTGAGCCTTGAAATAACTTCATCACAGAAATCAATTACAAGGAAGAGATTAAGTAAACTCACAAGCTAAACAATAAGTGAACTCCATTACACGATCCACCTTCAAATGTTTTAGACCAGCCCTGCAAGAAGCAACTTTCAGCATCTAAAGATCAATAAGCACCGCACCCCCAACCCTTGTGTGCCTCCATTAGATTCCCAAACTAATACTTGCTTTCAATGGTATTGAAGAAAGTGAAGAAAAAACAAGACAACCAAAACCATATTTATAGCATTTTCGTGCCACATTGAGATACAAATTGAGATGACAATAGGATGATTTTAATTTTGCATTCTCTAGTGCATGGTGCACTTGATGCCTAGAATATCAAAGGTTTGCACTGAAAAGGTAATTTATTTAATTACATCGGTCCAGACAAACTTAAACATACTTGTTTGAGAAAAAGAAAAGAGTCAATAATAGTAGCAAATAACATACCTTCTTTGCGTGCATTTCAAAATGAAAATTTGTGATTCCCTTAATCTTTCAACTTGAGATTCCCTGTAAGAAAAATAAAATGAAGAATGTAATACAATTGGGCAAATTAAATTAGCAGGCAGTAGAATGAAGGAAGATTCAAGACCTCTTTTCAAGTGGAAAATATGGTACCCAGTCCATTTTCATTTGTTTCATTGGCACAATTAGTTCACCTCCTCTTTGAACCGAAGTAATCCCAATCTTGTCAGAAGGAGGAAATGGGGATACCACCTATTAAGAAAAACTGATAAGTGTGAAAAAAATCATCATTAAACCCAATTAAAAAGATATTTTTGCTCAGCACTATATCGCATAAACACTTTTGCAATTTCACAAACTGAAATACATGACAACCTGAGATCTATTATCACCACATGATATGCGAGATTCTACTGCTAAATACTACTTTAACTTCATCTCAATAAATTAATATGAGATGTAACTTGAATTTGAAACAGAAATAATAGCAAAATTAATTTCAAATCATAAAACTCACTGAGTAGATCTATTATTATGAATATCAAAGCACATAACTTGATTAACGATTTTCCGAATTTTATTCACTTTATTTCTGCAGAAAGTAAAAGATAGCCATATATGATCCATCAAACAGATTTATAAATAACAAACATTTGAAGTGCCGCATTGTAAATAACTGCCTCTATCATATTGGAAAAGTTTCAGGGCTTACAGCTACAACAGCTGGGACCATTATAACTTTAACTTTTTCTTCACCTTGGAAAGAAACCATGTGAGCTGCAAAAAAACAATATCAATTAGATAAGAATCTATTAAAATTTACAAAACAATGAGATTTGTTTTTTTTTTAAATTCATATTTTTGAGAACCGTCAATGATGCACCAGAAATATACTCAGTATAGTACATAGTGTATGCAAGATAAGTAATTCCATGTGACATTTCAAATTTCCAATTAAAAAAAACAAAAAAAAAAAACAATGATGCCATGTAGTAAGGATTACCTACCCTCTGTAAGGCCAAAGAGGTAGACCTTTGTATTATATAACTCTCCACCTTCTTCAAATGCGTCCTGCCAAAGACCTCAAGCAATGTTAGCTCTCAACTCTTTAGAAAAAGGGCATAGCTTCTGATAGAAGACAACCATAGAGAATGTATTTCAAT
This sequence comes from Scutellaria minor, assembly GCA_954870855.1. NCBI lineage: Eukaryota > Viridiplantae > Streptophyta > Magnoliopsida > Lamiales > Lamiaceae > Scutellaria > Scutellaria minor. Next base: position 19,810,520 of record OX940732.1, on the reverse strand, counting down.
TTCCAGATACACATGCAGACTATTGAATTAGTAAGACTCTGAAGCGACTATATGAAGTGAGGAATTTCTGATTGCCTAGTGGCTTGCTTCAGCATACATGCACAAACTATAGATGAACAAAACTGCAAATAAATATATCTCATTGTATAGTAAGACAGAGCAAGATTATGAGCAACTCACTTCCAAACTAGAAAAGTTCCACTTGTATTGATATATCATGTCCAAATTATCCCACTGAAAATCCAAAAGAAAAACAGAGAACAACAAAACAGCAGGTCAAACATAGATTGATTCAAACAGCATTAGACAAAGAAATAGCTGCCAAAACATGATGAATTAAACATAACCTAACCTCCGTGCCAACAAGAAAAACTTCCTTCCAGAGATCCTCCTGTACAAATTTTAGTGCATAAAATTATTCAGATTAAGCAGAACATGTGATTGAAAATAAAAACTCAAATACTTTGCAATACCAATCACCATACATAGTTTGAAAAGAAGCAATACAAAAAGGAGTTTTTGCTCATGTAGCCAATTATGCATGATGTCTCAATCAACAACATAACCCTAATTCTGAAGAAATTTGAAATCCGTATTTCACCTCCTCCGTCCAAATGCAACAACACATAAAAGAATTCAGTTCAAACAGAACACACACGCGCATGAATTATGCATCAATGCTTGTAGTGATGAGCATAAAAAATTACAAAATTACGCTGCTGGTTGAAGTACTCCGGCTCGATTTCAGGCCTGGGAATCCTGGCTCGCTTACGTCTGCCCTTAGCAGCTCCTTTCTCGGTCGGCACAGCCGGCTGATCAGGGGATTGGCTTGGCTCATTCATCTGCTCATCAGCCGATGGATTCTTCTTCCATGACTCGGCTTTCCTCTTCGCACCCTTCCTCATCACTTCGTCTTGCCACACTGCACTTTGAGAGAGAGGATGTAGAGAGAGAAGCGGAAACAACCGTAGATAACGGTGCTGCGCAGATTTCTGAATGTATATAGGTATCGGGTGGGGGCGTGCTAATTACGCAGGCTCTTGCTCTCTTGAAATTATCTATTTCCTTACATTTATAATTATAATTACAAACTTTAAAAATAATTAAAAATAATTTATTTTAAAAAAAAATTGTCTGTCTGTTGTTGTTGTTGTTACAAAGAATAGTTAAAAACAATGTAAAAAATAACTAATTAAAAATCTATGCATTATCAAATAAAGGTAAAACTCATATAACGAATTAAAGGTCGTGCAATCACAATGAGATGCAATTGCAATGAGTTTACTTATGAAAACTCTAAATTCACTATGCATGTACACGAAATATCATATCAAATTGAATGAATGGATTAGAGTTTAGCATTGCAAATTCATAGTAACAAAAACAGTTACTTTTTAAGATAATTTGATTTTAGATAATTGAATTTCAATTTTGAGCTATTTTTTTGAACTATGTAGTCGTTTGAAATATATGCCCCACATAATTAGCTTTCATGATTTTGGAAAGTGTTCTAAATCTTTAATTGACACTAACATACTTAACGAAGCAGGTTGCAGTGTTGTAGCAACTAACTCAACTCAGAAGAAGTTGATAGATTTCTTCAACGAGTATATTAAAGTCGGTGCTCCCTACAAGAAGAGTTTGAGCATACATATGTATGGGAGTGCACATTCTTCAGTTCCAAGTAGACAATTCTCAACCCACTGAATATGATGACCGAATAGGAGACATCTTTACTTTCAAGAGATCTCGACCTCTATATGGCTCTTTCAGAGAAGGATTCGGCCACTTGAAACTAGGAGATGCAAAATGAGTGTTTTTTTTTATACGAAGGAATAAAAGTCGAGCAATGAATAAATGAACTTGGGGAGAGTGGAAGTCGAAAACATCCACATGGTTAAAACACACATATTACTTTGTAGTGAGTGGTTTAAGATGTTCATTGTAGAAAATCAACATCAAGATTACATGATTTTTTTTTTTTTTAATTTATCATATTTTGACATATTTTCATTTGTTAACAAGTAAAATAGTTGTTGGAATGATCCATGTGAAACCTCCAGTTTCTGTTGTTTCCAATTTTCTTATGTGGTTGGTTTATTGAACGAAGAAACATGTTTAATTGTTGTCATAACCCACTTACAAAACAACCCTCTCAATTCAGTGCAATTTGTACTTTGTAGGAAAAACAAACTTCATGAAATATGTTGGACTTGATTTTTTATAAAATATTAATAGATGTAATTTACATTTGAGTTTCATTATTTATAAGAAATATTCTTGAATAATGACAATTAATATTTTACAATCAATCACACAATATAAAACGTCATTGTTTTGTAATATAAAACACATTTCCAATAATGTAATATATATAATTTTTAATATGAAATGTGTCCAATAATTTTTAGTGTGTGACAATTTAGAACAATAATTTTTTGAACAAACAATTCAGGACATCAAATTATGAAATATCATGAATTTTGGTTAATTTCAACTTAAAAAAGACCAATATAATTAAATCCAAATTACATCTATATCACACATGCTAGCTAGTCCGATATTTTTTTAATTATTATTATTATTATGATTTGTCTACTTCACTTATGTAGATAAATTCTTAATTGTGTGACTTAAATTTGAATCATATTTTCACATGTAGCAATAAAAAAATATTTTAAATTTAATTAATTGCCTTCAATCTATTAAAAGAAATAACAATACTTTAAAATCATTAAAAAAATACATTAATCAAGAAATTTAAGTTTTTTACGAGAATGAAATATTAATATTAAAAAAAAATTAATTCCTAAAATGTATATTTAAAATAAATAAATTATATTTTACTAAAAAGTCTAAAATGTTTTATTAAATACATAACTATTTATAATTCAATCAGAAAATATATTTAATATATTTGTAAATATTCTAAAATAACATGAAAATCATTTTTGAAAACTAATAATCTAAAATATTAATTATTCGAATAAATTGAAAAGTTACTTTAATTAAAAATAATAATATAATTTAAAAAAATTTCAATATATCTTAAGTTAATTATGAAAATCCAAAATTACATCAAAATTCCAATAATTAACAATTGAGCTAAAAAATAGTAAATTTGAATACTATTTTTTAAATATAAAAACTAATAAGAAAAAACGGAAGAATTAATTTAACTAAACTGACAAATATAAAAGTACAGTTGAAAACATGATCAAACTATTTAACATTACATTCCTATTTTTTGTTAATATTCAGTGTTTTCAAGTTAAAAAATTGAAATAAATTAATATTAAATTGAAATTTAAATTGAGTTTGGGCTTGATAAACCCCGTAAAGTACGTGACAACAATCTGAAAAAGAAAATTGGTTTAAATACTAAATAAAAAGAAAATATTAAATATAAGATGCATTTTGATATTAATCATAAAAAATTTTACTTTTTTTTTATGTATTCATAATAATATGAGAATTAAAATTAAATATTATATTGAAAGGCAGACTGAAATATCTGACTAGCATGTTAAATACTTTCAAGTTTGATGTGAATATGTTAATTTACGAAAAAAAAATAAGTTCTCGATAATATTTCAATCTCATTTGGTATCACATGATGTATGGGCAAATAAATTTCAAGTGTCGGTAATTTTTTGATATTGATTATGAAAAATAATATAATTATTCAAAGTTATTTTAATTTAATCTACTACCCATATAATATACAAATACTAAAATGTAAAATCTACTACTCATGTATATTGAATTTTAATTTGTATATTGAATTTTAATTTGACATTGGTTGATTGATTCAACGGACAAAAATCCAACCCTACCTATTTATAATTTTTGGATCCGCCATTGTTTATAAAAACTTGAGAAGCCCGAATCCTCCAACTAAATCACCTTTTTACTCTTGCAAAACAATAATTAAAGTGGAAGAAAAACCTCTCTACAAACTAGGTCATAATTAATGCAAATTAGCGAGATAACCTTATCCCAATTTCCAACACACAATCCACAATTTTGAAACATGCTTCCATACTCCCAAATGAACTTATTTGCATCCCAAAAACATTATGATCGAATCTATATAAGAAAGGTTGGATCTCTCAAGTGTTGACAAGTTGAGTTATATAATGTTGACACATCAGCTCTTTTAGAGTCTCTTAGACTACCATATGTATATTACAAAGACACCGTACAGGAAAAAAATTCATATTTTAATTACAACAGAAATGCACAACCCACGCATGACTGTTACAAGAGAAACGTACGGCGATGTAGATGCCGAAGTTTAATGAGATAGAGTAAATGAGAGCGAGAGAGAAACCTAAGGGGAAAAGAATGTTGTCTCAGAAGATAATCGAAAATATGAAGCATAACTACAGTTCAAGTCATCCCTTGCTTCTCCATCTCCAAAAATCAAGATTCCTCCAAAATCAGGTAGTAATTCCTTGACTTTTTCTACACCTTCTTCTTCGCATATGTGGGATCCCTATCGTGCAGCTGAAAACCCACCATTCTCTGTTTTGTTCATTTTCCTTCATCCTCAGTTCACTACTAAGATCTTGAATAATTTTTTTCTTGCGGTTTTCTTGAATTTTATTTAAGCAGGTTTGAAACCGGAAGAAAATGGCAGCAATTCAGGCTTTGGTTTGGCACCAATAACAGAGTACGACTCTCTGAAAATTTTGAGTGGTCTTCCTCTGAAAAGTGGAAGGTAAGGAAGCTTCCGAAGATGAAGTTGTTGAAAGATTAGACGGGTAGACAACAACCTCTGAAGAAGAGCTTGCCTGGTCTCCTTTTGCCTCCTGGATCACTGAATGGTACATTTAATTTTGTTTGAATCCTTTTATTTCACACTCATTTGAAGTGGCATTGTTTAAAGCTCAATTTTCTTGCTAGAATATTGTATAGAATGTAATTGTGTTTCTATTTTCAGAAATTTTTGTTCTTGCCATTATCATGTTAACGAATGTAGGAATTTATGCTTGGTGATGATCGTAAGCTTTTGGTTAATTATACTCTTTTTTTATTATTTTGCCTGTTTAGGCGCTTCGTAATAAAGCTTACTTTATTTGTTACCTAATTTAATCTTTGTGTATGTATCCCACATGATTGAATTTATCCTAATTCTAATTGTGTAGCTTATTCTTTGATTTGAGGTTGGTTTACGTTGGCTAATTTTTAAGATTCACTTTGTATTTGAGTTCGTGTAATGCTTATATTTGCAAACAAATCTAACCTTTGGATTATATACTTTTGGGTTGTGTCTGGCTTGGATTTGTGGATCGATTTGAAATATATTTTTCTCAGTTTTAATTAATTTGCGTGATCTTTTCAAAATCTCTTCCATTTCAAATCCTTCACTACAAACAGTCTTCTGGTAATGTGAATTGAACTTGGATGGATGATAGTTTTACATGATCTTTGTTTTTAGTATGCAACGATTATCCCTTTTTTATTGAATAGAACCAGACAATGGCATATGGTATATGAAATATTCATTATTTTTCCATTTGCATAGGACTGTTCTTTTTTTCCATTATGATTCAGGAAACAAGTTTATGTAGGTTGGCTTTTTTAATTTCAGTTTTAAGGCAAATTAGCTTCCCAAATAATAGAATGAGGGATTTTAACGATAGTACTCTGAAATGTTATTAGTGGGTTTTGTGATTGTTAATGTGGTAGGGCTTAAGCATTACCAGATAACTACAACAACTTCGAACTGGTGGGATTGATTTGTGAAGAGTTGAACCCCCATGCTTCAAACACCGTTAAAGTTCTCAATATGGTATCTCGATGCAGGTGGGATACATTGAGCTCTCCGTCCTCGCCAGTTTGTCCCCTTTGATTGATGCTGGTTTGATCAACGTCGAAGGTATTTTGATTTTTGTTTGATTTGTGTTAGTAAATATTGGTAATCACAACAAAATTGTTCTTCAAAATTGTCCTTCGTAATATGTGTTTACATGGAAACGAATGTGTAAAGTTAGGGAAAATGACTTTTTTTATCCATTATCTTCTGATTCGATTATATGATGTTTGTTAGTGTCAAGATTTGCACATAAAACCAATGAAAACTACAAAACAACAAAGAGATCAAACCAAGAATCAATCACAACTCTCACTTCTACCACTTTATAAGGATTTTTCACCCTCAAGATGACCTCTCTATAAAGACGTCAAGAATTCTGTAGATTTCGAGCCAATTAAAAATGAATGAAAACTTGTAACTTCTTTTCAAGTTGATTGCTATATTGAAGCCAACTTTGGTAGTTGTCATGTCTTTTCCAATTCAAATCATGTTTAATATTTAATAACATCATATGTATTGAATATGTAACATACATTAATGAGCCAAAACCAGTGGGGAAGAGAAGAAAATATAAGATTCCCTATCAAGTTCACAGTGTTGCATGTGAAAAGGGGTTTGAGAGAGTTGAAGTGGTGCTAATTAGAGGCGGGTTGGAGTTAGTTACAGAAAACAGTGCTACATTTACGTTATAAGAGGCAATGGCATTATAGGGGTAAAAAGTTTAGATGAGATATTCAAGCTATTGGACTTGCAAGTTAGAAAGAAATGGGTATTGAAGGCATTAGAGCCACCAAAATAAATTATAAAAACGAAACTGTTTTTGCATCAGAAGGGAGGTCTGGATGGATTGTTAGTAGAGAGAATTCCAGTGAATTGCCTCCTTTTTGGGTAGAGAAGAATGAGGGTTTATGTGAATCAGACTAATTTCCAAAATGGTTTATTTGTCTTTGAATATTTTTATTCCTTATTTGATCAGTTTAACGTCATACAAATTTCATTTCTTTTGTGGATTTGAAGTGATTGAGATGTATAATGCCTCTAGATGTTAAAACCTTTAAATTATGTAGTTAATTTGTTTTCTTTGACTTTTTCAAATAGGGTCAAATGGTGCTTATTATGTTTTGTTCCAGTGAGTTAAAATACAATGAATTATATGTAAAGAATTAGTGTGATGTATCATCCTTTTAATTGGCATGAAATCATGTTCTTATTGTATGGTTCTTATGGCAGCCATGCATTTAAGGAGAACAAAAGAAAAAGGCTTGGTTGGCCTGTCATCTAAAACCATAGAGACAGTTTTTGTGGACGTTTATGTAGAAGAGTGTGAGTTTTATGAAGAGATGGAAACATATAACAAATTGATTGATAGTCACTTTTATGATTGTGAAGGTGTGGAGAAAAACCCAAGTGTCACCACTTGAGGGAACAAACTGTACTTATATATATATATATATATATATATATATATATAGATTAAAATTACTTTTCGGTTTACGGTTTACATTCTCATGTTAGGGATTTGTTTTTTGAATGGAATTTTTATAAATTTGAATTAATTATGTTGTATAATTATGGTATTATTTCGAGATACTTTTGTTTTTTGTGAAAATATTAGGTTAGTAGAATCTTTGTTTTCAGGATGATGTGAGGATCGATTTTCACGTGATTTTTTTGCTTCTCGTGATAATTTTGAATTTTCTTTCTATTAGTGCTTTCAGAATTGAATTTCGAGATGTTTTCATTTTTCGTGAAAATGAATGGGATGCAGAATCTTGGCTTTAGGGACGATCCGGGATGAATTTTCAAGAGTTTTTTTGTGAGTGTAGTGTGGGTAGAATATGGATTGAGGAACATGGACTTTAGGAGAACAAGTCAATTTTGTAAAATAACCATAGGATAAGGAAAAGTTATTTTGCTAACACAACCAGTGTAAGTGTAAGTTACCCCAGATATTTGAGCTTCTTTCTTTCTCTATATCTGCTATAGAAATATGTCAGTTGTCTTAAGTTTGTGTTGTGCTGTGTGTGATTATTAATTATAGTGCTTTCATGGTGCAGACAATCGACATGAAGACTTTGGGATGTTCACATGGTCAGGTAAACCTTGTTGTTTATTGAACTAAATTTATCTGAAGTGCTGTTTCTTTTGGTTGATTTTTTTATTTTAACCAAGTGATATAGCTGTTGTTTAAGTAGATGTCTAGATTATGCATTCATAATGTAAGTGCTTGAGTTTAGCTGTTTTGAAATAGACAAGATATCTAAGTTGGCATCCCATTTTGTGTGTGTGTGTGAGAGAGAGAGAGAGAGAACCCCGATTCATTTTGTTATTTGATGAATGATTTGACATTGTTGATTGAATTTTCTGTCTCACAATATAACTTAGATCCCTGAAGTTGCAGTGTTATAGTTTGTAGTCAGTTTCGATGCTGGTCATCCTTATCTTTTGAATCTAGCCGTCCTTTCTAAATTTAGATATTTTGCTGAACTTGATGCATTTTTACTATGATTTTTCAGAGTGATAGTGAATATATGGCTTGTCAGCTTTCTGCATTTGGGTATATAATTTAAGTGAAAATCAGGATGAAGCAGACTTATGGCTAATAAACAAGTAAGTTCCCTTAGCTCTCTTCATTAGAATTATTTTCAATATTTTCTCCAAACAAGAAAGATTTTCATGTTTTTGTTCTATGATATGAGAAATTTAATAGCATGATTGTGTGGTGGACTTTATGGCTGCTTGTGCATCTGTGTGTGTGTTGTGGTGGGTGGGTCACAATTCTGTAGCTGATCAAAGGAATAAGATGAGCTTCTATGTTCAAATTCCAATGTCTATCTGTGGCCTTGTCTTTCCAGCTGTGTATGAGTTGAAATAATGTTTCCTGTGGAAATAATGAAAATGAAGTGATGGAAATGGATGCAAAGAAAGAAAAGACAGATAGAGTGCCTGAGTGGGAAAATAAATTGTACATTCATTTTTACTTGCAACAATGATGGAAACAACAAATACTAAATAAAAAGTGGGAAAATGTGAAATTGGTCATTGTAATTAGAAATGTGTGGTAAAATTGACAATTAGTTCCTTATAATCATGATGATATAGGAAATTTGTGAATTTTGATCAATCTCAAAACAAAAATGTAGGTGTTCTTGTCTAAAATACTACTCAAGCATTCAAAAAATTATTACATTTTGGGCAAACATGTTATTGAGATTGGTTCTAATTCTCAAAATCCCAAATTTCTGTGATCTTGTGTTTTGTACACGACAGTTTTAGGAAAATTTGGTGGATTTGAGACTAAATTTCCAAAAATGTTACAATATATAAGTATGTAGCTAACTAAATTGTCAATTTATGGTGGATTAGTTTTCTACCTACATATATATTTAGGGTGGACGCATTTGGAATAATTTAAACCGTGTGGATCAATTTTCTGATGCCTATAACTCAACAAATAAATGGTTATTAGTGAAATTATTATCACGAGCACTTGTGTTCTGGACTGAATTTCAAATAGTAATCCAAATAATTAGAGAACTTTCTAAAATCATTTTACGAATTTAATCAAGAAAAAATGTTAATGAACTCACAATTGACAACTTCGAGTTTTTGCAAAAGTGAACATGAATTTTATTTGTGGATAATTAGTAATGTACCCAATCTTTTAAAATTATATTTGTTTCGTGTGATTAGAGATGCTCATCCGATTCGGAAAACCGAAATCGAATCAGGGTCAACGGTTCGGAAAACCGCAAAACCGCGAACCGTGGTTCGACGGTTCGGGCATATTTCGAACCGTAAACCGACGGTTCCAAACAGTGGTTAAACTGCCGGTTTATCTATTTTTTTTATTTATATTTTATATAAATAATATTATGTATTTATGTTATTTTACTCTTTAATTTTAAGTTGTATTGATTATTATTATTATTTTGTATTATAAGTTGTAATTTTTTTAGGTTTATGGTTTGTATTTGGTTGTATTTAAATAGTAATTTCTAATTTTTGAAATTGTAACTTATAAGTTGTAATGTAGTATTGTTGTTGTAACTTATAAATGTAAGTTCTATTTTTTAATTTATATCAAATTATTTACTCAAAAAAACATTGTTATTTTGTAATATATGAATAATTGTAATATTTCTATGCAAATTTAATTTTTAAAAAAATTTAAAAAAAAAAAGAAAAAAACCATCCAAACCGACGGTTCGAACTGGAACCAGCGGTTTACAAACCAGAACCAAAACCGAAATCCCCACAATTCGGTTCCGGTTGGGCCTTCCACGATTTTCCGAACCGGAGGTTCCAAACCGTTTGAACACCTCTACATGTGATCACAGTCTGATGTAAACTTTTGTCGAAATAATTTATAGAGTTTATTATTATTTTTTTTTTTGCTCTGTAAGTTAGGGGTTTGACAATTTCGAACTTTAAGTTTTCAGGCCGATAATTTAGAACAATAATTTTTCGGGCTTCACAAATTTTATCCAATTTTAGCCCGAATTGCTTAATTGAACCGAAATTGCATGTGAATCGCATGTGAACCCTTAATTTTGGGCTATTCGGCCCAATTTGTTGATTTCACTATTAAATTTATTCTTACTTGTACACTTGGACATTAGGCATAAAATGATTGATGTAGCTAAATAACATTAAAAAAAAATACAAAAATGTGTACTAAAAAAGAATATTTAAAATAAATCTTAAAAAATATCAAAATATAATCTGGTTTGATATTTTAAAATTTAAGTAAAATCTAAAAATTATAATATATATATATATATATATATATATATAAAAGTCAACATAGATATAAATCTGTAATAAATTTAAAAAATAGCTAGGAAATTCGATAAACAAATCTAAATATTATTTAAAATTTCAAAAATATAAAACTAAAACTTGGATAAGATTAAAATAAATACACAAATATTAAAAAAATATTTTAAATCATAAAAATGATCAAAAGAAAAAAAAAAAAAAAAGGGACGGGCTATTAGCACCCCCAATTTTCTAAATACACCCACTCAATATTTATTTTATATCTTTTTTTATTAAATACACCCCCTTTATTTCCATTTTGCCCTTTTCTTCACCAAATGCCCTGAATTTTGTGTTGTACAACCAACACCTCCCACCATCTTAAACTCGCCGGAATGTTAACATCAAATTGGAATTTCACATTGTCAAAGTAATAGTTGAAGTTGGGGAGCGTGGGAAAGAATGGCTATCGTCTATTTCGAAAAAAAAAAAGGTTGAAATTGATTGTTGTGGTGGATCTACGTAATACTGCAATAACAATTATGACAGCGTTGGATGCATGGACAAAAATATCCGGAAATTTCCCCGATATATCCTTAAAATTCAAGTACCGATATTTCGATATTTCCGTCGATATTTCGATATTTTCATCGATATTTCGATATTTCCGTAAAATTAAGGTACCGATATTTCTACCGATACCGATATTTTTGTCCTTGGTTGGATGGCGGTTTAGCAACAATTTAAGCATTTTAAGGTCACATTCCAATTGTTGTATAAGTGACTTCTTATTTGAATCACTTTTTTTTTTTTTTTCGGGTGCAGTGACTCTTCTTCTTTCAATATCTATTTGGCATGGTGTGAATAGTCTATGCAATGGGGAGAGAGAGAGACGGTGCAAAGCAGGATGGCGGCGGCCAATGGTTTTAGTCGGAAATCGGTTCCGATTGCGATGGTGATGATGGTCACAAATGAAGAAAGAGAGAAGAAGAATTAGAGGGTAATTTTGACATTTGACGTGGGGTTATTTTTTTAAAAGAAAAATAGGGTGTATTAAGAAAAGTTGGGGGTGTTAATAGACCCACCCAAAAAAAATTAGCAGCTTAGCAGCGACTCTTCACCCATCTCCTTCCCAAGTCTTTGCAATCAATGCCAAATCCACAAAATTAATGGAAGATAAACTCTCCCTCTCTTCCCAATTCTTTGAAATCTTCCAAAACCCACAAAATCTACTCTTTCTCTTTGTCTTGTTACATTTTTTAAACTAAAAACCTAGTTTTATAATATGAAGAACTCAAATCCTGAGTACGGAAGCAAAAAATGAAGGAATCTATCGCAGCAGCGTTAGCGACAGCGAACGCGATTCCAGCTGACGACGCCTGCACAGACGTCGGAGCCTCTTTTGCAGGGGAGCTACTAATGAGAGCGAAAACTGTGACTATCGTCGTTGCAACCACGAAGCTCTGCTTTGATACACCGCCATCACCTTCTGTGTTGTGTGTGAGAGAATGCGATGGGTGGAGATTGAATTTGTATTGTTTGGAACTAGGGTTCTTCTTTTGTGAATTGGGGATCTTTTCTCTGAGACTATCGCTATTTTTTTTAATGGAATTCGGCTCAATTAAGCGATTCGGATTGAAATTTGGTAAAATTTTCGAAGCCCGAAAAATTATTGTTCTAAATTATCGGCCCAAAAATTTGAAATTCGAAATTGTTAGACCTCCTAATTTACTGGGAAAAAAAAAAAACTCTAACTTATATGATGATATTTAAAATAAATAAATAAAATCGATTTGTGTACAATTGACGATGCATTTAAATATTTCTAGCTTCTTTCCATGGAGAAATGGAAAACTTAATTATTTAAATATACCTCGTTCGTCCTAAAATAAATGTTGGTTTAGCAATAATAATTTATATAAAGTAATGGATATTTTAAGATTTTAAGATATATTTACCAATAGCCTACTAAAAAAGTCTTCATTTACTCCAATCAAATTAAAAGGTGGTGTTAATAACTATACTTAAATAGGGGTGGATCAGTTTTCATATCATTTTTTTAATTTGTATAAAAATACTTGAAACGATATTTATTTTGGAATAGAGTAAACTTAATTTGTCCATAAATTAATTAACTTAACAACTATTCGACAGCCTCCAAAGAAGACCAAGAAAAACCAGTAATAAAAGGTTTACTGCAAGTATTTAGCGTAATTACTATTCCAACATTATGCAAATTAAAGACATTTGTGGAGTCCAAAATTGTAATAGTTATTTAAGGCCGATATTAATAACTCTTTTGACATCAATTTTAAAATAAAATGTTAAGGATTATTCCAGTAACAACCATGCATTACCTTAAAATGAAATAAAGATTAGGGTGAGATTATACACACCCCATAATTTACTAAACACATCAAATTTTTTGAAAAATTATAACTACAAAAATATATTGTTTGGGATATGTTTTGAAAAATTATAACTATAAAAATGCATTGTTTTGGATATGTTTAGTATATTTATTTGGGGTGAGTATAGCCACAACCCTAAAGATCAAAGGCGTGTCCTCCCTTGGACTTAAGGGGCTTAGGCCGCCAAATTATTTGAAAATTTGCACTATTCTTGTATTTTACAACATATGATAAAAAAGATTGATTTTTAATGTTTAAATATTGATATTATGCTTGATAAATATTTGCACTATTTCTTCTCTACCTCAGCCCCTTGCTAAAGATTAATAGCTACGACATTTTTGGTTTAAACCATTTCTCTTCATCATTAAATGATCTTATCACATCCCATAGTCACCTTAAATATCCTTGCACTTAATTTCATAAATATTAGAATTATTTTTGTTCATACACAAAATCCCAAATGGCGTGGATTTGGACAATGGCAATATCAGTGATTATATTCCTTTATCTCCTTCATTAACTCCTAAACCTGAAAAAGAAGAGAAACCTTCCTCCTGGGCCTAATGGGCTTCCAATTCTAGGCCATTTCCACCTACTAAGTAAAAACCCCACACCAAGACTTGCATCGCTTGGCCCAAAAACACGGCCCAATAATGATGATGCGATTCGGCTCCGTCGCTACCGTCGTCGTCTCCTCCCCCCGCCGCGGCGGAGCAGTTTCTCAAAACCCACGATCTCGTCTTCGCCAACAGGCCTCATCAAGAAGCTGCCTACCACGTTGGCTAGGAGCAGCGAAACATCGCAGCCGGCAAATACGGCGCGTATTGGCGCGATATGCGGAAGCTTTGCACATTGGAGCTTCTCAGCAACCTCAAAATCCAACAGTTTCAGCCGATGCGGACGGCGGATCTCCGCCGCTTCGTCGTCGATCTGAAACAGGCGGTGGTGGATCGGCGACCTGTCGATATGAGCGCGAAGATATCTTCTCTCGGAGCCGATCTGATTTGCAAGATGGTGTTTGGGAGAAAATTTGCAGATAGGGATCTGGATGCAGAGAGGGGGTTCATGGAGGTGATGAAGGAGACGGTGGAGGAGGCGGCGGCGTTTAATATCGGAGACTATTTTCCGTATCTGAGGTGGCTTGATCTACACGGATCGATTCGAAGGTTGAAGAAATTGAGTAAGATTTATGATAGATTTTTGGGGAGGATTATTGATGATCATGCTCAGATGAAGAAGCAAGCTAAGAAGGAGACTGCTCGCGATTTCGTGGATACGTTAATGGATATTATGGAATCTGGTTAAGCTGGATTCCACTTTGATCGCCGCCATGTCAAAGCTGTGTTATTGGTAATTAACTACTTCCATAATCATTTATTCTAAACGTTGGAATAATGGATATGGATCCTCTGCTGGGGGCAAAAACCCAGCACTTCATGGGTACATACGCCGTGTTTTTTGTAATTTTTTTCTTGTTTTTGTAATTTTTTCCTTTTTTATTTTTATTTTTATAACCGCTTCTAATTTGAAAATCAATATAACGTGTTTTTGGATGTGATACACGCAAATATATAGTACAGAAGATCTAATTTACCCCAACACCTTATGCTGTTTTTTTGCCCCAGCAGGGGATCCATTTTCACTACTTCTCTATCAAAGATACTTTCACCAATCCAAAATAATCAACTTCTCTGTCAAAGATACTTTCAGATTATCTTTATTAATATTGCTCGGCTAAGATTTAGAAATTAATGTGATAGTTTTATGGAATTTATTTGATTATCTTTTTAATTTTGAATCCAAAATCCCATTAGGCTTTATTTGTCCAATTTTTATTTTCCTTAATTTATAACAAAAACTCTAGAATGATACATAATTGAATTTGATGTAGAATTTCAAAAGCACTTTGATGGGTTATATGTTTATTTCATGGAAACATAAAATTAATTTAGTCATTTTAACTGAAAAATAGGATCTGTTAGCCGCAGGAATGGACACTTCATCAGCAGCAATTGAATGGACAATTGCAGAACTTGTTAGACATCCAACAATAATGAAGAAACGGGTTAAATTCAATTTTAGTCCATTTAAAAAGTTATTGTCCATTTTTCGTCCACCATGGAAGTGGTTTTCAATTTTAGTCTAATTAAGCCAAAAATCGTCACTATTTTATCCATTTTTCATCGGAATACCACTCTCGCCGGCGATTGTAATACAATCGCCCCCAATTGTCATTGGATGACACGTGGTTTGCTATCGACCAATCAAAATTATCCGAGTCATATATATATATATATATATATATATATATATATATTTTATTAGATAAGAAAAAAAATGTGGGTCATAGACCACGTCACGCACTTCTACCCCCAACCAAGCCTCGTCCAATCCGACACCGAGCTCCAAGCCTGGTGGACCGAGATCCGAACCGAAGGCCACGCGGACAAGGACGAGCCGTGGTGGCCAGATCTCAAAACCCGGTCCGATCTGATCAGAATCCTGACGACCATCATCTGGGTGGCGTCTGGCCACCACGCCGCCGTCAACTTCGGGCAGTTCGATTTCGGAGCCTACTTCCCGAACCGGCCGACGACTGCCCAGATCGAAATGCCAACGGAGAATCCGAGCGAAGAAGAGAGGAATCTGTTCTTTGAGAAGCCGGAGAAGTTCCTTCTAGAATGTTTTCCGTCGTAGGTTCAAGCGACGGTGGTGATGGCGATTCTGGACGTGTTGTCGAACCACTCGCCGGATGAGAAATACATCGGAGAAGAGATCCAGCCGTATTGGAAGGAGGATATGATCATAAGCTCGGCGTTTGAGAGATTTGGGGGAGGATTGAAGGAGATTGAAGGGATTATAGATGAGAATAATGGAAATGTGAAGCTGATGAACAGAGCAGGGGCTGGGGTGGTGCCTATTTCTATTTAGTATTTGCAATGATGAAAATCATCATTATTATTAACTAATAATTTATTAATGATTTATTTATTTTTTGTTTAAAGTTTTTCATTAATTATTTAATATTTAATCCAACGTGGATATTAAGTTCACATTTAAACATATCACGTGTGATAAAATGTGCTACATAAGTGCGAGTGGGGTGAAAATTAAAATTGGGTGCGATTGTATTACAATCGTCGGCGAGAGTGGTATTCCACGAAAAATGGACAGAATAGTGACAATTTTTGACTTAATTAGACTAAAATTGAAAACCGCTTCCATGGTGGACGAAAAATAGACAGTAGTTTTTTAAATGGACTAAAATTGAATTTAACCCGTTTCTCCAAAAGGAATTAGAAGAAATTGTTGGGATGAATCAAATGGTGGAGGAATCGCATATTTCGAGCCTCAAGTATCTTGATTGTGTCATCAAGGAATCGATAAGGCTCCACCCCGTCGGTCCATTGCTAATCCATGAATCGATGCAAGATTGTGATCAACGGATTTCACATACCTAATTAAACACGAGTTTTGGTGAACGTTTGGGCCATCGGAAGAGATCCTAAAGTTTGGACGGATCCTGAAGCATTTTGTCCCGATCGATTTATTGGAAGCAATATCGATTTTGCGGACATGATTTTCAGCTTATACCGTTCGGATCTGGTAGAAGAGTGTGTCCCGAATTGCAGTTAGGACTAACATTAGTTCAGTTAGTTGTTGCACAATTAGTTCATTGCTTTGATAGGAAGCTCTCTTGCATAGTGAATTAGACATGTCTGAACATTTCGGTTTGGTAACTACTCGAGCAAAGCATCTCATTGTCATTCCCAGTTATTGATTACAAATATAAGCTATTTTTAACTCATAAAAACTTATATACCTGGGGTATGGATTCTTAGATCCGTACCTCCGAAGGTATTAGTTATATATTTATAAGGTATTAGTTGCATACTCATAAGATATTACATATAATTTTATTTGTTTCAGTGAAATGTGTTAGTTATATATTCATAAGATATTAGTTGTTTACTTATAAAGTAACATTTGTTTAACAGAAATATATGTTTTAGTGAATGATATTACGTTGTATATTTATAAGATATTAGTTGTTTATTTGTTTTAGAGAAGATATTACTTAAAACGTTATTTGTTGTTACATATAAATATATTGATTGTATTATTTAAATATATTAGGGTTTGGGTCCATGCCGTGTTTCCAAAGACACGCCAGTCCTTGTCTATTTAACTGAATTTAGATGTGAAATATTTAATGGTTTTATATGTAATTAAATTATTAAAAGATTTAGATGTCAAACATCCAGACCAACACAAATAAATATTTTATGTGCACCTCTAGGTCATCAAATTTCTAGTATTTCTAGTCAAACTCACAATTTTTCCTGGATGCAAATTTCAGAATAAGGTTAGGCCATCACATTCGAGATGCTGGCTAATTGTTAATTATAATAAATTGTTAATATATTTCTACTTGCAGTATTGGAAATAACAAATTATAATTTAAAATTACAATGTAAACATACAAATTCTAATTTAAAATTAAAATTCTAATATATTTTGTAACTTATCCACCCTAAATTGGCAATTTAGCTACATACTATATATTGTAGCATTTTTGTAAATATAATTATATTTTAGATTGTTTGAGAAAAAAAAAATGTAAACAAATTTTTAGTGTAATGATTAAAATCTAACTACAAATACAATTGATACAACACATAGAAGAATTGTTAACTTAAGAAACATTCAACAGCCTCCAAAGAAGACAAAAAAAAAAAAGGAGAAATGACTATTTCAAGTATTTAACCCAATGACTATTTCAACAAATAATCCAAAAAATACAATTTCAAGAAGTTCACGTCTTCACGCAATGACCATTTCGACATTATGCAGAAGACATTTTGAAGTCAAAAATCTTTAATAGTTATTCAACAGCAATATTAACAATTGTTTTGGCATGAATTTAACAGTAAAAGATAGGAAGACTATCTATTCAATTTTTCCAATGTCATCCATGCATCACTGTATTATCTTTTCGTTCCATAGTCACCTTAAATATCCTCATACAGTCATACTTAACTTCAGAAATACTACAATTCCTTTTACTCATACACAAAATCCCAAATGGCGTGGATTTGGACAATGGCAATATCAGTGATTATATTTCTTTATCTCCTTCATCAACTCCTAAACCTGAAAAAGAAGGGAAAGCTTCCTCCTGGGCCTAATGGGTTTCCTATTCTGGGCCATTTCCACCTATTAAGTAAAAACCCACACCAAGACCTGCATCGCTTGGCCCAAAAACACGGCCCAATAATGCTGATGCGATTCGGCACCGTCGCCACCGTCGTCGTCTCCTCCCCCGCCGCGGCGGAGCTCTTCCTCAAAACGCACGATCTCGTCTTCGCCAACAGGCCTAGTCACGAGGCCTCCTACTACCTCGCCTATGAGCAGCGAGACATCGTATTCGGCAAATACGGCCCGTATTGGCGCGATATGCGGAAGCTCTGCACATTGGAGCTTCTCAGCAACCTCAAAATCCAACAGTTTCATCCGATAAGGGCGGCGGAGCTCCGCCGCTTCGTCGGCGAATTGAAACAGGCGGCGGCAGATGGCAAAGCTATCGATATGAGCGCGAAAATATCTTCTCTCGGAGCCGATCTGACTTGCCTGATGGTGTTTGGGAGAAAATTTGAGGATAGGGATCTGGATGCAGAGAGAGGGTTTATGGAAGTGGTGAGGGCGGCGACGGAGGAGGCGGCGGCGTTCAATATCGGAGACTATTTTCCGTATCTCAGGTGGCTTGATCTCCAAGGATCAACTCGTAGGTTGAAGAAGCTGAATAAGATTTTTGATGGGTTTTTGGAGAGGATTATCGATGATCATGTTGAGATGAAGAAGCAAGGTAGGAAGGAGACTAGTCATGATTTCGTCGATACTTTGATGGGTATTTGGGAATCCGGTGATGCTGGATTCGAATTTGATCGCCGGCACGTCAAAGCTGTGCTATGGGTAAGTTACAATGATATTTTCTTAAATAACAATTTTTATTTTATGCTAGAAAATATATTTTATTCTTTTTATATACCAATTAAAATAAAAGAAATATTTCAATTTTTATCCAGTTTGTTCACATTTTTACTATTAATTTTACGTATTTTAATTTTCTATATATTTTTTCTCATTTGGGTTTAATTTTGTTTGATAAGTCTAATTCTACCCATGGACGTCGAAATTGAAAAAATTCACATTGACGACGTTCATATAGGCAAAACCGAAGTTACAAGTAAAATTGGATGCGAATTAGAGAAAAAGTGATAGTTAGATAACTAATTTGGAATGCATTAAATGGTGATAAAAATTGGACTAGACCCAACTTAACAGAAGAAAGTTGCAATTTTCCCTTTAAATGGCTATAGTAAATGGAATGAAAATTTTATTCTTAATGTTGTAATCTCTTGCTCTCTCAAAGATATTTCTCAATTACTTTGATCGGTTTTAAATGCTCTTATATTTATTATATGGAAACAAAAGTTAATTAAGTCATTTTTACTTGAAAAATAGGATATGTTATTAGCTGGGATGGACACTTCATCAACATCAGTGGAATGGACACTGTCAGAAATCATTAGGCATCCAACAATAATGATGAAACTCAAAAAAGAATTAGAAGAAATTGTTGGGATGAATCAAATGGTGGAAGAGTCGCATCTCCCAAACCTCAAGTATCTTGATTGTGTCATTAAGGAATCAATGAGGCTCCATCCCGTTGCCCCGCTGCTAATCCATGAATCGATGCAAGACTGTGAAGTCGATGGATTCCACATACCTAAAGAAACACGAGTTTTTGTGAACGTTTGGGCTATCGGAAGGGATCCTAATGTTTGGACGGACCCTGAAAGATTTTATCCAGATAGGTTTCTTGAAAACAATATTGATCTTCGTGGACGTGATTTTCAACTTATACCATTTGGGTCTGGTAGAAGAGGATGTCCTGGATTGCAGTTAGGACTAACAGTTGTTCAGTTGGTTGTCGCACAATTGGTTCATTGTTTTGATTGGAAGCTTCAAGATGGAATGTTGCATAGTAAATTGGACATGTCTGAACACTTTGGTTTGATAACTGCTCGAGCAAAGCATCTCGTGACGATTCCAAGTTATAGATTACAAATATAAATTAATTTTTATTAGATATAGATGTAAAATATTGAATGGTTTATATTTAAATAAACTTTAATATGGATGCAAATGTAATTGGAAGGTTTTGGCATTGGATGTGATCCTACTAGTTCAATAATAATAATATAAGGTTGTTTTGCTTGCTTATCAAATAATATCAAAACTCATATTCATATCTATGAACAAATAGGATTCTTTATTTCATATTAATATTTCATCTGATGTTTCAGAACATTTATCACATATTAAATGTAAAAGATGACATCAATAATTTATAAATAATATGAATTAAAAATAATGAAATAGAAGATAAGACATAATTTAAAATAGAGGATGTGAATTTGTTAAATATCAAATCAAAATATCCTGACCCAAACGCTACGTGGATGTGCTGACAAAGACTAATCTGTGGTTAGAAACATTTTTCATTTATTTGACTTACATGACACGGCTTATGATAATAGGCTACCATTTGGTCCATTTTAAACTAGTGTAATTCTACTTTCTATTAAAAATATTAAAAATGTTAAAATATCCGCGATAAATCGATAATAAATAAATGATTGAATCTTTTAAATTATGAAATATAAGATTAATAAATATATTAAATATTTGACATTTTAGCAGTGAGAACATTATGTGTCAATAATAGATAGATTAATAGAAATATTTAGAAAACAAAAACTTATGTGAGACGATCTTATGAATAGTCTCCGTGAAATGAATTTTTGTTATCCATAAAAGAAACTCATTTTCATAAATTTATATATAAATTGTGAAGGATGAGTTGTTGATTGATATGTTTCACTTAATATAATCTATAATCATGTAAAACTCAACTCTATTTAAAAAATTTGCTCCTTGTTGTTTAAGCGTTGTTTTAAGACATATCATTTTAAAGTTCCGTTCAAATTTGTTTATTTCCAATTAAAAATATAATAATGGTGGTGTCCATGACATGAAAGTTTAAGTCAACTCCTCGTTATCTTCTTCTTCTTGCAAATCAACTCTCAACCGATGAAAGAATCAACTCTCAAGTCTCAACCAATACCTTTCATTAATGATATAAAACTTAAATATATATATATATTTTAATTATATAAATAATATATTATGAATATACAATCAATGTTTTATAAATATAAAATTAATATTTTTGTTGACTGATTTATGTAGATTCAGATGGGCTTGGGCACACACCAACTAAGATGTGGCTAAGCATGGGGAAACATGGACACTCGTTGAGATGGTCCACATGTTGAATCGGGTCAGATCCGTAACTCAAAGATATATAAGTTTTGCCTAAAAAAAATTTTATTGTAAATTTCTTGAATTATCACATAATAATTTAGTAAAAGTAGTAAAATACATTAATACTTATGTGATGTTTCGACTTAAAACATTTTTTTTTGGGTATAATATTCTGACATGTATGGTAAATTTTTAATACAAATACTCTTTTTTCTTTTCCTTTTATTAGAAAAATGGAAAATTGGTTAAAATCATATTTATAGGTTGTGTATATATTGGGCTGGTTATGTGGTTCATCCCGGAAAGTCAAGTGTGGTTTTAAGGTTTCAATATTAGGTTGGACTGGACTGTTAAGATGTTGGTTAAATTAAGATTGGATTTGCCTGATAGCCCATTAACATAAACCCAGCCCAAAATACTAAAGATAGAAAATTTCTTTTTTTTAATGAGCTCGGGGAGTGAAAGGAAGGAAGACAATAAATACTAAAAAATTTGAACTCAAATCATCATAATCTACACATTTATAAAAGTAAAATACCACTTTAGCTATAAGACTCGTGGTTATTATAGATGTTTACTTAATATAAAACACTTTCTATGTTATCATTTTTTTAATTATCGTAAACTATTTTCTATAATTATAGGAAAAACAACACTTTTTAAAAAAAGTAAATTTAATTTTATTTATCATACAATATTTTTCCTCCATCGATCACTCCGATATAATATATCTGAAAATTATTGGGTAAAACTATTGTAAAATCATATTACGGGTCTTATTTCATAAGATGAGTTAAATTTTTATGATTTAGAAAATATAATTTATCTTGTGAAATGAGTTTGAATCTTGAATATTGAAATTTTCATATAAATTTTTGTATCATATGATTTCATTTTCATATAAATTTTTGTGGTGATTATTTTATTATTTCATTTCGTTTGGAGGATGTTAACATTTCTTTTTCTAATTGAAAATGAAAATTTCTATAAACATGTTGAAATTTGAAAACCATCCAATACTAATTAATAAAATTTGCTAAACTTTTAAAGCTGACATGTGCCATTATCCCTAAACATAGTGGATAAAGAAAAGAATTATATCTTCACGAAACTTTTTTAGTTTTATTTATTTAAGTAATACCATTACTTCTGATCTCCTTCATGTAGTAGCATTTTTTGTATTTTTATATTTAAAAAGAAAATTAACAATTAGTTCCTTATGTGAATTTTGATGAATCTCAAAACAAAATTGCAGGTGTTTTTTGTTCAAATTACACACGACAGTTATAGGAAAATTAGATGGATTTGATACGAAATTTACAAAAATGTTACAATATATAGTATATTGCTAAATTGTCAATTTAGGGTGGATAAGTTTTCTAATACCTATGTATATTTGGACAATTTGCAAGTGGAATAATTTAAAACGTGTGGATCAATTTTCTAATGTCTATAACTTAGCAAATAAGTGATTATTACTGAAGATATTTTCACAAGCACGACATAGACTGAATTTCAAGTAGTACTTCAAAGCTTTAGTAAGATCATTTTACAAATTTAATCATGAAAATGAGTCAACTTATAACCGACAACTTAGAGTTTATATGAAAGATTGTGAAAATGAATTTTATTTGTTTAATATACTAAATCTTTTAAAATTATATTCATGAAGTTGTCTTATATACATTTTTTTGAAATAATTTTTATGATAATATTTTTAAAAAATTATGTTCTGTCATTTATTCGACAATGCATTTAAATATTTCTAGCTTCTTCTCAATTCTCATGGAGAAATAGAGAAACTGATTATTTAAATATATAGTTTATCCATCAACTGCCTCCAAATAAAACCAAGAAAAAGACAGACATAAAAGCTTTAGTACTTATTTGACGCAATTACTACTCCAACATTATGCAAACTAAAGACATTTTTGAAGTCTAAAATCTTTATGGTTTTTCAAGGCCAATACTAATAACTCTTTTGACATGAATTTACCATTAAATGATGAGGATTATCTATTTAATTTTATTTATTTAATTTTTCTATTTGATTTTTCCAGTATCATCCAAATGAAAATGATGAATGTCCACGTGAACAATTCTATGATAACGTATAACGATCACTTCCCTAAAGCATATGGAAAGTAAAATTAATAGGTATACTAGATATCCAACACATTAACAATAACACATATTAATGTGCCGGCAATGAGTAGTGTAATAGGATTGAGCTTCCATACATCATTGTTAATATTAGATAAAGATTAATCGTCTACGACACAACCTATACTACAAATGTCCCAAAAAAATTCTCCCATATATGTAATTCTATAGATTGGCCCCTTGTCTTCATTATAAAATGATATTTTCATTCCATAGCAACCTTAAATATCCTTGCACTTCATTTCAGATATATTACAATTATTTTTGTTCATACACAAAATCCCAAATGGCGTGGATTTGGACTATGGCAATATCAGTGATTATATTCCTCTATCTCCTTGATCAACTCCTAAACCTGAAAAAGAAGAGAAACCTTCCTCCTGGGCCTAATGGGCTTCCAATTCTGGGCCATTTCCACCTATTAAGTAAAAACCCACACCAAGACCTGCATCACTTGGCCCAAAAATACGGCCCAATAATGCTGATGCGATTCGGCACCGTCGCCACCGTGGTCGTCTCCTCCCCCGCCGCGGCAGTGCTCTTCCTCAAAACCTACGATCTCGTCTTCGCCAACAGGCCTTATCACGAGGCTTCCTACCACCTCAGCTACGAGCAGCGAAACATCGTAGCTGGCAAATACGGTGCGTATTGGCGCGATATGCGGAAGCTCTGTGTATTGGAGCTTCTCAGCAACCTAAAAATCCAACAGTTTCAGCCTATGAGGGCGACGGAGCTCCGCCGCTTCGTCGGCGAATTGAGACAGGCAGCGGCGGATCGGCGACCTGTCGATACGAGCGCGAAGATATCGTCTCTCGGAGCCGATCTGACTTGCATGATGGTGTTTGGGAGAAAATTTGCAGATAGGGATCTGGATGCAGAGATAGGGTTTATGGAGGTGATGAGGGAGACGGTGGAGGAGTCGTCGGCGTTCAATATCGGAGACTATTTTCCGTATCTGAGGTGGCTTGATCTACATGGATCGACTCGAAGGTTGAAGAAATTGAGTAAGATTTTTGATGGATTTTTGGAGAGGATCATTGATGATCATGCTCAGATTAAGAAGCAATCTACGAAGGAGACTGCTCGCGATTTCGTGGATACGTTAATGGATATTATGGAATCTGGTGAAGCTGGATTCCACTTTGATCGTCGCCATGTCAAAGCTGTGTTATTGACTTATTGGTAATTAACTACTTCCAAAATAATAAATAAGTCAAAAAGAAAAAATCGGAAAATATCTTTTATTCTTTTTATATACCACAGTAAATGACCAAAAATTATTTACTCTAAACGTGGGAATAATCTACTTCTCTGTAAAGATACTTTCACCCATTCAAAATAAATTTATTTAAATTTTATTTCAGATTTTTATACAATTTTATTTTCAAATTATCTTTATTAATATTTCTTAGTTAAGATTTTGAAATTTAATATGATATATTTATTAAACTAATTTGATTATTTTTCTAATTTTGAATCCAAATACACCTTATTGCCTTATTGGTTAAGGTTATATTTGTCCAATTTTTATTTTCCTGAATCTATAATAAAAAAACTCTAGAACGATGTATAATTTGAATCGAATGTAGTATTTTAGAATCATTTTGATGGGTTATATGTTTTTACATGGAGACATAAAGTTAATTTAGTCATTTTAAATTAAAGCAGAATTTGTTAGCAGCTGGAATGGACACTTCATCAACAACAATTGAATGGATACTCGCAGATCTTATCAAACATCCAACAATAATGAAGAGACTCCAAAAGGAATTAGAAGAAATTGTTGGGATGAATCAAATGGTAGATGAGTCGCATCTTTCAAGCCTCAAGTATCTTGATTGTGTCATCAAGGAATCAATGAGGCTCCATCGCATCGGCCCGTTTCTAATTTTCATGAATCGATGCAAGATCGTGAAGTCGATGGATTCCACATACCTAAAGAAACAAAAGTTTTGGTGAATGTTTGGGCTATCGGAAGAGATCCTAATGCTTGGATGAATCCTGAAGCATTTTGTCCCGATTGATTTATTGGAAGCAATATCGATCTTCGCGGACGTGATTTTCAACTTATACCATTCGGGTCTGGTAGAAGAGGATGTCCTGAATTGCAGTTAGGACTAACAGTTGTTCAGTTAGTTGTGGCACAATTAGTTCATTGCTTTGATTACAAATTCTCTGATGGAATGTTGCATAGTGAATTAGACATGTCTGAACACTTTGGTTTGGTAACTGCTCGAGCAAAGCATCTCATTGCCATTCCCAGTTACCGATTACAAATATAAGTATGTCGTCGTCATCAGGGTTACTAAATGTAGCATCTTAAAGAATTTGATATGTGGTGATGAGGATGAATTTATTTACTAAACAAAGAACGTTATATATAAGGAAAATTTTCAATATCTTTAATAAAAATATCACTATTGTCACTTTGTAAGTTTGTCCATTAAATATATGTTATATTGTTTAGTACTTACTTCTTTACAAGTATAAACTTCGTGAGATGCACAAGATTTTTCAAAATAAATATTTTGAGAAACTAATACTCCCTCCATTTCATAATAAATATCGTTCCGAATTTTTATCATAAATTAAGGAACATGAAAAGTGGACAAATATACCAAAAAAATTCATGATTCAAGGTAGGAAAAAAAATCAAATTAATTTCATAAAATATATCATATTAAATCCCTAAATTTTAGCTAAAGAATATTAGTGGGGATAATTTGGGAATAAAATTGTATAAAAGTCTAAAACGACACTTAATATGAAACAAAATTTAGACTCCATTACAAATATAAAAACAAAATATCAAAACTAAAATGTTTAAATATTGATGCATTTGATTGTTTTTTTCAAATTCATTTTTAGTAGTTTCGAATATAGTAGTAAACTAAAATATTAGAGTTAAAAAATACGTGTTCTAAGTAAAAATTATACATTAACATTTTACAAATACGAATAAAACAATAAATAATACAAATTCGAAAATTAATAAAATAATTTTTTTAAGTATAATTAAATATTAGATAATTTGAGAAAAAAAAATGTAAACAAATTTTTGATATAATGATTAAAATCAAAATAACTCGTGCACCTACTAAAAAGTTACCAGTTGTTAACTTAACAAACATTCAACAGCCTCCAAAGAAGACAAAAGCAAAAGTAGAAATGACTATTCCAAAGTATTTAACCCAATGATTATTCCAACAAATAATCAGTATCGTCCATTTATTTAACGCAGTGACTATTCCAACAAATATTTAAAAAAGATACTATTCCATCTACTTAACGCAACGACTATTCCAACATTATGCATAAAACAAGTATGATTCTAAAATCTTTATAATTACTCAAAGCCAAAATTAATAATTCAGTCAAAATTATGTAACCAAAAAGTTATCACACGTATTAAAGGTTGGCCACTACTTGTCAATCTTTTCATTCCATAGTCACTTTAAATATCATATTACAATTATTTTTGTTCAAACACAAAATCCCAAATGGCCTGGATTTGGACTATGGCAATATCAGTGATTTTATTTCTTTATTTCTTTCGTCAACTCCTAAACCTGAAAAGGAAGAGAAACCTTCCTCCTGGGCCTAATGGGCTTCCAATTCTGGGCCATTTCCACCTATTAAGTAAAAACCCACACCA
Source organism: Scutellaria minor (assembly GCA_954870855.1). Taxonomy (NCBI): domain Eukaryota; kingdom Viridiplantae; phylum Streptophyta; class Magnoliopsida; order Lamiales; family Lamiaceae; genus Scutellaria; species Scutellaria minor. Next base: position 19,783,315 of record OX940732.1, on the reverse strand, counting down.
AGACTTGCATCGCTTGGCCCAAAAACACGGCCCAATAATGCAGCTGCGATTCGGCTCCGTCGCAACGGTGGTCGTCTCCTCCCCCGCCGCGGCGGAGCTCTTCCTCAAAACGCACGATCTCGTCTTTGCCAACAGGCCTCACCACGAGGCCGCCTACTACATCGCCTACGAGCAGCGAGACATCGTGTTCGGCAAATACGGTGCGTATTGGCGCGATATGCGGAAGCTCTGCACATTGGAGCTTCTCAGCAACCTTAAGATCCACCAGTTTCAGCCGATGAGGGCGGCGGAGCTCCGCCGCTTCGTCGGCGAATTGAAACAGGCGGCGGCGGATCGGCAACCTGTCGATATGAGCGTGAAGATATCGTCTCTCGGAGCCGATCTGACTTGCATGATGGTGTTTGGGAGAAAATTTGCAGACAGCGAATTCGATGCAGAGAGAGGGTTTAAGGAGGTGGTTAAGGAGGCGACGGAGGAGGCGGCGGCGTTCAATATCGGAGACTATTTTCCGTATCTCAGGTGGCTTGATCTACAAGGATCGACTCGGAGGTTGAAGAAATTGAGTAAGATTTTTGATGGATTTTTGGAGAGGATTATCGATGATCATGTTGAGATGAAGAAGCAAGGTAGGAAGGAGAGTAGTCGTGATTTTGTCGATACATTGATGGATATTATGGAATCCGGTGAAGCTGGATTCGACTTTGATCGCCGCAACGTCAAAGCTGTGCTATTGGTATGTTACAAATTACATCTTATAAAATACACACATTCCAAATTTTTTGAAAACTTAAGGTATAAAAAATCATTTTCTTTATCATGTTTACTTTTTAACCATCAATTTTACATATTTCAGTTTAGATTTTATAAATCTCTTTTTTTTGTTTTCTTTCTGATTTTGATCCAATTTTGTTCGAAAAGTCAAATTCTGCATATGAACGTTGAAAATGAAAAAAATCACATCAATAATATCCGGACATCCATGTAGGCAAAACCGACGTTTCAAGTAAAACCAGATGCGAATTAGAAAAAATAAATTATTATTAGATGATCAAATTTGAAATATATAAAATTGATAATAAAAAATGGATAAGACTTAACTTAAGAGACAAATAATGCATATTTCCCTTAAAATGACTATTGTAAGTGGAATTTTTTTTTACTCTCCATGCAGGAATCTCTCGCTCTCACAAAGATATTACACGGTCACTTTGATCGATTTTAAATGCTCTTATTTCTATTATATGAAAACAAAAGTTAATTTAGTCATTTTTATTGAAAAATCAGGATATGTTATTGGCTGGGATGGACTCTTCATCAACAGCAGTGGACTGGACGCTATCAGAAATCATTAGGTATCCAACAATAATGAAGAAGCTCCAAAAAGAATTAGAAGAAATTGTTGGGATGAATCAAATGGTCGAGGAGTCGCATCTCCCAAGCCTCAAGTATCTTCATTGTGTCATCAAGGAATCAATGAGACTCCACCCCATCGCCCCGTTGCTAATCAATGAATCGATGGAAGAGTGTGAAGTTAATGGATTCCACATACCTAAAGAAACACGAGTTTTGGTGAATGTTTGGGCTATCGGGAGAGATCCTAATGCTTGGATGGACCCCGAACGATTTTGTCCCGATAGATTTCTTGAAAGCAATATCGATCTTCGTGGACGTGATTTTCAACTTATACCGTTCGGATCTGGTAGAAGAGGGTGTCCTGGATTGCAATTAGGGCTAACAATAGTTGAGTTGATTGTGGCACAATTGGTTCATTGTTTTGATTGGAAGCTTCAAGATGACATGTTGCATAATGAATTAGACATGTCTGAACACTTTGGTTTAATAACTGCTCGAGCAAAGCATCTCATGACTATTCCCAATTATAGATTACAAATATAAATTATTTTTTACTAGATTTAGATGTATGATATTGAATGGTTTTATATTTAAATAAACTTTAATATAGATGCGTGTGTAATTGGTAGGTTTTGACATTCAATGTGATCCTACTAGTTTAATAATAAACATATAAGGTTGCTTGCTTGCTATATAAATATCAAAACTCATATATTCAAATCGGTGAATGTGAATTTGTTAAATTTTAAATCAAAATACCCTGACCCAAACGCTACGTAGATGGAGTTGACAAAGACGGGTCAACGGTAGTTGGAAGCATTTTTCATTTATTTGACTTACATGGCTAGACTTATGATAATGGAGTACCATATCAAACTAGTATAATTCTACTTTCCATTAGAAATATTGCCTTCTTGAATGTTGTTTAAGAGTTGTATGGAAATATTGCATTCTTAAATGTTGTTTAAAAGTTGTATTTATCAACACAAAAATTTATGTGAGACGGTCTCACGGATGATTTTTGTGAGACGGATCCTTATTACCCATAATCCAAACATATTTTAATAAATTTACATGTAAATTGTGAAATATGAGTTGTGGGTTAACCCGTCTCACGACGTGAGACGGTCTTACATAAAACTCACTCATTAATCAAATAGATCATCTATTTTATATTGAAGTTTTATCTATATTTCAAAATAACCATCACATGTTAAAGTATAAATGTGGCATCATTAATTTATATTTAATGTCAATTAAAAATAATAAAATACAAGATTTACAAATTGTGATAGATAGAGAATCTACTTTGTGTGTATATATATATATATATCAATTTAAACTCAATTTACCAGCCAAATTTGTTTCTTTCCAATTGGAAGTATGGGGTCCATGACATGAAAGCTGCAGTCAACTCCTCAATCATTTTCTTCTTTTTCCAGCAAATCAACTCTCAAATCTCAATCAATAATTAAAAAAAAAAATCACTGAATAAAAGCCATTGATGAACTTCAAATCCAAGTAAGAACAGAGAACAATGGCCTGGTTTTGGGCAGCATTATCTCTCATCATATTCATACTCGTCCTTCGTGAGCTGCTAAGCCCGAACAAGAAGAAAAATCTTCCTCCAGGCCCAATTGGGCTCCCAATTATAGGCCATCTCCACCTATTGGGAAACAATCTCCACCATGATCTCCACCGTCTAGCCAAAAAGCACGGCTCGATCATCCACCTCCGGTTGGGCTTCGTCCCTGCCGTCGTCGTATCGTCGCCGGCGGGCGCCGAGCTTGTCCTCAAAACCCACGACCTCGTCCTCGCCGGCCGGCCCGAGAACCAGGTCGGCAAGCACCTCAGCTATGATCAGAGAGACATCGTCTTCGCCCCATACGGTTCGTATTGGCGCAACATGCGGAAACTCTGCACTGTGGAATTGCTCAGCAACCAGAAAATCAACCAGTTTCGGGCCATGAGACGGGCCGAGCTGGGCCTATTTGTGGATTCTCTGCGACAATCTGGTGGGGAGGTGGATATCAGCGCTAGGGTTTCGGGCCTGATTGGGGATATGACTTGCTTGATGGTGTTTGGGAGGAAGTACGTGGATCGGGATTTGGATGAGAAGGGGTTTAAAGCTGTGATCGATGAGACATTGCAGGTGGGCGCGATGCTGAATCTGGGAGACTTTTTTCCGTTCATGGCGGCGATTGATCTTCAGGGGTTGAATCGGCGGATGAAGAAGCTGAGTGAGACGTTTGATGGATTTCTGGAGAGGATTATTGATGATCATGTTCTGAATAAGGAGGAGAAGCAGAATCCAGACTTTGTTGATACGATGATGGCGATTATGGAATCCGGTGAAGCTGGATTCGAATTCGATCGTCGCCATGTCAAGGCTGTGCTCTTGGTAATTCAATCTTGCCCTGCAACTGTTTGATGATTTGCCTAAATGAGTTTGACTAATTTATCATTCTGCCCTTGGAAAACATTATCTTGATCCAAGATATTGTGTTAAGTTGTAGGCCTTTCATTGATATAAATTCATTTATTCAATTGATATTAATCGCAAAAATTGAGATCGTTTTCTTGTTTTCTAGGATATGCTTACGGCAGGAATGGACACTTCAGCCGCGACAGTGGAATGGACACTTTCAGAACTCATTAGACACCCAAAAGTCATGAAGAAACTCCAGAAGGAATTGGAACTAGTCGTTGGCCTCGACCATAATGTTGAGGAATCACATCTCGACAAACTCGACTACTTGAATTTGGTTTTGAAGGAAGCACTGAGGCTCCACCCGCCTGGCCCGTTGTTGATCCATAAATCCCTCGAAAATTGCATGATCGATAAATTCAATGTACCAAAAGGGTCATGGGTCTTCGTAAACCTGTGGTCTATTGGCAAAGATCCCGACGCTTGGCAGGATCCTGAGGAGTTCTTACCTGAGAGGTTTTCCGGGAGCAATGTAGACCTTTTGGGTCAGCATTTTCAACTCATACCGTTCGGAGCTGGCAGAAGAGGTTGTCCAGGGTTGCAATTAGGGCTCACGGTGCTCCGCTTGTTGGTGGCACAATTGGTACATTGCTTTGATTGGAAGCTTCCGAATGGTATGTTGCCGAATGATTTGGACATGTCCGAACATTTTGGCATAGTGACCAATAGAGATAAGCATCTCATGGCAATTCCAACTTATAGACTACATAATTGAATAACACTTGGGAGTTTGAGGCATTGCTAGTAATTGCTTTGAATTTTTATGATTGTAATATTAGTACGATGGATATTTGTATTGAAATTGTCAGGTTTTGATCAATTATGCCTACATTGAAAATTCAATTATCGAATGATACATGTAAGGCTACTAAAAGATTAAATTAGAAGAGATTTTGAAGTTGATGATCAACGGTTTTTATTCTTATTTCCAAAATTGATTGACAGATAATTTATTAGAAAATAATGATTAATGAGTTATGAATACATTATTATAATTTCCATGTTTTGAAATATTAGTAACTTGCTATATAGAAAATTTATATTCATAAAATATTTACTTAACTCACCTTATAATATTTTGAATCATGCGGTTCGAATTCTCTATTATATTTGGTGTTGCATCTCATATTTCATGACATTTAATAATAACGATTTGAATATATAAATCAGTCTTCTTTCCTATTGTTTGTACCATTTATTTAAAATAATAATAATAATATCAATAAATACGAATTGTTCATTTAGAATAATTTATTAAAATCGAAGGAATAATTGACTAATTAATAACCCTAGGTGACTCAAACTTATGTATTGATCATCTTTCCTTTTTTTTTGGTATTATTTATGAATGCAATTGCAATCCATATGCTCGATCATCAAATAGTGGAAAACTCAACAATTGTAAGCCAAAAAAAAAAAAAAAAAATTAACCTCATTAAATATTTCATATTATTATCTAATCCAACAAGTTGCTAAAGCAAGCATTGAATAGATTAATGTAGATTACATATATAATAAATTTAACAAGCCAAGAATTGTGTAGCTAGCTTTTGGTCTGGGCATGGAGTGTTAGGCTTCTTAGGGTATTTGCAGAGACAGTTGCACTTTTGCTTGCCTGTTTTCTGCACCTTCATCGACGTGGCCGGTGGAGGAGCAGATGTTATGCAAATCCAACGGCTACGAGGGTGCAGACGACTACATTCTTTTTTACAAACATTTATCCTCACTGTGCACCCAATAAACTTGCTGCACATTTGTGGAGCCGCGAGTGTATCACCTGTAAAATATATATACAAGGAAAACAAGCATTAGAAATCAGATTTAAAAAAATGCAAGTTAAATTATCTATGATATTTCTAATTTATGTGAAGATGAACATAGAGCAAAACCTATGATGAAAATGAAGAGAATGGTAAGAATGATATAGGTAGTATGAATCTTTGCCATTTTCAAGAATGTAATGGAAATAATATGATAGTAAAATGTTTTATTGCACGAGTATATTGTTTAATGGTTACTTACGCCTAGATATATAGCTATAAAGAAAAGCAATTGTGATGAAGATGCATTGATTATGTTTTTAGCACAAAATAAAAAGTCATCTATGGATATAAGCTTTTTATTTCAATTGTTTTGAAATAGGAGGCGAAACATAATTTTGTCCTAGAGATCTCGTATTTTGGTCATTAATTTGATTGTTATCCCAATGGTATTCGAGGATAGCCACAACTTTTAAGTATTACTGTTTTTTTTTTTTTTCGAGATATTCTTGTTAATTATGAGAATGCATGCAGAAATTAAGTTTAAAACTTTTTTGTCATTTGTGTAAATTATGTGTTTTGCAATTTTTTTGGCAACAAGGAGATCAAGTAACAAGGAAGTCAAAGCGAAACAATATCCTAGACATTATATTAGATTTGTAGGTCTTTTATCTATATTTCAAATGATTTAAATTCGAATAAATATATTGTTCTTTGAAACCTCGAATTGAATTGACTTATGTGTATTTTAACAAAATGAGAACATTGGATTTTTTTTTCTTGTTACATAATCGGACACTTCAATGGCAACAACCGAATGTACTTTTTCAAAACTCATTAGGTATCCAAAATTTATAAAGAAACTCCAAAAAGAATTGGAACAAGTCAACATGTATTATAACATTTGATGAATTAAATCTTGGAAACTTGAATAGTTGAATTAGGTTTTGAAGGAAATAACTAGGCTACAACCGTCCAGCCCGTTGTTGAACCCCAAATCCTTGGAAGATTCTCAAGACCTATAAATTTCATTTTCTATAAGGGTTATGGATCTTCAATAAACATGTCTTCTCATTACTACAAATTCGCTGAACAACAACACTGGAAAGACAACGCTTTTTGTTGTCTTTGAACATTTTACAACGCTTTTTGTGAAAAGCGCTGAAAGACAACACTTTTTGTTAAAAAGACAACACTTTTCACAAGGTGTTGTCTTTCAGCGCTTTTTTTCGCTAATAGACAACGCTTTTTTTCAACACTTTTTTAAAAAGCGTTGTCTTTATGCAACCCTTTTATGCAACGCTCTTTATGCGTTGTCTTTCAGCGGATTTATTAACTAAAAGACAACCCTTTTATGTGTTGTCTTTCAAAAGCGTTGTCTTTATTAAATTTTTTTAATTAAATTAATAGTTTTTTAATTAAATTATATTTGAAAAGTTTAATTATTTTTTGATGTTATTCTATATTAGAATATTATTTAAAAAATCAGAATATTATTTAAATAATAATAATAGAAATTCTGAAAAACTATATTTTAAATTTTAAAATATTATTTAATTAAATATAAAAATATATTAAAATTAGAAATTTTATTTACAAATAACGTAAATCATATTAAATATCTAACAATCAACAAATAAAGACAAAAAAAAAAAATTCTTGTTATTTAAGATTAAAAATTCTAATTATAAATTTTTTTACTAATATTTCTATTTTCTTTTTAGGAATTTTAACGATTTTATTAATTATTTTACTTTTCACCATTTAATCGATATAGTTTTTTGATCTTTAGAGATAATTTTCCAACAAATATCTATCATGCTAAATGTTTCAATTGTTGGTTTATAAATATTTAAAAATACTATAAAAAAATTTAATAACTATAATAAATAATTTATTTGTTATTATGAAAGTTTATGTCATTAATTAATACTGTAAACATAAGTTCATACTATTATTATTATTATTATTATTATTATTATTTTATTATTAAACATAGATTTTAGTACATAATTGAAGATAAGTTATGATTTTTCAAATATTTATTTTGAACTTATTATATTTACTTAATAAGTATTGTAAATTTTATTTGTTAAATTTAAAATTTGAAAATTAATTTTAATAATTTCATAATAAGATTATTGTTGCGTTATTTTAACATTTTCTTTTCTAGATTTCTTATGTGTATTTAGTTAATTTAAAATATTTTTCTAATTATTTAAATGAAATTTTAGATTTTATATATTATATTAAATAATATGTTCAATTTTTTTTTACTTTTCAATTTCTAAAAATAATTTGTTTTGTCTTTATTTGTTGATTTTTAGATATTTAATATAATTTATGTGTTTTTATCAATTTTTCCTTTTAGGTATTTAATATAATATATGGGGTATTTTTACCAACTTTTCCTATTTTAGGTATTGAATAAATCTATGTACGTAAAAATATATGTATTTAATTGAGTCATATTTTATATCAAAATTGGAAATCAATGAATTATATTAATAAGTATTAATGGTACTTTATAAAAATTAACAAAAAAATATGTGATAATAGAAAAGTGAAAATTATCAAAAATTGATATACAAGAAATGTATGCACAATATTATTACATATAGCACCACTAGTCTAGTGGTGAGAGTACCTCCATAGCATAATATTGTTGTTGATGATGTGTCAGCTTTATGATGACGTGTCGTGATGATGTCAGCGGTATGCTGACGCGTCGTCTCTACGATGACGTCAGCGTCCTATTTAATAGTTTGTTAAAAAAGACAACACTTTTCTGCAACGGTTTTTATGCGTTGTCGTTTCGGGAAAAGACAACGCTTTTAGTGCGTTGTCTATTAGCGTCCACCTACGACAACGCTTTTTTTTTCGGAAAGACAACGGACAAAACTTTCAGCGAATTTGTAGTAGTGTCTGTTTGACAAAAATACTAACATGTAACACGAATTTGCAAATTCTTACCTAAAAAGTTTGTCGAGTGTGAAGTAGAGATCTTTCATCTTATCTCCGTATTTTCAACTCAAACTGTTCGAATCTAGAGATTTTTCGATGTCGCAATTAGTGCTCATGGTGAAATTATATAAAAATATATATAGTTTGAATAATAGTATTTTAGAGAAAATAAAATGTAGTTTACTAATAACATGGAGATTATGAAGTGCAAACATGAAGTCTTGAATAATCGATATATGTATGTGTATGACGTATTTTAGTTATGATTGTAATTAATAGTACGATGAAATTATTGTTTGATAAACTAAAATAAATTTAATAAACATTGAAATTTACAAAATTCGTGAAAATTTATATGGGGTAAGTACAAATAAAAATGATAAATTAATGCATGCCAAGAAATTAACAGAGAAAACATCAAACGTAAATTTTTTTTTTTTCTCAAAACCTGGTAAGATCTTGATAAAATTAGTCTTATATAAAAACCATGATTCGTAGCAGATCTTTTTTTTTTTTTCCTTGTCTTTCTAATAATATCTTTACAAGAAATTTTTAAATTGAAAGTTAATTTTAAAAGTAGAGTATTAACAATAAAGTTTTTGTGTAAAGTTTAACATTATTATTGAAATATGTTAAGATTCGATCGTACTATATATAGTGTAGATTATTTTTGTAAATGATACTCTCTCCATTCATTTTTAAGTGACGTCCTACAGCTCTACACACAAATTAAGAATAATTTTATTTTCTTAATATACCCTTCATTAATTAGGGTTTAGGGTGCATGTCTCTATTGAAAACATGAGTACTATACAATGTATTTAATTTAGGCATTAAGTAATCATAGGGATATATATGGAAATAATGCACAAAACGTCAATTAAATAGGAAAAAATTTAAAGTTTCAAAACGTCATTTAAAAAGGAATGGAGGGATCGAGTATAAAATATACAAGACGAGTCCAATAAAATAGAGTCCAATACAAGTCTTTCTTCAAATATTTCACATAATTATTTAATCCAATAATTAAAGCATCAAGCAATCAATATATTAATGAAAATTACATAAATATATTAACAAGCCAAGAGTTGTGTAGCTAGCTTTTGGTCTGGGCATGGAGTGTTCCCCTTCTTAGGGTACCTGCAAACACAATTGCATTTTTTGTTAGGTTTCTTCTCCACCTTCTTCAGCTCCGCTTCCGTGTCTGGTGGCAGAGCTAACGGCGGGGTAGCATTTACACAAATCGCTCGACTACGCAGATGTTGGTGATTGCATTCATTTTTACAAACATTGATCGTCACTTTACAACCGACGAATTTGTTGCACATTTGTGGGCCTGCGAGTGTTTCACCTGTAAAATTTACAAGGAAAATGAGACTAATTAGAAAATCAGATTTTCATATTTATTTTGGAACTCAAATTAAGAATTTTTTGATCAAATGTTATGCAAATGCACTTGAAGAATTAATGAGAAAATTATATGTAAATATTATTTTTATTAATATAGAAATGTTGTATTATTATTATGATTTATGGGTAGACGAACAAAGAGCAAAACCTATGAAGAAAATGAAGAGAATGGCAACGACATAGGCAATATGTATCTTTGCCATCTTCAAGAATGTAATGAAAATAATATGATAGTGAAATGTTTTGGTGTATGAATATATTCTTTAATTGTTACTCTTAAATATATATTGAAAAAAGTAGCATTTTTTGTCCCTTGATGATATTGTGATGAAGATGCATTTATGTTTTTAGCACAAAAGCAAGGAAGCCATCTATCAAGATAAGCTCCATATCTTCCAATTGTAAATTGTCTCTCATCTCATATTTAAATCATTGTAAAATGATAAATAAAATATAGCTTTGTATTCGATGATCTCATCTGGTCTTTTTTGGTCATTAATTGGGTTATTATCCCAATAGCATTGGAGTATAGCCACAATTTTTAGTCATCACTGTCTTTCATGATCAACCAATTAAACCATAGCATGGACAAAGATGCGCTAAAACTTTCACAAAAATTTATATGAAATAATCTTATAATTATAATTTCGTGAATCATAGTTCAATCATCCATAAATCAAATTAATTTTTATTTTGTGAGTTAAGAATTGTGTATTGATTTGTCTCACAAATATATCTGCAAAATGATTTTATAATAACTTACTCATCAAACTTCAAGTCATTTCTGTAAAATATGACTAACATTATATAATAACTTTTAACTTCTATAATCGTTTTGATAATTTATGATTCTTTTTAGTTATTGAATATCTTGAATTATAATTAACGTTTCAATATTGAATTCCATCCTCACATTCATAAATAACCAGTCAAGATTAGGGATGATAAATGGGCTTGCCCTAGCGGTTCTGGCCCTAGTAGGTTTCGAGTTAAACGGGTCAACTTAAACTGGCCTCGAATAATAGGACCTAACTCTAACCCTAACGGGTTTCGGGCTAAACGGGTTATTATCAGGCTATTAATAAAAATATATATTTATATTTTAAATATAATTTTTTGAGTTGAACTATACATAACATTCAAAATTCACATATAAAATTAAATCTTATAGATTGCAAAAACATCATTAAGTTAGATTACCATTAAGAGTTTATACTTGCTGAAATTTATAGATAAAACCATTAAAAAATGACTATAAATTGGAACAAAATATGAGCAAACTTTGTTATTTGTACACATTTATTAACTAAGTGTTTGATATTATATAGTTTATAGGTGGTATTTTGTTATTATTTAATTTATTTCATATAATTAATTCTTATAAATCAAATTTGAAGACATTAAATTTTAGGATAATACACATATAATTGGACATTTGTAATATATTTATATACTTAAAACTAAAAAAATTAATCTAATTTTAAAAAAATTAAAAAAATACGGGCTAGCGGGCCAACCGGTTAATCGTCGGGCTGGCCCTAACGGGTTTCGGGCTAAACGGGTTTTGGGTTAAACGGTTAAATTTAAACGGGTTAGAAATATCCGATCATAATCCTTTTTTTTTCCGGTTTAAATGGATTGGCCTGTCGGGTTATGGTCTGTTTAATCTCCCTAGTCAAGATAGTTATCCTATTAAACAAGTTTTGGGAATTTTCCATTATCATTGTTCGGTTTTAATGTTAAAATCGTTGTTTGATTGGAAATTTGGAATTTAATATTGGATAATGGGTCATTAAATAACTAAGTGATCTTGTATAATTCATAATTGTTGTATACATCAACTCTTAATTTTTTTTAATAATATCGATGTTAATTACTTAAAAATTCACAAACTTTTGATCTATTATCCTTTACAACATAAACTTTAAACCTAACATCAAAATTCATCAATTCTAATTTTATTTCAACTCAATACATAGATGAACTTTCTGAACTCTGATTTCAATTTTGGGCTTCAATTATTTTCTTAAACAAACTCGCAGACATTTGGAGAGACTAAAACCCAAAACGTTCATTTTTTAAAATAAGTTGTTGATTCATTGAAATCAAGTAATCAACTGTTACTAAAAATTAATAATTATAGTGATCTGGAAACTGTACATAAACAACAGTAATTAATTGACAATTCTAACATCATTTCATTGCACTATAACTTTATTCCAATAGTTTGTTACATGACTAACCAAATCAGTCCAATATAAATTTATTACATGTATAATTATCAAATTTGTTTAGAATGTAGCAGTTGATTTTGGGCATGGCTGGTTTGGCTTCTTAGGGAATTTGCACACACAATTGCATTTAGGTTTGCTTTGTTTCTTCATTTCTGTGTCGATTGATATCGGCATATCAGAAGTCGGAGGAGACTGTGGAGCTACTTTTAAGCACATTCCTTTGCCACGATATTTGCCAGAGCATTTTGTTTTACAAACATTTATAGTCACAACGCTATCCACAAATACGTTGCACATTTGTAGGCCAGCAAGCGAGTCACCTACAAAAATTACGTGGAAAATTGGTATTAAAAAAAAATTAAATATGTTGAGATATATATAGTCACATTTAGTTATTCTATTATATATATTTTTTTTAATTAAGAAATTAAAGAAGGAGACCTATGAATAAGATGAAGATGGAAATAAGAAGGAAACAAGTGATCTGTGTTTTAGCCATCTTCGAAAATGGAATTTAAGTAATATGATACAATAATACCGAAAATTCTCAATGCACAAAATATTGTTGAATAATAATACCCAATTTATATTGTGGAAAAAGGGAAATATTACTTCTCCTTTTATGTTGTGATGAAGACGCAATAAATTTTATATTATCCAAAGGATATTAGCAAATTATTTAATTTTTTTATTAGGATTTGTATTTATAATTGTGGATTGATTTTAGGAACTAAGTGTGCCCTGTATCTAGAGACTTGGGCTTCACATATGGGATTTTGGGGCCAATCAACTGGGTCCATCTCTTGTCCATAGCCTTCTATATATTAATTGGGCTTAAATATTTAATTCTAGCCTATACAAACATTTCAGGATATTTAAAAACTCGTAACCAAACACCTAGAACCACAAATATCTACCAAAAAAATAAAAACAGCCTTTGTGGCCCCTACAGTACTCTCTCAGCCAATCAGAAACCTCAGAATGTTAGAGCCAATCTCTCTCTTTCCACGTCATACACTTCTCTCTCCTCTCCTCAACCTCTCATTTCCATAACTCCCTTAAAAAAAATAATAATAAAAAAAAAATAACTCCATTCTTGATTCTCCTCCACCACTTCCTTCCACCCTCAATTTCTGCTCTATGCACTCATCTGAACAATGTGTCTTCCAATTTATTGATTTTCAAGAAACCAGTTTTGGGCATGGCTACTATTTCGGCTTCTTTTAGTAGTCTCATCTTTCTCTCTCATCCTCACAACCCCACAAAAAGACTCAAGCTTTCCCTCTCTAGAGCCATCAATCTTGAGCCGAGAAGCAATGCGAGGTTTCTTGGGATCAGAATCAGGGCTTCTCAGAGAGAAGAAAGTGTTGTTCTTGAAGAAAAAGACAGAGAATTGGTGATTAAATTGAATAGTAATGGGAATGGGAGTGCTAATGGAAATTACAGTTATGGTAATGGTTCAGTTAAAAATTACGGAAATGGGACTGTGGAAGCTGAGAGTGGGGATGAGAGTTTAGTGGAGTATGTAAATGGAAATGGGAGTGGCAGTAGCAGTTTGGGTGTTGGCAGTGTAGAGGGAGTGGAAATAGTGAAAACGGAGGAAGTGATTAGTGAAAAGAAGAGTGTGGAGGAGATTGGACAAGAGGAGGCCTGGTTTAAGAAAAGTGGGCAAGATCAAGTTGAGGTACATTTCTGTAATTATAATCTTTTATCTGCCATTTTTTTGTAAATTTCTGTGTTATTATAAAATTTAAGCTTGATGATATATATGATTCTGTTGAAGATCAATCTACATTGTTGAGGAAAACATTTAGTTATATAACTGAGTTGACAATGATATATATGATTTTTCTGCAATTTTATGATGATTCTTGCATGTCGAGGTGATGAATCTTTTACACACTATGTGGCACTCTCTTAATGTGTATGTGCTAATAGGTTAATTTGTTGATATTTAATAGGTGTATTGATTTAGTGCATGATTGTTTACTCTTGTCACAGGTATCTGTTGCTCCTGGTGGTCGTTGGAGCCGGTTTAAAACGTATTCTACAATTCAGAGGACTCTGGAAATATGGGGATTTGTTCTGACTTTTATCTTCAGGGTTTGGTTAAACACTCGGAAGTTTACATATAGAGGTTATTTACTTTTTGAAACTGCTATAAATCATGCATTGTGGGTCAACCTTTTACTATATTTTCATAACGAAAAAGTTCCGTTGGTATGCTTTGAGAAGCTGAGTCATGTTACTACAAGATTGATTTACTTATTTATCAAAGAAACAGGAGAATCAAATATATTTCTATATTATGATGCCATCAGTGACATTCATGCATACATGCTTCAACAACTATATCTCATGAACTAGTCTTTCAAGTTCTTAAATATATTTTGTATTCTAACGGACCTGAAAAATGCATGCATTCAGGTGGAATGACAGAAGAAAAGAAGACCCAGAGACGAAAGGTTCTTGCAAAATGGTTGAAAGAAAACATTTTGAGACTGGGCCCCACATTCATAAAAATCGGTCAGCAGTTCTCCACAAGAGTAGACATTCTTGCTCAAGAATATGTTGATCAGTTATCAGAGCTTCAGGTCAAAGATCAGTTATAGCTGCTTTTTCTTATACGTTTTTGTAATTGGGATAAAGTAGTTCAGATAGAACTAACTAGATTGCTATTTCTGCAGGATCAAGTTCCTCCTTTTCCATCAAATATTGCAGTATCAACAGTCGAGGAAGAACTTGGAGCTCCTGTTGATGATATATTTGAAAGATTCGATCGAGAGCCAATTGCTGCAGCCAGTCTTGGTATATTTAATTCATTTTAAAATATTTCGATAATTGTTCTTTTATTATCCCAACGGAGTATGATTGGTCACACTACCATACTAATTGCAGGCCAAGTCCATCGTGTGAGATTGAAGGGTCAAGAACTTGTCGTGAAAGTACAAAGACCTGGCCTCAAAGACCTGTTTGATATTGACCTTAAAAATCTAAGGGTTGGTTTGCAGAACCCTAAGCTTTCATGTTTTTGAATTGTAATAGTGATCTTGTTAATATTCATAGGACATAGAACTTGATGAATGACCAATTTCCTTATCTTTTATTTTTCATTTTCAATCCTCAGGTAATAGCTGAATATCTTCAGAAGCTTGATCCGAAATCTGATGGCGCAAAAAGGGATTGGGTTGCTATTTATGATGAATGTGCAAATGTCCTATATCAGGTGATCAGTTGCTTTTTGATTCCATGATTACTTATACCATAACTGAGAGTGTTGTTATTTATAATAGGAGAAAAATAGTTAAATTTGTATTAAAAACCTTAAAACTTTTCAGGAGATCGACTACACCAAAGAAGCTGCTAACGCTGAGAAATTTGCATTGAACTTTAAAGATATGGATTATGTTAAAGTCCCAACAATATATTGGGAATACACTACTCCACAGGTATTGACTTTACAAAATCATCAAATTTGTTGATGTTTTTTTTTTAAATGTAATATTGGTTATATAAGTAGTTTTCCATGTTTTATAGGTTCTAACAATGGAATACGTTCCTGGAATCAAAATAAACCGGATACAAGCCCTGGACCAGTTGGGTGTGGATCGTAAGAGGTATTATCCGTTGAATCAAATTCCAATAGTCCAAATATTCAATGACCTTCAAAAGTATTAATTGCATTAAGAGAAATCATATGATTTTGGTTCTTCTTAAATGTTTCTAGGCTGGGCCGTTATGCTGTCGAATCTTACCTGGAACAGATATTGTCCCATGGCTTTTTCCATGCTGATCCAGTGAGTCATTCTCATTTTAATATTCAAATTTAATTGCTCTCCACTCAGATGAAGTGTGATGAACATGAAACGAACTTTTAGGATAATGAATAGTTGTCATGATTTTGAACTGTTTACTATTCTACTAACAACGTGAAGCCTTGCAGCATCCTGGAAACATAGCTGTGGATGATTTCAATGGTGGAAGATTGATTTTTTACGACTTTGGAATGATGGGAAGGTACATTTCCCATATGCTTCACGTGGAGTTTTCGTTTTTTCTTTTTTACGAGTCATCTCTGATATACGGTTTTGCCAGTATAAGTCAGAACATCAGAGAAGGGTTGCTAGAAGTATTTTATGGAGTTTATGAGAAAGATGCTGAAAAGGTTCTTCAAGCAATGGTTCAAATGGGTGTTTTAGTTCCTACTGGAGATATGACAGCTGTCAGACGAACTGCTCAGTTTTTCCTCAACAGGTCTGCCTTTCAGTTTTAAATTTATGATCTATTCCATACTTAAAACGGGACAAAGTTTCTTGTTCGAAAAAGGAAAAACTGTATCTTGGGTTGTCTTGTTCGATGGAAAAGATCAAAAGGTTGGAGAACCCTCTAAAGATGTAATAACTTAAGATTAGAAGTGAACTTGTGCAGCTTTGAAGAACGCCTTCAAGCCCAAAGAAAAGAAAGAGAATTGGCCCAAGAAGAACTCGGATTTAAGAAGCCTTTGAACAAAGAAGAAGCCACTGAGAAAAAGAAGCAACGCCTCGCTGCAATTGGTAATTACAGTTATTATCTCTTGTGTATATTGGATTCATGTGTTAAAATTGTTTTTTTGGTATTTAAACGATGATAATCAAGAAAACGGGTCCTCTAAAAATCGTTTCTTTTTTCAATTTAAACAGGTGAAGATTTGTTGGCCATTGCTGCAGATCAACCCTTTCGATTTCCTGCCACCTTCACTTTTGTTGTTAGAGCATTTTCAGGTACTTAATTTGCTACCATTCTCAAAGTGTAGCTGATGCTAGAGAAATGGTGTTTACTGAAGTTTATATGCACAGTATTGGACGGCATTGGCAAGGGTCTTGACCCCCGTTTTGATATCACCGAGATTGCTAAACCGTAAGTTCATTTCAAAATTCATGACCCCAATAATCAAACTGAAATTAAATTCATGTCGTACTAACATTTACAGTATGTATTTCACAGCTATGCTCTAGAATTGTTGAAATTCCGCGAAGCTGGTGTTGAAGTTATACTAAAGGTAAGTTTCTTGATCACATGATTATGAGTTTATCCAAGTTGGATTAAGATAATAATACATAGAAAATGTTGATGATTTTACGTCCAGGATTTCCGGAGGAGATGGGATAGACAATCGAATGCAGTTTTCAATTTATTTAGGCAAGCTGATAGAGTCGAAAAGCTAGCTGACATTATCCAACGTTTGGTGAGTGACATGTCATATCCTGGATTAACTCGAGTATAGAAACAAACAAGTTTCAAGATTCACCGAAACAAATGTTTATTTCGTGTTCTTAGGAGCAAGGAGATCTGAAACTTCGAGTAAGAACACTGGAATCCGAGAGGGCTTTTCAACGTGTTGCCACTGTCCAAAACACGATTGCTAGTGTAAGTTCATATTATTATGAATATATATTTTCTTTTTTTGGAATTTTATCTTTTTACATCATATAATTGGTGTTGTTTATTAAACAGGCAGTTGGTGCTGGAAGCTTGATCAACCTTGCTACAATTCTATACATTAACTCAATCCAGGTTCGTTTTCTATTCATTCTTTAACTCGATCATCTATACCCTACATTGCGTAAATCTTCAATTACATTTCACTCGACTCTACAGATGCCTGCCACCATTGCATACGTCTTTTGCGCGTTCTTCACCCTTAAAGTGCTCGTTGGCATCATGAAGGTCAAGAAACTAGATCAAAGAGAGGCATTGATCACTGGAACTGCTTAAATCAAATGGTAATTGACATTAAATTGCATTTGTTCGATGGATATCGTTTCCGGGAGCAAATCTTTGATCGGCTTCGTGTGTTTGATATATCTATCGAACCATTTTTGTTGCATTTTTAACAGCTAGAAGCCCATTGGTGGCTTCATTTTTTGCAATGGCTGGCCTTTTATTTGTAGATATTACTGTATATATTATTAGCATATATGCTCAAAGTAGAGTAACATATTTCGAATCTTCATTTGTTCTAACAACACTTGGAAATCAAACCTTGGCACATTTACTTTACAGCCAGTTTTCTTCTGCTTTTACATATTTATATTGTTGTTTTGGTAGTTATAGTCGTTTTTAAGCCAAACTTAATTAAATTTGATAAAAAAAAAAAGATTAAATTATATGGTAAATATGGATATATCTGATTAAACTCATCTCTTTGTACAAAATTACAGATATTAGTAGATAGTTTATGCTTTTTAAGAATTAGTAAATTTCCATTGAATGGTTTATTTATAAATAGTATTCCCTCCCCATCTAAATAAAAAAAGAAAGAAAGAAAGAAGAAGAAAGAGGTCATATTTTAAGACATTTAATTATAAACTAGTAGTACTCCCCCGCGATGCGCGGTTTATTATGTATTATGACAATATATATACGATTTGCAATAATATAATGAAATTGTTATGTTAAAAGGTTATTCATGACATCTTATTATTTCGAAATTTGTAAAAATCCATATTTTTTTTATTGATAATATCAATATTCAACAATTAAATATGAAAATAAAATTGAACATAATATAATAATAGCTTTGTGTTTGTGAGTTTTAATTTCTGAATAATTAAGAAGTGATTAATTTTACTAACTAATATGTTTTGTTCATATTTTTGTTCTTTTATATCTTATAATTATTTTTAGAATTTATAAATAATTTTCTGCATTGTTTTTAGATGGATTTTTTCAAAAAGCATTATATTTATTCCAAAAAAATTTAGTTTATATTTATAAATTTAGGTTTCAAATTAATTTTAAATTTTAAAAAAATATTTCTTAGAGTTTTGAAACCATTTTTCAGATTTTTTTGGAACATATTACAGTTTTTTAAAACAATTTTTAGATTAATTATATCTATTTATTTGAAATAATTTTGAATAAATTTTATCAAATATTTTTATTATTTTTATTTAAAAAAATTTATTCAATTTATTGATTTTTATATCTTACACAATTAATATTACATATATATTTGAATTATTTTTTAAATTTTATTTGTTGATTTAAGATTGTTAGACTTAATCCCACAACCTTCTTATTATTATCATCATCATCATCATCATCATTATTATTATTATTATTATTATTAATTTCAGATTTTATTATTATTTTAATATTTTTATAATAATTTCAAACTTTTAAACATTTTACAACCCTTCATAAAATGAAATTTAGATTTTAAAACTATTTTCCACATTTATGTATTACAATTATAAACTAATTTTCAAAATTTTAATTTTTGACAATGTTTAAATTTCATTATTTTCAAATTTTAATTATATCATTAAAATATAATCATATCATTTAAGATAGCTTATTTTGTTTCATCTCTACTCCTATATATAAATTATAAGATAGTTTATTGTGTAAGATATATGTGAAACTTATTGTATAAGATACTTAAAAGTTATTTAATTTTTTTTTTCTTTTTTTTTATTGGTTGATAGTTTGGGAGGGAAAATGGCAAATCTGTAAAATTTGTCTAACTTCTTTCATTTTATATATAGTATAGATTGAAATTTATAGAAAATCCTTATAATAGAAATGCTTAATAGTTTATATATTTTCTGGTGAGCCTAAGAGAGAATGAATTGCTTGTAAAATGTTATATTTTTCATTGACTTGATAAAAAATAAAAGTTGCCTGTATGAGAAACAAAATTATTTATTAAGCTCATTTTATCATGCTCAAGTAAGCTTATGATTCATGAATATTCAATTAATTAAGTTTAATTCCATTGAAATGAGAGATAAGTGCTAAGAAGTAGGGCATCACTTTTCCATTATTTATTCTATAACTTGGTGGATAACATAACTTAGAATGAAGTGATTGAGCTGTAGAATGGATGTCCATGTGCTCAAAGTCTAAATAAAATCTTAAATAAAAAAATTCTTAATTTTTATTTATTTCTAAATATCTAAAAGTATATACTGTCTTGTTGGAGGATTGAACACAAATATTTGTACATAATTTTATACTAACGCTTTTGCCAGCCTAAGAGCTCACAGGTTGGTGAGATGTGCCCAGACCAAAACGCATTATTTTTCTGTCGTTTTGGATTTGTGGGAGCATTATTGCACTCATCTGTACGGATCTTGAAGCTTTAATTGTTTTTTTTTTTTTTGATAAATATAAATCCATAGCCAACCTAATGAAGCTGGCTTTCTTACATTATTAAATCTTTTACTTTTGTTTTTTGGTTTGATAGACTGTGATCATCTTTATGGGGTGGCTCCAAGTGTTTTTTCGTTTTTGGTGTAATATATTTATATGATAAAATGAAATATATTAATAAAATACGGAAAATATATAACGATCTGTTCTATAACGATCTTAGAACAGATCATCAGATTAATCTTCCATTTCAAACAATAGTTCTTTCTACTCAATATGTATATCAATGAAATTAAGATATAAAACAAACACTTTTTGAAATAGGATCATAATAGTAAATTATGACATTTAGTTTTTTATTTGCAAAGTAAACATAATTGGAGAAAGTATTAATATATTTAATTCTCACTAATATGTATTGTCACACTCTTACACATCAAACTCAAAATTGGTGTTTTCTAACAAGACACACTGAATGATGATGAAGACAGCATAAAACCCAATGTCTTAAAACATGCCTGTTTATCCTCATAAAGAGCCAAATACACATAATCAATCATAATTAATCAAATAAAAGCTGCAAACTGCAGAGTAATTATCTTAATTAACTATGATTAATGATCTGAAAAGGGCCACATGATCAGGATTGACCAAGAAGCTGGCCACAGATTAATCTAGATTATATGTTATGAGTCATTAAGATTTAAGCCCAGATAATTAAAAGTAATCACCTCCATTAGAATATGTCAGAGGTATGTTGGAACTGTTTGTTTTACAGTATATCAGATTCACTATTTAATTTAATAATTATAAAAAAGATTCATTATTTTTATTGTATACTTAAGCTGTTTGTTTTACAGAGAACACCACCACATGATGTTAAGCCAATGGACTTCTTGAACAAATAAATTTTTTCTAAAATAAAGGTGATGGAGATTTGGGTTTTTTTTTAATGAAAAGTGATTGCAACAAGTTAGCAAGTAAAACAAGAAAAAATTTAAAGTTTATTATTATAATTGTTGTTGTGAGAATAATCAGGAGAAAGAGTTAGGGGATTAATGTTTAATTGATCATTACGTGATTCATTTCAAAATAACTATTATTGGACAAAATATATATAATTTGCTTCAATTTAACTGTAGTTTATATTATTACAAAGAAGATAGTTAAATGATTATTTCCAACTTTTTATTTTATTTTGTATTTTATGTTAGGTTTTATTTAGTGAAATATTAATAATGTCCATTGATACCTTTTTAATATCTGTAAAACGACCTTAAATGATAATTTTTTGTTTTTTTTTAAACAAAGAAAGTATAAGAGATGTGTTGGCAAGTAAAACATCATTTAAGACAACAACGAAAAGATGATTGATATATAAGACTATATATATTGGTGTATAGATTGTTAAATTCTTAATTTTTTATTATGTTCTAATCTCCTTGCTATTCATTATTGTACTTCACGTGTATATATAGTGATAGTGTTAGCGAATGAGCATACATCAATAAATGAAATATGACATTAAGATACGATATGTAGTAGAGGATTTAGACATGTACGATATAGGTATGTAATAAATCCAAGTATCATAAATTTACAAGTTCAAAAACTAATTATTTATTTTTAGAATTTTTTTTTTTTTTTTATATATTATCGCATATGTATGGACTAATGGACTCGAGATAGTGCTCATAGAAGTATTGGTTTTATTTTATTCTATTTTTACTATTCAGTAAATGTATAGCTAATCATTCAAAATTGTTTTTTTTTTTAGTTCAAATTCATTTACAATTATAAAGTAGATGTATTAAGAGATTAGAACCCCCGATTTTCTCACAAACTGAAGACCTTTTTCTTTTTCCTATTTAAGAAAAAAAAATCATAAACCACTAACTTCTACATATCATGTAATATTTTTTAAGTGAATGTTATATACATTATATTGAACGGTTCAAATAATATACATGAAAATAATAATTGGAATACGATAAAGAACATAAAATTCAAATCGCATAGATTTTGAATTTTGGACCCCAATCACCATATGTCATGGTGAGTTTAATAATCTCGTAGTTCTGTTCCAAAAAAGTAATTTTATATAAAAGAAAATAAGATGTTTGATGAAAAATTATACATATTACAATTTACTGATTTTCTTCTTCTCTAACTAATTAATCTCATAATTATCCGCAACTCGTTACATTACATTCGAAGTAACTGAAGACCTTTTTCTTTTTCCTATTTAAGAAAAAAAAATCATAAACCACTAACTTCTACATATCATGTAATATTTTTTAAGTGAATGTTATATACATTATATTGAACGGTTCAAATAATATACATGAAAATAATAATTGGAATACGATAAAGAACATAAAATTCAAATCGCATAGATTTTGAATTTTGGACCCCAATCACCATATGTCATGGTGAGTTTAATAATCTCGTAGTTCTGTTCCAAAAAAGTAATTTTATATAAAAGAAAATAAGATGTTTGATGAAAAATTATACATATTACAATTTACTGATTTTCTTCTTCTCTAACTAATTAATCTCATAATTATCCGCAACTCGTTACATTACATTCGAAGTAACCCTAGAAGACTCAAGGCAAAGACTGGGTGTAGATGTAATCTTCACTTTCATATATAGTTTCTTGTGAATTTCCAATATTGCCCTTCTTGAACTCAACTTTACCCTTGTTAGACGTGCCCTTCACCTGCATCATTAATCATATTGGTAAAAGGGGTTGAAAAGGATTCAAACGACGACGTTCAGAGAAGTTCAATTTCAAAGAATTTCTTACCACAAGAGTTGATTTTCCAGAAGTTGAATCCACTGTCACATCATTCATGATTAAGCTTCCTTGACATATATCAACTAACATAAAATCAAGTAACAAAACTATAAGAAAAAGATGAAACAAGCTCGAAATTCTCATTATTTAATTTTCTTGAAAACTTAGTACAAAATGTAGTAGTGAAGAACTGAGTTTGGTTGTTATATATACACATAGAGAGATGATATATATATATATATATGGGAACGATGAATGATTAAATACAATATCTTATTTGAGTAATATATTATTAATTAATTAAAATTTGATGTTTTTCAAACTAGTTTTGACCTTGTCTTCTGATTCCTCAACAAAAGGCTCAATCACCAAGAGAAGGGGTTGGCTTCTCTGCCATTTTGCACTATAAAATTCACAAGTATAAATACAATAATAATATGAAGAATTGAAACGAATAAGCACGAAAGACTCGAAGAGAGTGTCTAACGTGTGAGTAAGTAATTACCTTTTTTTTTTTTTTGGGTTAATTTATTTTAGATTTATTATATTAAGTAATTATCTTTTTGCTTTTTTGGATTAATTTATATTGGATTTATATTTATATTTATATATATAAATATGTGTGTGTGTTAATTTTATTTCTATATGTTCGCGTTTTAAAGAATAAAAATCCTCACTTTTTTTGACCCACTTAGTTATATTTATAGTCAATTATATTAATTTCATGGTAATTGAGAAGGCACATACTACTAAGAGGCCCATCCTTAATCTATAATTACTCGAACGTGAAATGATAAACGATTAAAAATGTCTTTTAATTTAGTGTTTGATTGTTCTTTCTTATCAGAATAACATCAAAAAGTTCGAATTTGATATCAAGAAAGATTTCAAATCTCACTAAAATTAGAACGGTATCTATAAAAAAAAAAAAAAAGTTTAGAATGTTAGTGGTGCATGTTAAATTCATTAAAAATGATATATTTAAATGATCACCAATAGATTTATTTTTATTAATTTTAACTTCATTTTCAATCCCAACATGATTGCACACATTTAAGGCTGAAAATCAAACTGAACTACTTGGTACTCAACTCGAGTTTTAAAAAATAAAAAATTGAGACCGACTTGATAGATTTTATGTTTGATAAAATCTAAAATTGGGCTCGCATGCATATTAGCTAGAGCTTAATAAATATAAAATGATAAAACAAGTATAAAAATAGCAAACTTTTTGAAATTCGATTCGTATTTTTGCTTTGATTAAAGCCTATTTAAACTCTAGCAAACTTTATAAAGTTCCATTCGTATTTGATTTGATTAAAGCTCATTTAAACTCAACCATTTAATTATCGATCAAATAATTCAAACATGTTTTTTTAACTTTATAGCATTAAAATAAAATTAAAAAATAATACATTCGACTCGACTCAGAGTGAAGTACCACTATATGCATGCAACCCAAAATGATAGGATCACATTAAAAATAAATAAAAAATTACATGATTGGAATTTCCTTAAAGCATGAAATCTTAAAAAGCTTATGCTATCTTTTCTGAACTGTATAATTTCTGTGGCCCATAAATGTAACATTTGATTTGTCGAACGAATATGCAAATCATTATTACTACGAAAAAAGGAAAAGAGAAAAGATTCCTCCACCATATCAAATTTAAAATTTATTGTGCTTTACATATAAATAATGTTGATAATTCCATTATTGCAAGTCGACCCCAAAAATTACTCGATTGCACGTCTAATTAAATTATTTCATAAAAATTAAGAAAATATCTAATAGATATAGTTATGTGTAATATTACATAACATTTTAATAAATATGATAAATGTATTTCATTAAATAAGTTTAATATAAAAAATAAGATACTGATAAAGTTGAAAATATCATATAAGAAGTACTCTTTCTGATTAAAAAAAAACAACAGATAAATTAAAATTTTCAAACTTTTAGAGTTTATGATTAATATGAAAGGAAGTGAGTAGTGAAAGTATAAGTAAACTAGAAAAGTCATATGATTTGATTTAATTTCTTATTTTCTTGATAAAGTCCAAGATAGGTATAAACACTTGAGCAATTTTGTTAAATTCTAATTTCACTAACTTCAACTGATCTTTATTGTAGGACCAATCAATTTTGATCCTTTAATTTCTCTTTCTTTCCATTTTCTTTTGATATCAATTTTAAGCCATTTTCATTTAATTAAGGGAAAAAAAATACATAATTAATCTGAGAGGACAAGGTCGTGTAACATCTAGTTGGTAGACCAAGTAATCATAACATGTATTATCACCATCGAAATCTGGCTTCTTGTTCGATTTAGGACAATTTGAATCAATCAATCTGAAATTTGACAGGGAAGAAAAACAAGAAATAACAATTTAATCTATACTTATATATAATTTGTACCTTCATATATGGAAAAAGGTTGTATGTTGTGTAACACTAATAAAATGCATGATACGTCAAAACAATGATATTATCATAAGATATATAATATGAATTGATATAATAATATATCAGATCAAACATTATTTACAATAAAATATCCCAATTGTTGTCATGAAATAAAGCATTCCAACCACATGGGGACAGCTAAATACTTTGCCAAAAAATAAAGAGTCTTCCACTATATGTTTCAAAAACTTTCCTCACTTAAATCAGCAAGTAAGAAATATTTTCTTTTTATGAAAGAAGAAAAACAATGAAAAATGAGATTATAAGAAGTTTTTACTATTTGTAGTGGTTGAATTCTACTACAATCACATAACAAACATAAATTAATCATTTTCTTCACATTTATTAAAAAAATCAAGAAATATAAAATATTTTTTACATAGATACATCAAGGTTCGAAAAAATAATATGAAATTATATATCTCAATATTGACGAATGTTCATGAAACGGAACTTCACAATTCATAAATCAAACACGTTTTATAAATTAACATTTGAATTACAAAATTTTCAATTGTAAATAATTTATCTCGCGGAATTAGATATGTGAGATTGTCTCACTAGAATCATACTCATCAAGTTTTTGTCATATATAACGCAAGTAGCCATGAGATGGGAAATCAAGACATCTTTTAAGAGATTTTTTTTATGTGATGTACGAAAAATATGATGTATTAGTAATAAAAGAAAAATGTTCATATAAAAAAACGAGTTTTCATATTTTGAAGAAAACAATGGGAATCTAAGAATATAAACCTTTAATATAATTTGGGGTACTAATTAATTATATTACAACAAATCCATCGTGAATAAATATCATAAACTCTAATTTTTTTATTTAAATTTGAACTCTTATACACATGAAAAGAAAGAAGTGAACGAGTTCAAGTATCACTATACCTAGTGTACTGAATTCGTATCTTAAAAATAAAAAAAATAAAAAATAAAAAAACATAATATTTTATATTTTTTTAAAATAGCATCATTTGTCACAATCACAGTCCATAATTGATAAAAATTTAGAGTAAAGGAAGATGCTCGTGGGAAGACAATATTGACCTACTATGATTGAGACTTTAAAGGAGACATCAGTTCATTTCTTCATATTATTACTTCTGATATTTTTTTTGTTTGTTTTGCTCTTCCAAGTTTCAGCTGAATTATTGATAAGTCTATTTAATTTGCCATATCAGTAATTTTTTTGTGTTTTTTTTTTTTCAATTAAAAAAATTGTAAGAACTTACAGAAGGTAAATTCAAAATTTTACATTGATATATAGTTTTTTTGAAAAAAAAATTTGGTTAGCTGAATTTTATTTGATTTTTTTGTTATGCAATAAAATATAAATGTCTTTGTACATAACATATATACTAGGTCTTGTTATCAAGATTATTTTAAATTGAAATTTTGTATATGGAATTAATTAATATTCCACTAGTTACGTCTCAAGTAATTTAATATGAGTAGTTAGCATTGCAATTGTGTTCATAATTTCGCTATTACTTATTAAGCTATATATATATATAATACATAATTTTAATATATGCTTAATATATTTTATATGGTAATAGACGATTTTATTTCTATTAAATTTATTATATTATATTTTGATTGAATATATTTATATATACATGTTATATTATATGATTTATAATTATATTACAATTGTTGATTCGGATGGCCATGCGTCATTTTTAAAGTAATTTTTTAATTTTCAAGATAAAAATAAAAATAGAGACAACCATCTTTCATAAGAATGTATGAAGTATGAGTCAATATGTTATTTTACAACATTTTTGGAGAATAATAAATATATATTCCTTCAAATATGCCTAAATAATATTTATTTATTCAAGAAATTTTTTCTCAAAATGAGAAGAATTATAACCTATCGCTATTCCAATTTCCAAGTAAGAGGAATTACAAAAATTCATGATAAAATACGTGTTAATGAACTAATTTATTAATTATCTAGTTAAATTACCAAAAATACATTTATCGTTGCTATAAATTCGGTGCAGATAAGTTAAAGCAGACAACACTGAATATGAAGGCAATGGGAATAAAGTTTCAATCTTATGAAACGTCAGAAAAAATATGGCTTCATTCAGTGCTCTTACACCATTTTTCGATCTTTTATATAAAAATAATATATATATATATATATATACATATGTGTGAGAGAGAGAGATTGAATCACAAATTTATTTTCGTGAGATGAAACCCACCATCATAACCTAAACTCATTGATATACGTCAATTTTTATTTAGTGGATTAACCCATCTCACGAAACCTAAAATTGAATAAAATTATTCGATGTGTAATTAGTAAATAAAAACATAAAAAGTTAATGAAATAAGTACAGATATAAATATAAATTGTTCAGTTACCATTCAACTGAGCCTAAAATTATTATAAATCTGGTAAATATACAAACTTATATTGTGTATATAGTCAAATTTGATTTGCACTAGGTCGAGATATGCAATGTGTGTGTAAATGCCGAGAGACAATGAACTCTAAATAAAAACCATATGGGTAAGTCTCTTGTGAGACCGTCTCACGGAATTTTAATGCATTGTGTGAGACAGATCAATCCACAACCCAATTACCCACCATCCAAATCCAACAATTAACATGTTATTTGTGGTCCAACAATTAACATGTTATTTGTGGCCCAACAATTAACATGCTATTTGTGGTGATGGGGCTCCGTCTCACGAAAACTATCCGTGAGACCATCTCACATGAGTTTTTGTAAAACCGGATCTTGTATAATTCGGGAAATTTCATGTTATCTATTTTGATAGTATCTGAAATATATTTCATGTATAATATAAATATTTTTAAAAAAAGTTTGACCTTTGGAACGTCATATTGTCACATACTCGGTATATTTAAACACAATGGGAAGAAAAACAAGGAAATAACTTTTTTTTTCCCTCCAACACTTCTACCTTTTTTTTTTTTTTTTTGGTTTTCATCCCATACATTAAAAAATTCCACTTTTGGCCCCTACATTTTCTTTTGTTAACTTTAACTCCTACATTTTATTTCTAACCTTTTTATACATTAAATTTTCATGTTTTTTTTTTAATTTTTATTCCCAATAATTATTTACTCTTACTTCGTCGTTTAAGTTGTGAAAATGAGTTAAAAAACTAGGAGAATAAAAAAAGAGAAGGAACATGAAGCAAAAAAAAAAAAAAAAGGAAATCGAAATACATGAGATAAAAGACAAAACAATGTAAAGTACAGTGCAAAAGATGTGTTGTTCCTTGAAACAAGGCTAATCGGCTATCAAAATACTTATAATTCATCATTTCAATTCTACCAATACAAATTAGAAATAATAAACATATTTAAGTTACATTATATATATATATTTATTTATAAACAACGGGTTATTGTCATGTTATTTGATTCATGGACTTCTATTGATAAACATTGAGTTTTGTTCTTTCATGTAGATTAAATTTTAATTTAAATTATTTCACATTCAGAATGAATTGTGTTTGATATAAATAACACACAAGAACTCGACATTCATCTAAAAATATAAAAGCTCGTTCAATATATATAAAATGCAATATGGGCCTAATTTGAAACAAAGTGAAACCAGGGACCAAAATATATATGAATTATTCCAAAAATTTTAAGTGTCAAACATTTTACCCTTTTCCAAAAATGTAGGAGCAAGGAAACAGTAATTACCTGCAACTATATTTAGAGCGAGTCAAAGTCAGGGGCATTTCCGTAAATTTTCAAGTCTCCTACAAAATTAAGGACTGAAGCCCGGAAAACGAAAGGAAACTGACAGGCAACTAACGGCGTTAAATAGTGGGCTAGAAATGGCGAGAGAGTGGGGGCCACTCACCGTTTGAGTCAGAAATATGAATGGAGTGTACAGTTCTTTACAGTCTGTACTTTAACTCCTATCTCCGCCAACTAACAGTCTACCCACCCCACTCCCACCCCCACCCCCACCCCACCCCACCCCACCCCACCCCTTCAAACTGCCAATTTTTTTAATGCCTTTTCAACTCATTTTACACATACAACACACAGTGTGTAGGAAATTGGTCACCCCAATTTGGAGAAATTTATTTTTACTTCATTTGGGGTGCTATTAAATAGTGTCTGAAATTGTTGCTGCATTTTATGATTTATTTATTAATATAAAAGGTTAAAATCATTTCTAATATTCTGGTAGTTTGTGATTTTTGTCTCATGATTATCACGATTTTCAATTCAAACTCATAATTTAAAAATCCCTTTAATTTCAATTCAATTTCATCGAAGTGAGGTTTTTCGGTAACCTAAAAATGACATGACAACACATGTGAAATTCTTATTGATTGACATGTGTTGCCACGGTACTTGAGGTCACAAAAAAAACCTCAATTTGGTGTACATGCATTGATTCGCACGTGACCTTTTTGGCCGAAATTCAAAATTTCCGAATAAAATTGAACTGATCCTTAAAATTTGGAATAAAATTGAAAATCGTGATACTTAGGAGACTTTAATTGAAAGACACCTAAGTTATAAGTTATAAGAAGATAAATGAGTTTAACCCTTAATGTAAGTTATGTGTACAATAATGATGAAAAAAATGTTTTGAATAAGTCCATGTTATGGGTTGACAAGATAAAAAAATAAATTAAATTATTGTTTTGCAATAAACGATTTAATGTTAAAAAAAATTATATGGTAATGATCATAGAAATTTTTTGTTATGGTTTGAGCCATCGTGTAGGATATATATTACCGTATTACCGTTTTAATTTCAAGGAGGATTTGAGAAGATTACTTTCATTAAATAACTCCAAATTAAGTGGGTTTTAAATCCACAATGTAAATTAGAAGGAAAAAACTCGAAAAAAGAAAAAAAAATTAAAATCTATTTATAGAATGAACTCATTCAAACTATAATAGGTATCATGCACTTTTAAATAGCCGAACTTTTATATTTGTAATATTGACCAGATAATTTTTTATTATATTCTACTAAACCCATAAATTTTATTTTGTTCACATTAAGTCTTTACAAACAATCAATTGTGTGTTTGTATTGTTTTGTTGAGTTCTAAACTTTTAGTTTTTATTTATGAGCTCTTGAAAAATATTGAGCATGAAAATAAAGATTTAAGTGTGCTTTCTTTTCTTATTTAAGTAAAGTAGATTGATTTAATTTGTTAATTTTTATAAAATAAAAATTATTGAAATAAACACATTAAAAACAATGTTCTAATGTTGTGCATTAATTAGAGCATTTATGAATGTGAAATATGCTCTCTTACGTAAGGGAAGTTATTGATTGTGTTCAACCAAATTAATTATATACTCATCTTCCTGTCTTGTGGGCACATATGAATAAAATGCTGCAATTTCTTCTATACAATATTATAAAAAACAAATAGGGGAAATAAGGGTAATTGGTTTTTTTTGATTCCATGTGTTAAAACTCAAAAGTCACACTTTAGTTGTCTCATATTTATGTTATATATACATTAAATTTTATTTATCATAATATAATTTTTTTTTCGTATTTCATGTTATCAAGCATGTTATGTGTATTAACAGTATCATGATTATAAACTAGCATATATTAATAGAATTTAATTTAAAATAGGACATGAAATGCAATAAATAATTCATACTTATACTCGAACAACATATATATTTGTTTGCTTGTTCACAATTACTTTTCATGTGTTTATGTTTATATCAAAAAACAAGATAGATGTTTTTGGAATCATTATCTTATTGAGTTATGATGTTATTTATTTATTTATTTTGCTAAAGAATGGTGCTTCGATAGTTGGATATGTTTAAAAAATATATTGGTGTGGGAACTGAATCTAATTTTATTGGTCAGTGATATCTGAGATAACCTATTTCTAAAGTACCATTAGTTGTCATGTAATGTTTACTTGTTCACTGATACTTAATTTTTAATAATATTTTCTTACGAGTTTGGTGTTGTATTTGTAGCTCCACCAAAAAAAAAAAAAAAAACAATTTTTAAAGAATGCAATGTGGTTGATGGAATATGTAATTTAGGTAGGATATGAATATCCCTTACTTTAATAGTAATTATAATATGATAACAATTAACATGGATATATAATGAATTAATATTGAAATGTAGACGTAAAATGGTACCAAATAATGAGGAAGTAAAAAAATTTGTTGATTTAAATATAAAAATAATAATAATTGTATTTTTAGATGTATTTATGAATAATTATAAAGTTTGTCTACTAAACTACTTATACACACACCCCATTATCAATTTATTTTACTTTGGTTGTAAATATTAAATACAAGGGTATGTGAATATTCGGAAAAACGAGTTATGCAAGTTGCAGACAATCTGAGGCTATTTAAAAGTAGGAAATATAATTTAGAAAAGAGTAAGTCTCTTGTGAGACCGTCTTACAAAATTTTAATACATTACGTGAGACAGGTCAACCCACAACTTAATTACCCACCACCCAAACCCTACAATTCACATGTTATTTGTAGGTGATGGGACTCTATCTTACTAAACTATCTGTGAGACCGTCTCACATAAATTTTTATATTAGAAAAAGTTAGTTAAATCAAGTTATCAAATTTTACTATTTGCTCAATCAAATACAAAAAAAGTTTCAGTAATTAAAAAAGGTGAATTATATTTTGTGATCTGAATTATGCAATTTTTTCACTTTATCGTATTATGTTTACAGGATTCTACTTTATCGTATGAAATTTATAAATTTATTGCAACTTATTAATTGGAATCAATTATAATATTCTATTGTAAGACACGTGTGTAATTATAATTTAATCGAGTTGATCAAAATGCAATAAATTATAAAGTTAATATAGTAAAATGTAAATATGTAAACACAATGTAATAAAAATATTAAATCATGTTTTTACTTTAAAAGAAGAGAAAAAGGAAAAAAAAAACCAATTATAATATTCTCTGAAGATAATAATAATAATAATTAAAAAAAGAAATAAAGGGAAGAACAAAAAATAATTTATGGGGGCCCACCTCACGAACAAAACTTCCATTTCTCGACCTTTTTACACTCATTTTTCTCTCTTAACAACTCATTTTCCATATATAAAAACCCTACTCTCTCACTACTCTCTCTCACACACACTCTCACACAGAAGAGCACTGAGAGGAAAGGAAAAACTCAGTCCTGCACACACACAACTATACATACACATATAGACATACAGACACCAACTCATCTTCCCATTTTCCCTAATATTAAAAACCCTAATCCCCACCCCCACCCTACCCCCCACCACCCCCCCTCAAATGCCTCTCCGCTAGCCACCGCCGTTGCTCCGCCTCCACAAATGACTCACACTCTTACTTTATTCCTCAGTTTCTCTCTCCTCATCCTCCTCTGCCGCCATGGCTCCGCCTCTGAGGACGAAGTCCGATCACTCCTCGAGTTCAAAAAGGGCATCAAATCCGACTCCTCAAATCGAATCTTCTCCACTTGGAATTTCCCCTCAAACGCCTCCGCCTGCCCCGCCGACTTCTACGGCGTCGTTTGTGACGCCGCCACCTCCTCCGTGGTCGCCATTGCCCTTGACCGACTTGGCCTCGTCGGTGACCTCAAATTCAGCACTCTCATTCCGTTGAAGTCGCTGCAGAATCTAACCCTCGCTGGAAACTCTCTCACCGGCCGCCTTGTGCCTACTCTCGGCGTAATGTCTTCTCTCCAAGTAATTGATCTGTCGGGGAATCAATTCTATGGCCCGATTCCTGCTCGATTGAATGATCTCTGGGCACTACATTATTTCAATTTGTCGAATAATAATTTCTCGGAATGGTTTCCTACCGGAATTCGTAACTTACAGCAGTTGAGAGTGTTGGATTTGCATTCTAATCAGTTGCAGGGGGATATGCAGGAACTGATTCCTGAGCTCAGGAATGTGGAATACTTGGATTTAAGCCGGAATAACTTTTTCGGTTCCATTGAATTGGGTGTGGATAATGTGTCCAGTTTGGCTAATACCGTGCAGTATGTAAACTTGAGTGGAAATAATATAGGAGGGCAGTTTTGGGGGGACGACACGATGAAGTTGTTTCGTAACCTGAGGGTTTTGGATTTGGGTGATAACGCCATTGGAGGTGAACTGCCAGAATTTGGGCAGTTGCCAAATCTTCAGGTGCTAAGGCTCGGAAGTAATCAGCTGACTGGGGTTGTGCCTGTTGGATTCTTGCAGGGGGCTATACCATTAAGGGAGTTGGATCTCAGTGTCAATGGATTTTCAGGTGAAGTCTTGATGTCAATTGGTATCAGTTAATGAATTTTTTACTCCTTTCATTGACTAACGTTTTAGTATTTGCTGTTTGTTTAGACTAGATTGGCTTCATTTTAGTTACTACAGGTCTTTTTACCATTGTTAGACCTCTTTGTTTCTGGATCCTCTGTGTATATAATGTGTTATACCTGAGTATCTGCAGTTATGTTTGGAGAACATTGACTAACTCTTGATCTTTTCGCCTTTTATAGGGCGACACGTGTCAAATATTGATTGTACATTATATAACTGTTGCATGGGCTTGAACTAATTTGCCTTTTCTTTTTGAGTTGTGCAGAATCCGTTGACTGTTGTATATATGCAACTTGAAAAGGATATGCAAACTTTTGTTTTCTCTAGAAGCCAGTGATAGTCTATTGATCATGCAAGAGTAGATGACACACACAGCTCAAAGCGAGCTTAAAGAATGGTTGTTTGTTTCAGGAATGGTTTTTGGAACGTTGGGTAGGTGACACGTAGCAATTAATCAGAACAGTGAGAAAGTCACAGTTCAAAACATGTTCTACTTTAGAAAATTCTTCTAATAAAACCTAGACCCCAACTTTGTCTTTTCTAACTAGTCGGTTGTGTTACTCCGTGACACATTCTCACGTGTTTCCACTGGTGACGTCAAATTTGGTGTTGGCTTAATTTTGTTTGTAAATAGCCACACATGGCATGTCCATTTCACAAGTGACCATGCTTCCATCACAGATTGTTCATGGCATGAAAATGGTGAAGTCGGGTGACAGCTGCCACGTGGCAAGTGCAGATTATTGTCCTGATCGGAATTTGTTTATAATACTTATGAACGTGATTAGAGCAAACTAGCAAAGTTGTATCAAAACTTCTCACCTTGTTAAAGTTATCAATTCAGTCTGTATTCTATCAGATGAAGTACAAATAAGGGAACAGGGCCATAATGTTATGCGATTCTCTACCAGAAAACCTAGACCATGAATAATAGATCTTTATGGATAGTTCTGGATTTGTACTTTATCGCTTACCTATACAACTATAGAGAAAATGTTAAAATGTTTACTGTTTAAAGTTGTGCTTCTGAATTAATAGATCTTTTCCTGAAATTGGTTGGTGTAGTTATTATGTCGCATTCCTGCTATTAGCTGTCTGGATCTCCATGAAGACCCTCAAGGCACTGCATAGTCATATAAAGCTTGTATTTTATCTTCTAAATTGATCAGAAAATTTATTCCCCCTGTTTGTTCCATAAATTTGAAACTATAAAAGCCGCACATCTAACTTTCAGTCTGTATGCTCAGAAAAATACGCTCAATAGTTCATAGTTGACTTGCATTTTATGAATTTAGTTCCATTTTTCTTGGGAAATTTCATTTCGATCATATATATATTTTTCAAACCTTGATGAAGTTCTAAGTATTTTGTTTACATTTCAGGTACCATTCCGAAAATCAACTCAACAACTTTGGTTACTCTCAACCTTTCATCAAACTCAATCTCAGGTTTATTGCCGCCGTCATTGGGAAATTGTAAAGTTGTTGATCTTAGCGGAAATCTTCTAGCAGATGACATATCTGTTCTGACAAATTGGAATAGCAATCTGGAAATTTTAGATTTGAGCTCCAATGGCTTGACAGGAATCATTCCCAATTTGACACAATTCCAAAGATTGACTTCAATCAGTATTAGAAACAATTCCCTGGAGGGGCTGTTGCCCTCGACATTGGGCTCCTACCCAAAGCTCACTACAGTTGATCTGAGCTCCAACAATTTTGATGGCCCGATACCATATAGCTTCTTTACTTCAATGTCCATAACCAATTTGAACTTGTCAGGCAATCATTTGACTGGACCAATTCCTCTTCAAGGCTCTCATACTAGCGAATTGTTGGTTCTACCTTCTATTCCACCAATGGAGTCTTTAGATCTTTCAAATAATGCCTTAACAGGTGGATTGCCTTCTGATATGGGTAACTGGGGGAGGCTTAAGTTACTGAATCTTGCTAGAAATAATCTCTCTGGATCACTGCCAAATGAACTGAACAAACTTACCATCCTTGAGTACCTAGATTTATCCAATAATAATTTCAATGGTCAGATTCCTGGTGGACTGTCATCGAGCCTGAAATTCTTTGATGTGGCTTACAATAATTTATCAGGAAAGATTCCTGAAAACTTGAATTTCCCAGATTCTTCATTTATGCCTGGCAATGATGGACTTGAACACCGTCATTCCTCTTCTTCCAGAGATGTCCCAAACCAAATTAAAGGCAGAGGGCATCGTCACAGCACCGGATCTAGTATAAGAATAGCCATTATTGTTGCCTGTGTTGGAGCTGTTGTGATGATTGCTTTTGTTCTTTGGGCTTATCAGCGAGCTCGGCTTCACGATTTCCGTGGACAAGGTGGATTTTGTGGACAGGCTGCTGATAGAGATGTAAAAGTAGAAAGATTTGCTCGGCCTTCAATCTTTGGTTTCCATGGCAACACAGAGCCTCCTCCAACTTCGTTAAGTTTTTCTAATGATCATTTGTTGACTTCAAATTCGAGATCATTGTCTGGGCAAATGGAGTCTGGCACTGAGATTGTTGAACACATATTGCCTGAAGGAGTGGCAGCTGGTGCAGCATCCACAAATCTCAGTCAACAAGATAATCATCCAACAACATCCGGAAGGAAATCCTCACCAGGATCTCCAATGTCATCTTCCCCCAATCTTTTTGACACAATGGAACAACCTGTTACTTTGGACGTGTATTCACCAGATCGATTGGCTGGAGAACTGTTCTTCTTGGACTCCTCCCTCACATTTACAGCTGAGGAGTTATCTCGAGCTCCTGCAGAAGTACTGGGTCGAAGTAGCCATGGAACTTTATACAAAGCTACCCTAGATAACGGGCATATGCTCACTGTGAAATGGTTGAGAGTTGGCTTGGTTAAAAACAAGAAAGACTTCGCCAAGGAAGTTAAAAAGATTGGATCAGTCAGACATCAAAATGTAGTTCCTTTGCGTGCTTATTATTGGGGACCAAGAGAACAAGAAAGGCTTATTTTAGCAGACTATGTGTTGGGTGATAGCTTGGCCTTGCATCTTTACGGTGAGGGCCCACAACATTACTTTCTTGGTTCCAATGTATCTATAAACTGTCTAGTTGTTCCATATTTTTACTATGCTTTAACCATTACCATGATTTACCTTTTGTGGTGCTTTCACTCATGAAAGTAATTTAGAGGTTGTTATTGATATGCATACTCTATTAGATGTCTGACTTCTATTTTAGCAGAAGCTTGGTCAAGGGTGACTTTGTAAATACAATGACCTTGTTAATATTTACACCTACCCATTTTATGCAGAGAGCACACCTCGGAGGTACTCCCTGTTATCATTCAACCGAAGATTGAAAGTTGCTATGGATGTTGCTCGTTGTCTTATGTTCCTTCACGACAGAGGCCACCCTCATGGAAACTTAAAGCCCACAAACATTCTCCTGGAAGGCTCGGAATACAACGTTCGACTAACTGACTATGGTCTCCATCGCCTGATGACACCTGCAGGCATTGCTGAGCAGATATTGAACCTGGGGGCTCTTGGGTACCGCGCCCCAGAACTCGCCAGAGCAGCCAAACCGGCCCCATCGTTCAAAGCTGATGTGTATGCATTTGGTGTAATCTTGATGGAACTGTTAACCAGAAGAAGTGCTGGGGATATAATCTCAGGTCAATCGGGTGCAGTAGATCTTACAGATTGGGTTAGACTGTGTGATCAAGAAGGAAGAGGAATGGACTGCATCGATAGGGATATTGCTGGAGGAGAAGAACACTCGAAGGCGATGGACGACATGCTTTCGGTGTCCATAAGGTGCATTCTTCCTGTAAATGAAAGGCCTAACATTCGACAAGTCCTCGATGATTTAAGTGCGATATCCGTGTGAAGTTTTTTGTACATGTGGCTTGGGAATTAATTCTTTTCTGTGACATGTTGTTCATTGTTTTTTTCTTTCTAAATTTTTTAAATTGTTTCTACATTGCCTTCTAATTTGGGCTAGTCTTTACATATGTTTAGTTGCTCCCCTTCGATTTTTGTGTAAAGGGATGTTTAATCCATTGATTAATTGACATAAGTCCCAATCTCATTATTGTTTCTCTATTTCGTGCTTTTGATATTTGATCTTCTGTCTGTTTGTCTTTGCAGTTTCTACTAATTTACACTGCTAAGGGAGTGTTTTTGCGTAGATTGTAGTATAATTGTTTGTAATCTCTTTTTGTTTGTTCACGTAACATTTTTCTTTGAGATGAGTTTAATTTCTTAAAATGTGATGTTGCATTAATGCATCGTATCTTGCCTTTTTTTTTTTTTTTTTAAAGTATGTCAAGATTTGAACAGAAGTTGAGTTCCATAATTTAATAATCGAATTGTCTCAACTTGTCATGTCTATTAGTTATGGCTCATCATCTTAGACAACATTTGGTGTATTTTTTGTTACATGTTTACTGAAAGCACGATTACGTCCATTTCTACCAAAATATTTGGTCGTTTTTTTTTTTTTTTTGTGTTTTCTTGCGATGTACTGCTAGATTAAAGAGCATATATTACTATGAAGTGTGAACTGGAAGAAAAATCAGATTAATTCTTCGATGGAATTTATTAGAATATAAATAAAATCCTGATAGATGTCCTAAAACATAAAAATTGCTTTTAATAAACTTAAATCGTATTCATTTGTAACTAGCGGATCCGTGGCGCAATGGTAGCGCGTCTGACTCCAGATCAGAAGGTTGCGTGTTCGATTCACGTCGGGTTCAATCCCCTGGTTTTTTCCTTCCTTTATCAAACCTATTTTTTTTTTATTAATTTTTTTTCATTTTCCCTTTTCCAAACCTAATTATTTTTTTGATTTTCCTTTTCTAAACCTAATTAATTCATTTTTTTTATTTTCGTTTCTCAAACCTAATTTTTTTATTATTTTTTTTTATTTTCCCTTCTCCAAACCTAATTATTATTTTTTATTTTCCTTTTTCAAACCTAATTAATTCATTTATAACTAGCGTTTCCTTTCTCAAACCTAATTTTTTTTCATTTTCCCTTTTCCATCTTTTTCAAACCTAATTTTTTTTTCATTTTCCCTTTTCGGCTTTTCCAAACCTAATTATTTTTTGATTTTCCCTTTTCTAAACCTAATTATTTTTTTATTTTCCCTTTTCTAAACCTAATTAATTCATTTTTTTATTTTCGTTTTTCAAACCTAAATTTTTTATTAATTTTTTTCATTTTCCCTTTTCCATCTTTTTCAAACCTAATTTTGTCACTCTTTTTCTTATTAATTTAGTTTTTTTTCATTTTCCCTTTTCCAAACCTTTTTTTTTTCCTTTTTCAAACCTAATTAATTCATTTATAACTAGCGACTCTTTGTAAGCGCCATTGAAGTGTAGCACTTTCTGTATCACATTTCTCCCAATTTTTTTGTCTGGATAAGAAGAGTGCAACGGCGGCGCGACCACCGAAAGCTACGGCGGCGACACCACCAGTGCAGAATGACATCGGCGCCTCTTCCCTTTACCTCTTCCTCTCTGCAACTTTCCTCAACACCGGCATTCATCCACATTTCGCCCTCAATCCACGCCTTGACTCGTCACTCATGCCTATCTTCGACAATCCGAATGTGTGGGGTTTCAGCCCGACCCAATAAAAAACCGGGTCGGAGTATTAACCGGAAGAAAAGCAGCGTTTCTCCCTCTTCGGAAGTGGAAGACTTGGTTCGCTTGGTCATGAGGAATTTCTCTGATAAGCAGCCATTGGTGACCACTCTCAATAAGTATGTGAAGTTTGTGCGCACTGAGCACTGTTTCCTGCTGTTTGAAGAGCTTGGGAGGAGTGATAACTGGCTTCAGTGCCTTGAGGTCTATCTCTCTCTGTTGATTTTTGTTTATTTAATCTTGTTGCATGATTTCAGTGTTTTCACATTTAGCTAGATTGAATTTAAAAGTTGCAATTATTTGGGAATGGTTTAGGTATTTAGATGGATGCAGAAGCAGAAATGGTATATAGCTGATAATGGGGTTTATTCAAAGTTGATTTCAGTGATGGGGAAGAAAGGGCAAACTCGAATGGCCATGTGGCTTTTCTCCGAGATGCGTAATAGTGGTTGTAGGCCTGATACATCGGTTTACAATGCTCTGATTACAGCCCACCTCCATTCTCGTGATAAGACCAAGGCCTTGGCCAAGGCTCTTTCCTATTTTGAGAAGATGAAGGGAATGGAGAGGTGTAAACCGAGCATTGTCACGTATAATATTCTCTTACGAGCTTATGCTCAGTCGAAAAATGTTGATCAGGTTAATGCTTTATTCAAGGACCTCGATGAAAGTTTAATCAGCCCTGATATCTTCACATTTAATGGTGTCATGGATGCCTACGGAAAAATAGGGATGATCAAGGAAATGGAGTTGGTGCTTACTAGAATGAAGAGCAAGCAGATAAAACCTGATGTTATTACATTTAATTTGTTGATTGATTCGTATGGGAGAAAGCAAGAGTTTGAGAAGATGGAGCAGGTATTTAAGAGCTTGTTGCGATCCAAAGAGAAGCCAACACTTCCTACGTTTAATTCCATGATTACAAACTATGGAAAAGCAAGGCTTAGAGAGAAAGCCGATTTGGCCTACCAGAAAATGATTGAAATGGGTTATAAGCCTAGCTTCATTACTTACGAGTCTCTTATTATGATGTATGGATATTGTGACTGTGTCTCGAGGGCTAGAGAGATATTTGACCAGATAGTTGAATCTGAAAAGGAGAAGAAAGTGTCTACTTTGAATGCTATGCTTGATGTTTATTGCATGAATGGTTTACCTATGGAAGCAAGCATGCTTTTTGAGGGTATACGTACTGTTCGATTGTTTCCTATTGATTCCTCTACTTACAAGCTCCTCTATAAGGCTTATACCAAAGCTGATCTGAAAGAGCTAGTACAGAAATTACTCGTGGATATGGATAAAGATGGTATTTTACCGAATAAAAGATTCTTCCTTGATGCTCTGGGGGCGCTTGGATCTTCACCTGCTAGCAAGAAGTCGACCAGCAGGAAAGATGGGCCCTGCCAACAAGCTGCAAATGCAAAGAGATAGTTATGTGGATCTGGTGATGATCGTTTGATTCTTCTACAAGGGTGTTAAGAAGAGTCCCCTTGCTGAATTGTTTAGTGGTGCTAACACATTTGGTCAGATTTTCAGCCAATCTCTGTTGTCCTGATTATAAGGTATTGTTTGCTTCTCTCATTTTTACAAGTCTGATCTCACTATTGTTAAAGCTAACATAAAGCTGAATTTGAAGTATAAACAAGTCTAGCTTGTTGGCATCAAATACTGAAGCATTCTTGATAACTCAAATGAAAATTGAATATACACTTCGCCTGAAGTTTAAAATTACTCTGCTATGTAAGCGAAGAAATTTGAAAATTTAATTAGCATGTGCAGAAGTATCCCATCTGTTATTATATGAAATCATATATGCAAATTGCAAATATGATTTGCCTCTGTTGAAAGTTTAGTAGATTCATGATTCTAATGAATGATGTTTCTATTTACTTAGGTAATTTCTGAGAAACCAAACATGTTTCAGCCTTGAAGATTCTGAAAACCTGCTACGAGTTGGGATTTGGCAACATGAGACGGCAAAGCTGTAGATAACTTCTTTATTTGTTTTTTGCAATAGTTAATGTGGATATACATAATGTCATCTACCAAAAACCTTCCATCATGGCTCTCTTTGCATGGAAATACTGCTTTCTACTTCACTTATGTATTCATCTTTTGCTGGTCACTGACAAGCTGATTCCTTCATTAATTTTTGTTCCTTTTTCTTGGATCATTATACTTTCTTTCAGAGATTTGAGGAATTATTCGCCTTTAAAATTTCTGTTTCACTTTATTTTCTTTTTACTGCTACTTTTGGAATTGCTGAAACATGGTGCTTTATCTCTTACATATGATCACAGCCCATTCCATCTTCATCTAAACTTCATACTTTCTTTCAGAGATTTGAGGAATTATTCGCCTTTAAAATTTCTGTTTCACTTTATTTTCTTTTTACTGCTACTTTTGGAATTGCTGAAACACGGCGCTTTATCTCTTACATATGATCACAGCCCATTTCATCTTCATCTAAACTTCATAGCTTAGTAAATCTACTGAAAAGAGAATATTGTCATAAAAATATAATGCCATGGTTCTCATTGTTAGAAATGTTTTGATAATTCTTGTGGTAAGTGCACTATCCATGTAAAGGACGTTCAAAAGACGGTACTTTCTCATAACTAGAATTTAGAAAATCATGGATGATCTTTTATCTCTTTTAGTGCTGAGTGACGTGACCATATTAGAAGCCAAAACAGCGATACTTGCGATGAATGCATACACTGATGTGAGCAGTTTTGGGAATCGAAAGATGACTTTGCAGCTATATTTATCTTCTGCTTCAGGTTTGCTAGAGCTTATCTCCTCTTCCATGCTGTTCTTTACCAACTTATCGTAGCTTATGTACTCTTCTTGCTAACAGTTCCTAAACAACTTTCACCCGTTTTTGCAGACTTTCCTTGCTTGTTCTATACTGGCTTTCAGCATCATTCTAAGGCAGAAGGATGGTTAAAGCCTACACAGCCTACTGCTAACTAAGGTATCATAGTATTTTAGCATCCAAACTATGTGGTTTTTGACACTTTAATACAAACTTGAATACTAATCACTTGATAGGATCTGTGTTTTAGTGAAGGTATTTGGTAACAAAAGGCTATAAAAATGTTTTGCTAAAAAGTGAGGTTGGCTCATCATGCTGTTGTCATGATGACAAAATATGAAAAAATTCCCTTTTTGCCCCTTGACTTTAGAGATTTAACACTTTGTCACCATCCTTAATATCCTACTTTTGGCCAAAGTTTGTGTGATTGTTGGATCAACTAGCCAAATATGGTCCTGTCCACTTGACACTAACAGCCCCTCAACTTCGCCTATTTTACAAATGGCCCCCAAACTTTAATATCTTACAAATTCTTTTTTAATAATTCAACTGGTTATTGAATCAACTATTCAATAAACTAAATCAATTCAGTAATGTAACAAATGTTAACCACGGCGTGTATATATGATTTATTTTAGAGATAATGATGTAATAGACTATATATTCACTACTTTTGAAAGGTAAAAAATGATTAAAGGAACAATATTTAAAGATTAGAGAATTTATATAAACGCTATACCATTAACCAGATTCAATTTTTTCTTTTAATATTTACTTTTCTACTACCTTTTTTTCTTCGATGATAATTACGAGTACAATTTAAATTACAATCGTAATAATCACATATAATAAAATTGACAAATTAATATGGACCTCAACGTTGCATGCTTCCTTCATTTAACCGAGATAAAATGTAACCAAAAACAAAGTATACAACATAAATTAAAGAATTAAGTAAAATTATCCTAATCATTATATGAAAAAAAAAAACAGCCATAATTCTGTCCAATGAGGATGCACCAAGTGAGAGGATCCAACACGTCATCTCAGGAAAACAACACCACTTCTCTTGACTTCACTGATAAATGGTACCTCCATTTTTTTTAGCAAAAATTTTTGTCCTTTATAGAAAAACAATAATTAAATAAACAGAAGCTGCTCAAGATTCTGACATTTATTGTTTATATTTATACCTAAAATTTGTTTGGATTCTACTATGTATGGATGAAAAACTTCATTATTAGAAACTCATCATCAAAATAGTTGAACTATCATCAGTCATGTAAGTTCCTTTTTTTTTTTTTTTTTTTTTTTTCAATTTTCGATTTTGTTGTGCTTGTTAATATTGTTGTATCATAGGTGGATTTCAATAGATATGATAGTATTTTTTTTTTTTTCAGTTTTGTAGTATTTTCTACTGTTCCATTGATCTGCATTTAAACTTTTTCTACTGGATTCTTTTCCATATCAATGCACATAGATTTTCTTGTAACATTTTGTCTCGAAAAGTTGAACTTTGCCAACTTGTGTTGGGTTTCATAACAAGCACTTATAGTTGTAATACGTAGAATTGTTGTTCACTTGTTTGATCCTCTGCAGCTCCGATCATGTCGTGGAAGTTCTCTCTGTGTCTCTTTCTTCTATTGTTTTCTTTTCTTTCGAGCATTCGTACTACTTTAGCGAATGAAAGACGCAAGCAAGTCATTGCACAACATGGTGTTGTGGCTACTGATCATGGTCAATGCTCTACAATTGGGCGGGATGTCCTTCAAGAAGGTGGCCATGCGGTTGATGCAGCGGTGGCTGC
Source organism: Scutellaria minor (assembly GCA_954870855.1). Taxonomy (NCBI): domain Eukaryota; kingdom Viridiplantae; phylum Streptophyta; class Magnoliopsida; order Lamiales; family Lamiaceae; genus Scutellaria; species Scutellaria minor. Next base: position 19,739,079 of record OX940732.1, on the reverse strand, counting down.
CGCTCTCTGCCTAGGTGTTGTCAGCCCTGCATCTAGCGGCATTGGTGGTGGTGCTTTTATGCTCGTGCGATCAGCTGATGGTGAAACAGAAGCCTATGATATGAGAGAAACCGCTCCAAAGCTTGCTTCCAAGGTAATATTTAGTCTATAGCAATATGATCCTCTCTCTCTCTCTCTCTCTCTCTCTCTCCCTCCCCTAAGAAGTGTATTGTTGTCTGCTGAGATTTTGTAAGCAGTGGAAAGACGAATATACCCTTCATTTTGTAATGAGTTTCTTAACTAAGAGTATGCTTTTTCTCGTTTTTCTTTGAGCTTTTGTTGGTACCGAACGTTGAGCCAGAGGATTTGATTTTCTTGCAGAATATGTATGCTGGAAATGCCGCTCTAAAAGCTGGTGGGGCCCTCTCTGTAGCAGTACCTGGCGAACTTGCAGGGCTCGAGTATGCTTGGAGAAAATACGGCAAGATTCCATGGAAGAGGCTCGTTGAACCAGCTGCTCGACTTGCCAACAACGGATTCAAGATTTCACCGTATCTCCATATGCAAATGGTGAGCTCAGAATCAGGCATCATCGCTGATGAGGGGCTTCGTGGTATATTCACATCAAACGGAACTCTATTGCAATCAGGCGACGTATGCTACAACAAGCAACTGGCGAAAACACTGGCAACGATATCAAGGCTTGGATCGAGAGCTTTCTACAACGGATCAATCGGACTTAGTCTAGTTAAGGATGTTGAGAAAGCTGGTGGAATATTAAGAATGGAAGATTTGCAGCATTATGACGTGAAACTGAGGAAACCTATCTCCGTAGACGTGATGGGTGTCGAAATACTTGGCATGCCTCCTCCTTCTTCTGGAGGAGCCTCAATGTCACTCGTAAGTCATGGATTTCTTTCTAAATATTTTCACTTCTTGAAAGTCTCTTCTTTTAAGATGATTTATTCCTGTTTACAAATACAACTACCTCAGATACTCAACATCCTGGCTCGGTTTAAAGAATCATCTAATGTTTCCGAATCTCTTATGATCCACCGAGAAATTGAAGCATTGAAAAACGCCTTCGCTGTGAGGATGAGCCTTGGTGATCCAGATTTCGTCGATGTCTCAGATGTTTTGAAAGATATGCTGTCGAAAGAATTTGCTGCAAAGCTAAGCAAATCTATTTCTGACAATGCAACTTTTAATTCGACTCATTACGGTGGGAGGTACGTAGAACACCTTCAATTTTTCATCTTCTCTTAATAATGAGATTTCATATATCTTAGGTTGTGTTTGGATTGACGGATTTTAAATAAAAAAAAATTAAATGAATGGATTTCAAATTTCTCGTCAAATCTCTCTATCCAAACATGACATTAGCTTCTTTATAGGTGGAATCAAATCCATGATCATGGAACGAGCCACATATCCATCGTAGACAGGCAATGCAACGCCGTGTCCATGACGACCACCATCAACTCGTACTTTGGATCAAAGTTCGTCTCACCAAGCACAGGCATAATCCTGAACAACGAGATGGACGATTTCTCCACGCCTGCAAAGACTCGAGCAAACATTCCACCTCCAGCGCCGTCCAACTTTATCAACCCGGGAAAAAGGCCATTGTCGTCGATGAGTCCCACAATCGTGCTCAAGGATGGACGGCTAAAAGGCGTTGTGGGTGCAAGTGGAGGCGCACTGATAATCGCGGGAACAACACAGGTTGTATTGAATCATTTTGCACGAGGAATGAATCCACTGTCTTCTGTTCTAGCTCCACGATTGTATCATCAGCTGATTCCGAATGTGCTGGAATACGAAAACTGGACGGTGCCAACGGGAGGTCACTTTGAGGTTCGAGCAGAGACGAGGGCCGATTTAGAGAAGAAGGGGCATGTTCTTCAAAGCCTTGCTGGTGGAACTATATGCCAGTTTGTTGTACTTCAAGATTTGAGCAGTACAAATGCAGGGCTACTTATTGGTGTAAGTGATCCCAGAAAGGGTGGATTTCCAGCTGGTTTTTAGAGTTTGAAATGCTTAAAGCAAAATAGAATATTTGCTCAATTTTCCTATATGGTTTAAAATCAAACCAAATGACTCGATACTGAGTCAAGATTGTTTGTGAAAAAAACTCATTTGAGTTCATATATCAAATAAGTATAAAAGATGAAAACAAGTGTAGAAATATCAAAATAATAAAGTTTGACTCGTGTTTGAGTTGATAAAAATTCATCCAAATTCGACTTGATTAATTATCCATCAATTTTAAACACGATTTTTTAAGCTTGAATAATAATTTGAAGAGTATAAAATAGAATATAAAAGGCTTAATTGCCAAAAAAAAAAAAAAAATCCTAAACTTTGCATAAATTTTCTATTTTAGTCAATTGTTTTAAAATTGTCAATTATGATCATAATAAAATCAATTGAATTCAATTTTAGTCAATTTATGATTTTGGTAAAAATTAAATTATTGTATGGTGATGGATGTCATGTTATAGTGTGTTCGGCCATGGTGGTCGAACGTTCTCCTATGTGTTCGGCCAATTAGGGTTTAACGGAGATAGTCGAGTCTGATCGATTTTCTTGCATTTTTTCATTCAATTTTCATATGATTTTCATACATTTGACTAATTTGTGAGATGCTCGTCATCAATTTTGCATTCAATTCATCTAAAAAATTAAAGAAACAACATCAAATAATAAAAAAAATGAAAAAGAAAAAGTAGCTAAAAAAGGATAGGATTTAAAAAAAAAAAAAAAAAAGATGAAGGGTAATATAGGTATTTTTTAATATTTTAATTTTTCTTAATTGAAAAATATTCAAAATGCGGTGGGCTTGGAAATTGATAAGTGCTTTTAGTCCCTCCTAGGGGTGGAAATTGGAACGGAATTTCCGAAATCCGCCGAATCCGATCCGAAATTTTTCGATTTTGGAACGAATATTTTTAATCCGAAATCCGAAAATCCAATTTCCGATTTTTCCGAAAATTTTTGGATGGAAATTGGAATTAGTTTTAAAATTTTCGGAAATTCCGAAATATTTCCGAAATTGAATTTTCGGAAATTCCGATTTCCGATCCGAAATTCCGATCCAATTTCCGAAATATTTCCGAAATTATAAAATGTAGAGTTAGTAAAAGCATTTGAAAATCGAACACAAGACCTCTCATACTCAAAACATGAAACTTATCATCAAACCAATAGCAATTGTTGTAAATAATTCAAACATTTTATACTATATACTATTTGCTATAGAAGAATACTATATACTATATAATATATTTTATATACATTTACTATATGTAAATATAAATATATATATTATAGTATACTTTATAATACTATATACTATATAATATATTTTATATACTTTATACTATGTGTAAATATAAATATACATATTATAGTATACTTTATAATATTATATATTATATAATATATTTTATATACTTTATACTATGTGTAAATATAAATATACATATTATAGTATACTTTATAATACTATATACTATATAATATATTTTATATACTTTATACTATATGATAGTATATAAATATATTATATATACTATATGTATATAGTATAGTTTATACTATAGTTTTATTTTATATTATATACTATAGTCTATACTGTAGTTTTTTAGTATTATTTTATAATATATACTATATACTATAGTTTATACTGTAGTTGTTTAGTATTATTTTATAATATATACTATATATTATAGTTTATACTGTAGTTTTTTTAATTATATTATATTATATACTTTATGCTACATATACTATATACTATGTATATAGTATAGTTTATACTATAATTTTATTTTATACTATATACTATAGTTTATATTGTAGTTTTTTAGTATTATTTTATAATATATACTATATACTACAGTTTATACTGTAGTTTTTTAATTATATTATATTATATACTACATACTATATACTATATACTATATGCTATAGAAGAATAATATATACTATATATACTATATACTATATGTATATAGTACAATTTATACTATAGTTTTATTTTATACTACATACTATAGTTTATACTGTTGTTTTATAATTATACTATCTTATATACTGCATAATATAAGATATTTTGGGACAATTCTGAGTATTCCGAAAATTTCCGATTTTTTCCGATTTTCTGAATTTTTTAATTTCCGAAATTTCCGAAAAAATTTCCGAAAATTCCAAAATTTCGGAATTCCGAAATTTCCGAAATTTCCGACAATTCCGAAATTGGAATGGATTTTTCATTTCCGAAATTTTTTGGAATTTTTCCGAAACACCCTATTTCCGATTCGATCCGTCCGATCTCCACCCCTGGTCCCTCCCAAAAAAATTTGTAAAGTTTTGGATTTTTTTTTTTGACAATTAAGTCAATATAAAATATAAAGGTTAAAGAAAATAAAAATAAAAACAGATATGATGACTTAGTTATCGGACAAGAGTATTTCCCAGAAACTCTGCGAGTTCCCGCCGCCGCCTTACGCCGGCGATCTTCTTTGGAAAAAAGAAAGAACTTTCGCGAAACATAATAATATTGATGAAGAAATCAAGTCGGAATATAAGAGAGAGGGTTTAAGTTTCTTCGCATTCGTCACATAGGATGTCTGAGGAGTATTCATGTATTTCCATTCTGCAAACAAGCATCAAAACCAAATGCCCTTTTGCAGTAAAACCCATCCATGCCCGTATAATTAAATCCGGGCTTCACCTCGGAGTGTTCTTGATGAACAATGTTATGAATGCATATGCGAAAACCGGGGTTATTTCCGATGCTCGTAATGTGTTCGATGAAATGCCGCTAAAGAACGTATCGTCATACAACACTCTCTTGTCTGCCTATGCAAAACAGGGCAGGACAAGGGATGCGCTTTGCATCTTCGATCAGTTGCCTGAACCTGACTCTGTTTCGTGGACTGCGTTGATCGTGGGGTACAATCAAAAGGGTCGTTTTGATGTTGCGCTTTGGATGTTTTTGGAGATGATGAAGTGTAAAGTTGTTCCAAATGAGTATACTTTTACTAACATTCTTGCTTCTTGTGCAGCGATTGAGACGTTGGATATTGGAAGAAAGGTTCATTCTTTTGTTGTTAAACTTGGCTTCTCTGGTGTAGTTTCTATTTCGAATTCTTTATTGAATATGTATGCAAAGTCGGGTGACGCCATGACAGCTGTGACTGTGTTTGATAGGAGTAAGATGAAGAATGTTTCGACTTGGAATGCAATTGTATCGCTGTATATGCAGAGGGGTGAGGTGGAACGTGCTTTGGCTCAATTCGAGGCAATGCAAGAACGTGATATTATTTCTTGGAACTCAATGATCTCAGGTTATAATCAGTGTGGTTTAGATGATAAAGCTTTGAGTTTGTTTTCAGAAATGCTGAAAGAGCCTGATCTGAAACCTGATAAATACACTCTCGCGAGTGTATTGTCTTCTTGTGCAAATCTTGAGGGATTAGAAGCTGGAAAGCAAATCCATGGTTATATCATTAGAACTGAATTTGACACTTCAGGCGCTGTTGGGAACGCGTTGATTTATATGTACTCAAAGTGTGGTGGCATTGAAATAGCTAGAAGAATATTGCAGGTGTGTGGGACATCGAGTCTTAATATTATAGCATTTACAGCCTTGTTGGATGGGTATATCAAGCTTGGAGATATAGATCCAGCCAGGCAGATTTTTGATACGTTGGATGAACGCGATGTGGTTGCATGGACGGCTATGATTGTTGGATATGCGCAGAATGGACGAAATAATGATGCAATGGAGCTCTTCAAATCCATGCTAAAAGAAGGGCCAATGCCTAACAGCTACACCTTTGCTGCCATGTTAAGTATCAGTTCAAATTCGGCTTCTCTAAATCATGGGAAACAAATCCATGCAAGTGCATTGAAGTTGGGAGAAGCATTATCTGTTTCTGTGAGCAATGCCTTGATCAACATGTATGCGAAGGCTGGTAATATCAACTGTGCTAGGAACGCTTTTGTTTTAATACAACGAAGAAGAGATTCCATCTCCTGGACCTCCATGATCATTGGTTTAGCTCAGCATGGATTTGGAGAGGAGGCACTAGAGTTGTTTGAGAAAATGTTGTTATTAGATATTAAGCCAGACCATATAACTTATGTAGGCGTGCTCTCAGCTTGTACGCACATGGGGTTGGTGGAAAAGGGTCGTAGCTACTTTAGAAAGATGAAAGATGTCCATGGAATCGAGCCCACATCCAGCCATTGTGCTTGCATGATCGACCTGTTTGGCCGTGCTGGATTGTTGAAGGAGGCACAAGAATTCATTGAGAGAATGGAAATTGAGCCAGATGTTATAGCTTGGGGTTCACTTTTAGCTTCTTGTAGAGTGCATAAGAATTTGGAGCTTGCTGCCATTGCAGCCGAGAAAATGCTCTCAATCGAACCAGACAATAGTGGGGCCTATTCGGCTCTTGCAAATGTCTATTCGGCTTGTCGGAAATGGGACGAAGCTGCCATGATTAGAAAGTCGATGAAAGATAGACAGGTTAGGAAAGAGCAAGGAATCAGTTGGTTGCAAATAAAGAGCAAAGTGCACGTTTTTGGTGCAGATGATGCACTTCATCCCCAGAGAGATGCAATCTATCAGAAGATGGCGAAAATCTGGGAGGAGATTAAAAAGGTCGGTTTTGTCCCTGACACTGCATCGGTTTTACATGATCTTGACGAAGAATTGAAGGAGCAGATTCTCAAGCATCACAGCGAAAAACTTGCCATTGCATTTGGATTAATGAATACTCCAGAGAACAGTACTCTAAGGATCATGAAGAACCTTAGAGTGTGTAATGACTGTCATTCTGCTATTAAATATATATCGAAACTGGTTGATAGAGAAATCATCGTTAGAGATGCTACTCGTTTCCACCATTTCAAGAACGGCTCATGTTCATGCAGGGATTATTGGTAAGCCTGTTAATGGCAATAGACTTCAAAAGAGAGATGGGGGCAATGCCAAAAAAGGCTCTCTCGTCTATAATCGTGTGTGATCTCAATGCTATCAGTTTTGTTGGATCATTGAGAACCATAGAGATTGGTTAGTAATCATTCCTTAGCCTTTGTTGATTCATTCAAACTAACAATATCATATAAAACAATGCCTGCAATTGATTCTCGATTATACTGTACTTGCTTGATCTCTGATTCGAATTTCATTGCTGGTTATGCAGGCTGCTTATGATGAAGTCAAGCAATGCAAACAAGCTCTTCCAACATTTCCAATCCTCACTATGCTTTTCTACATTCTCAATTTGGTTGAAATGAGAATTTTTCTACTATAGCACAAAGAAGTGCACTTTGTCAAGATTCCACAATTGATTGAGTTGAGAGATAGTATAATTATTGTTGCAACTAATGAAAGATTCTTTTCCATCTTTGCCAAAAACCTATAAATCAAGGTATTGTAAAAATCTCTCTAAACTAAGACATCTGATATTCCAAAATAACGACCAACAAATACAGGAAGACAATAAAAACCAGAAAAGTCTAACATAGTAATCAACTAAACAGGAAGATGGGTGTAAGAATACAAGAAAAACAAAGTAGGTATAAGCACACTTCCTCTTGACAAACATCTATCTGATCATATCTACAAATTCTCAATCATAGGAAGCAGCTCAAAAAGGGGCAAAAACCTGATATTCCAAGACAAATTCTTGCTACATTCGACAAGTCTTCTAAACGAGACTCCATCTCTTCTAGCCTTGTTCACGAGGGCGTGATGACCAACACGAACTCAAAGCTCGTAGACGTTGCAAATACTCCCCTAAGGCAAGTAGCCCTCTTGCTGCCTGACGGGGTGTGAGTATACGAGAAATCTGCTGCAGAGTTTCTTGTCGAAGATGATCCGCCTGTTCAGTCGGGCTCAAATTGTCAGCTCTATGAAAAGTGAAAACAAACAAGTTAGTTAAGTTAGTTATTACCTGTATGACAAACCTAACCAGAGCTTCCAACTTATCAATGGCTGCCCCAATCTGAGGAAGATAATTCCCTTCACTCATTAGGCCTTCTGATATAGCCTGAGCAAGAATATAGTGCAGTTTCTCCATTCCTTGAGACAGAGCATCCTCTGCTTGCTGACATGATTGTGTAAGATTTATAAGATCCAATCTTTGTTGCTCTGTTAAAGGGTCTAAATATGGCAACAAAACCTGCTGATAAACGTTCGTTTAATGATTTAATACATTGAACTATGTCAGCAACTAGTTTGCATTGTGTTGGACAAAAATGAAATGTGGATCACCTTTAGAAGCTCAGAAGGCCTAAACCCCGCGATCCACAAGAAGAAACGCTCAGCCGGTGTTTTCCACATGCCGGACATGATGTAGAAAACGTCAGCTCTTGCAGCCGTTGCTTTCATGGCGAAGAGTTCAAAGTAATGCCTCATTCCACCATCAACGAACATGAGTAGATCCACGTCACCGATGTCTGAATGCAGAGCATTCTTCAAGTCGGAGACTTGTCTGTTCTGTTCCTCCACCCACTGCCCATACTCCAGTTCAAACGTAGCAATGCCTGTTTCTTGAACGAATCAGAGAACAACAACAATACAACGAAAAACAGAGGAAAAAACGGAACCTGGATTTATACTTCCAGAGTAACCACCACCACCTACACATAGACCCTGCAAGAAAATCACTTCTTGTAAGAACAAAACATGTCAAAAGTACAAAAAAGATTCCATTTTGAGATTCTTTAACCTGCTGTCTAGCTCTATCAAGCTCTTGCTCCATCTGAATAAGCCTCAATTTACTGTTCTCCAATTGCTGCACATAAGCCTGCAAGACATGATTTTGAATCTTGATACATATTTCAAAACTATAATCCAAAATTATTTAGTTGTGATTGATGGGCTCTTTGTACCTTCTTTCTGAGACGACTCTTACGAGCAGCCTCTCGATTCTGAGCTAATCGTCTGAGAACCTTATCGTCAGGTTTACTGGCTACTTGATCAGTTCTGTTTGAAGCTCCGATGGTTCCATTGGAGGTGTTTTCTGACTAGACACATATGAAAGACGAGTCAGATCATAATTCATAACCACATTATCCAACAATCTACTTCTTCTAATCAGCTGCACCTGGTTATCAAGATTAGCATTGATCTCCACCATCAACGGTGGAGATGTGTCGATCATGTTGCTTCCTCTGAAATTGCCCCACATCGACATTTGATGAACTGGCTCGTATAGCCCCATTCTTCTCGATGGAACAAACTGTGTCGATGTTGAATTCATTTTGCTTACGATCTTCTCTTTCTTACCTCACCTTAATCAAACCTAAATCATTAGACAAAAGAGACCATGTGAGCGTGAGACGGTAGGGTTGTGGGTAAAAAGAATCCGTCTCACGCAAGTTTTTGTGTATGTATATATATGGAAAGAGAGATTTCATCATCATCTATAGCATGAGAGAGAGAGAGAGAGGAGAGAGAGACCTTAATTCGATGGAGAAACCATGTTGGAGAAGAAAGTTAACAGAGAGGAAATTAGAGAGATGAAAAACCCATCTTCGAAGCGTAGCTTATTGCAGTGAAGAAGAAGCATCGAATATGATTGTAAAGGCAACATCTTTTTCAAATATTTCTATTTAAATGCTCTATAAAAAAAGAAAAAGTTTTACTATATATATATATATATATATAATTAATATTATGTATTGAATTTGAAAGAATTATGGAGTTATAGTTCATGTGTTGTTGTTATCGTAAGCTACAATTCCCAAAGGAACAAGTAAGAAATTAGCAGGTGTTTTTTAGTGCTTATGGTTGCTTTGAATATGCGCACCATGTCACTCTCACTATTGAACTTTCCTATTTTGCCCCTTCTCATCATCAATCAATCATCAAATTCCCCTCATTAAATAGTGACAAAATAGAGATGAATCATTGACAAAAAATGGTATGAAAATTGTTATAGCATTGACAATTATGACGAATTTGTACCATATGTTAGAACCATCATTTTAGTGTGTAATGATTTTGTATCTAATATTCTTGAGAGATGGGTGTTTTGTGGTTAGAAACAAATATGCTTATTTTTAATTTGATATTTTCTTGATAGTGTAAATGATATTTGATAACATATAAGTGATAAGTTTAGTTTTAAGGCTGTTGTCAAGCTTTTAATTTGTAATTGAGCTTATTTAGTTATCCATTAAATCAAATTGAATGAATTTTAATTGATGCGATTATGGGATAGGCTCAAAATAGTCTTATTCTTGTATGCATGTATTATCTTTTATTGCCATGGTTCTCAAAATGATCATTATGATCAAAAGTCAATTCATATTAAAGTTGCTGAGTAATCATTCTATGATGTGCATAATCATAAAGAGCAAATATAGAATTTAATGAGGTGATTTGGGGCAATTGTAGAATTTTTATGGTTTCTTGAGGCGATTTTGTAATTATTTAAAAGATTTGATTGGAGCGTGCTATCCAGTCGCGTCAGAGTGAAGGAAGATTTTAAATATTTGTTGTCTTTTTCGCGGGAAGTGAAGTGACGGAAACAAACTACTCATTATTTCTATGTACCAAACAAACACAATTTTTAAATTCATTTATTTTAGGTCAAAATTCCTATCATTTTCTAAAAATAAAAAATAAAAAGTTGATTTGTATTATCTATTACATTTTAGTGATTCATTTTATATTCAATTAATGGTGTCATTTACATATGTGATCTGTAGTAATTATATTAAAATAAAGGAAGAAACGAGTTGGAATAAAATCTTATTTGCCTTTTCTTATAATTATTTTAAAAAAAATCAAGATTTCTTTCAAAAAATAATATCTTTTGATGTCCCATTTTCACATTTGAACTTCCACCAAATAGCTTTGCAAATGAGACCAATAATAGAGCAACAAGTTTTTAATTATGATTCCCTTTTGTGCCATCTCATTTGTACTTCCATTGAATTTAATAAAAGTCATTTCTTATTATATAAATGTACCACATTCTATCCACTAAAACTACCCCTCCTTTTTATTAATTTAAAAATTAAAACACAAAAGATTTTTGATTAATTAATTCATAAATGGATGTTAGCTCTAGAGTTTGCCAACCCTATATGCAACCTTAACCTCAACTTTTTGTCCCAATTAATGACTCTTCAACTCTTTTAGAGACATTGATAACCTTAACTCCCTCGAATTGCCACAATCTTTTTCATTTTTGTATGTATGATAGTACGATTTGGAAGATTTCTTATCCTTTTTTTAATTTTTTTACAGAATTATCCATCTATCCTTTTGAGATTTCATAAAGCTTTCACTCCCATGAGATTAACTATATTGACAAAACTATCCATCCTACTTTGAATTCTCTAATTCATTTTAGGAATAATTAAAATACTTTTGTCATTTGAATTATATGGGTATATTTATGCTTGTTATTAGATTTCTTTTTATAAATTTGATTAATAGTGAAATATTATGTAAAATAGTTTTAATAGTAAAAGACATTCAATATATATGGAGAGTTTTAATTTGCAAATTCTACTTTTATTTAATCTTAATAGCTTGTTCAAAAGTAAGAACAATAGCAAATTAGTTATTTACACTCTCTGTATCAACAGCTGTCATCCTTATAGTTAGCTTATTTTAATTTTTTAGTGGATGAAATGATCAATAACATCATCATACTACAACATCACGTAATAGTAAACTAACAATTAGTTAACCAATTATTCAACAATTAATAATGTTGAAATGAGCGACTTCTATGTGGCACTGTAAAGATTGTTAGATGACTAGTTAATAATCCAATTTGTGTCACTAAATATATTTTTTAAGACACAAGGACACGGATCCTACGTGTAAATCGAAACATAATTTTTTTAAATGAATTGCTCTTATGTGATCATCTCACAAATCTAATATTGAAAATGAGTAAATTCATAAGTAATATCCATAAAATAAATATTAACTTCTAAAATGAGTTTGAAGTATGCAAAGTGGACTTCATTTATAAAATTATATCTGTTATCTCGTATAAAATTTCAGATTTTGTTTACGAGCAAATCTCAAAGCAACTTGCATATATATATATATATATATATATATATATATATATATATATATATATATATACACACACTTCTAATTAATTTACATTAGTGGAAATCAACTTTTTGGTTCGCGTGCTTCCTCACGTGCCAAAATCATAATTGACCCCTTTTTGGGCAAACACTAATTTCTTATTATCATAGCTCTAAAATTTAGGTTAAGAAAACAAAGATAAATAATAAAATAAAAATTGTAAACTGGAAGTGGATTGGTGATATTATATAGATTGTGACCAATATAATTAATTAAAGTGAATTTGTTTGAGTGGATATTAAATGCATAATTGATCTAAATTCTAATTTTATTTGTGGGCCATTATTGATTAATTGTGATTAGAGATATGTTGTTGAAATTGTCAATATTTAATTCAAATTGATTGACATATGATATGTGAGACAATTTTAGAGCGTGTCTTTTATAGGTGATATGCATAAAAAAAAATCAAGTGTGTCCAAATTCCATTCAAAGATGATTAATATTACTATTTTTTTACTATTCATTTGTTGATTTTGTATCAAAAGATAAGTGTTACTTTATTACCGGCTAAAACAATTTTCATTAATATGGAAACTTATGAAGATTATAGTAAGAATTGTATGACTAATGTATATACAAAAGGTAACATCACTCAAAATAAATAAATGAGAACATTTACATGAATTGATTGATGAATCATCAATTAGGACATGTCACATTTATGCATGGTCCACCAATCACACCATTAATCCATATACAATTATGTCCCCAACATTTCTTGCAACTTGCTCTTTGATGACGTTTTTTTTTTAATTGAGTTTTATCTACAATTCAGGAGATATTATAAATATATGTTAAGTATATATCAATAATATCGTTTAGAACCTGCGTTAATTAAATATAGTGTAGATTAAAAATAAAATAGTATTTGAATCTCGTGTATTCTCTTGAGAAAAAGATGCAAAAGAATAGAAACCTCTGCATGAACTAATATTCGATCTCTTGCTTTATTCATTTATCCAAGATGAGCATATTGCACTCTCAATTGGAATTTTTCTTTAATTGTGTCGTTCTCCAATAAGAATTTATTTTCCTTTTTTACCCTCAAATAAATTGTGATACTAGATTTTTTCTGGGAGACATTTATTTTTTAGGAAAATGTCATATCATTAATCAAGAATAACATGATCAATGTTGGTTAAAAAGATCGTTCATAAAATTAGGAGACTCGATCCAATATTAAGGACTAGAAAGAGACATGATCAACCTAACGATACAATGAGCCAAAATATCGGTCTGAGAACGGACAAGATTAATCGGAAACATTGGATTTGACTTGATTGTGTATAGTTGTAAGAGGTTTGTAAGATCCCAAAAATCTAATGAAATCATTTCACATATATAATTAGGTGAGATAGAACCTTATTACTTTATCATAAATTAATTTTCGGCAAAAACTTGTGTGCTCCCAATCGACCCGGCATGTGGGTCGCTCCCACGTGCGCCCACAAGCGGCCACACCATAATTTGTGTGCGCCGCGCGCACCTTATTGTATATAGTGTATTCTGCAAATGTATCAAATTTATACTCTTGAGGTCGCACATTTACTCTTAAGGTACTAGTGTAGAAATAGCGTTGTTTTCTTCTTTTTCCTTTTTTTCCCCCTCTCTCCTTCTTCTTCTTAATCTCTTTCTTATCGATTTGTTATTCTTTTTACTTGTTTTGTACATTCTTCTTCTTGTTCTTATTCTTCTTCAAATCGTCATGGAGTCATTTATGGGGTTTTTTCTTCTTCCCTTTCTCTTTTATTCATTTTTATACATTTAGATAATTGATTTCAAATCACAATTTATTACAATAATTTTAAAACATTGAAATTCAATTATTTCAAACAATATGAAATCATGATTTGCATAAATTTTGACGAAAAAGATGATGAAAATGCAATTTGCAGAAATTTTGAGGAAGATGATGAAACATTTAAAATTTTAAGAGTTTCAATGAAGATATTAGTTGTATGCTCTTAAGGTAATAGTTGAATACTTTTAAGGTATCAGTTGTTTACTCTTAAAGTGTCAGATGTAAACTCTTAAGGTACTACATATTTACCTTTAAAGTATTAATGCTTATAGTATAAGGTATTATATATGCACCTTTAAAATATTACATATTTATTTTAAGATATTAATGCTTATAGTATAAGGTACTACATATTTACCTTTAAGGTATTAATATTTATAGTATAAGGTATTAATGTTTATAGTATAAAGTATTACATATGCACACATTTAAGGTATTACATATTTACCTTTTAAGGTATTAATGCTTATAAATAAGATATGATATGCACCTTTAAGTTATTAGTTGTTCATTGAGTGAAAGATATTAGATACAATACTCTTAAAGTATCAGTTGTATACTCTTAAAATATCAGTTGCATACTTTTTATGTATCACTGGTATACTCTTAAGGTATCAGTACACTGTATAGTGAGTTTAAAATTTCAAATGCACAATTTTCAATTTTCATCATCTTTTTTCCCAAAATTTCTGCAAATAATATTATATTATTCACAATCATTTCAACCATACATGAAGAATTCAATCCTCAAACAGACTAATCCGCAAAATCACGATCAATTTACCAACACAGAGATGATAAAATGTCATATTATTCACAATCATCTCAACCACAACTGAAGAATTTAATCCTCAAATAGACTAATCAATAAAATCGTGATCAATTTACAAACACATAGATGATAAAATGTAGATCAACAGATATATTAACACTAGCACTTAACAAAAGAAAATCAAAAAACTACAAAAAGTAAAAGCCATTCGCGAACATTAATTAAGAAAAGTGAAATCATGAAGAAGAAGGAGACATACATGATGGAGAAGAACAAAAAGAAGAAGAAGAGAGGAAGACGAAGAAGAAGGAAAAAAAAAAAAAGAGCAGCGATGGATATGGAAATTAGGGCATAAAAAAAAGAAATATATATATATATGAAACCGGGTCTGGTTGGGGGCACATATCCATGCCATTTGGGTACAAGAGACCTTCTCTTATTTTTCATAAGTCAATCTATATTTTGTGGATTGTGATTTGCGAATTGACTCATCTAACATAACTAGATTTATAATACAATCTCATAAAGTCGTAATCTTGTAATTAAATAGCTTAACTCTTTTCAAAATAGTGCTTCATTTTATTAATTTCTTCCCAACACTATCAATATATATAAAGTTTCCTATACATAATATAATATATATATATATATAATAATAATAATAATATATATATATATTACTAAAATAAACAAAACAGAATTTATAAAATACATTTAATTTGCTAATTTAGAGGTTAGCCACATCATGATACATTAAAGCTTGCAATTTACACGTAGGAAGTCACCCATGCATACATTAGTTAATGCATGACCAACTTTGATGTAAGAAACCATTGATTTTCCATATAAGTTTAACAAAAAGGAAATCCAATCTCTTCAACATTGAGTGCTACACTAATGCATTTATTTGTCCACTTACAAGATTATAAAAATAAGTCATATAAGATCAGTTTTAGAAAAATTGTTTAATTAATTATATCAAGACAAAATAGTACTTTGAATAATTAGAATTATTCATTTCATTTCAGTTAGCGATAAACTCAGCACTATATTGGATTGTGGAATTGATTTTCCTTTTCATAAAACACAAAAACTCATGTGAGACGGTTTTATGGATAATTTATGTGAGACGAAATCCCATCACCCACAAACAACATGTGAATTGTAGGATTTGGGTGATGGATAATTGAATTGTGGATTGATCTGTCTCACACAATATATTAAAATTATGTGAGACGGTCTAACAAGAGACTTACTCTTCATAAAATTCTATCTTCATCTATTTATGTGTGAGTAGATTAGCAGAGAAAGACACGACACGTAACTATTTGCTCTTTTCTTTTTCTTTTTTGTGGTTTTTTTTCTTTTCAATAATGCAATTTGGAAAGTGCACAAAACAAAAAATCCATCTACTAGACAATTTGGATTCTTCCCATGATTGTTGATAATTTGATCCAACTCAATAGGGTGTGCCACTAAAGTTAGGTGCCTTTTGATACAATATTTGCAATTTGTACGAGTTGATAATATGTAAAAATTATTCAATAGCAAAAAATGTTTTATGTACTTATTTCATAAAACATATATTTTTTATTAAAAAAAGATGTGTTTTCTCCTACCCATCAAAATTATAAAGCTTTGAGATTGAATTTATCTCAAGCTTGCGATTTGCATTGGTCAGAAATTTCGAGATCCATAAATTTTTCAAAAATCATGAAAATCGAGGTTCGAATCATGAACATCACAAACCAATATCAAAATTTTAAAAATTTTACGGGTCAAATCAAGAAAAAAATGGATAAAAAACATTTTCTTTTGTAGCAGGTATAATACATATTTCTTGATATATAACTGGTGTAAATTCCACTGCATTTTTGTGCAAGATTATTTTCTTGTTGAAGCAAGTTTTATCCATTTTGGGATGAAATATATAATCCTGATTTCATCATATTTCCATCCAACATCTAGGATTCCTTTGAGATGATGTCCAAGCATAATCATCCAAAAAAACAAGAAAGCTATTAGCATTTGGGCTAATAATTGGGCCAATATGTGGGCTTTTATTTTTAAAAGAGCCATATCAACTAAGCAACAAAACAAAGATCCGGACCAATATGCTAGGTTTATTAATTACATCATAATTATCATAATTAATTAAGATAATTAACTTTAACTAAACACATTGGTTATCGAATCAGCGGGCAGCACGTACATGGGTAATTTACGCTTGATCAAGACGCTGCCCGGTCTGCCCGAACCTCTCTGAGGGAGATTACGGGCAGCTCTCAAGACGCATCTCCTTCACCTTCTTTCCTGCAAATATATTTACATCCTGCTGTCTCTATACATCTCTTCGCTTGATCGTACGGTCCATAATGAAAGTTGCCTTAGATCTCTGCTCCTCCGTCTTTTAGCTCTCCAGATTCTCAGATCTGTTCAACTCTACCTCCGATCTCATTTTCCAGTAAGTTTTTCTCTTAAAATTTCTTTGCTGATTTATTTTTTTATTTTTTATTTTTTTTGTTTATCACGATTTTAACTTCTCTCTTCTATTACGGTCTGAATTTTTCTCAGCTTCTCCATAATTTCAACAAATATTTGAGATTTAGATCTAGTTGACTTTAAATTCTGGAAGAAAAATTATCATCTCAGATCTGGATCTACCAATTTAATTCATAATTTTTTGTGTTTTTCTGAGCTCTATCTAATAGTTTAATTTTTAAAATTAATTAGATCTAATTTTACTTCTCAGGAAGTAGAGTTCTTTTTCTGCTGTATTTTCTGTACTCATTTCCTGATTCTGGTGATTGATATTTTAAATATTTTACAGAGAAAGTAGGTTTCTGTCGTCTTCTTTTTTTTTTTTTTTAATTTAAGAAATAATTGTACAGATCTAACGGTCGTGGTGTTTCTGCAGTTGAGTTACAAGTAGAATATGGAGATTAACTGTGGTTCTGTTAAGTTAACCACGCTTAAGCAGAACGTGCTAATGTGCGCCTGCGGCGAAACGGCTTTAGCGGCTTCGTTGATCCTCGCTGTGGTCAAAGCTCAGCTTGTAGCATCAGTCCTTTTTCAGGTAAAAAAAAATAAAGAATTAAGATTTAACAGTTTTTTTTTAGTGCAAGAAATTATTTCTTTTATTGGTCAAACTATCTGCATAATTTTTTAAGTTTTGCTTGCATAAATAAGTTCACAATGATTTTGCTGTTTGTTTGCGTTGTTTTGCTTTTTTTTATTAGATCTAATCACAGTTGAAAAATAGCCATTTATAGTTTTGAGTTTTCTGAAAAAAAAAAAAAAAACAAATAAAAGAAAAGTAGACTCTTGTAAGACATCTCATAAAATTTTGGGCTTCTTTTCTTGAAATTATGACATGGATCTGCTGTGTAAATGTTTGGATCTGCCAAAATAATTGGAGTGTTTATTCTCTATTTTGGTCCACATGATATTTATTTCACTTTTTATGTCACTATTATTATTTTTTTACTGGAATGTGGTTAATTTGGGAATTCTTATAAATTAATTAAATTATAAAATAAAACATTATTATTGGATACAAATTACATGTGCAGTACATAGTGTTGTTTTCAACAAAATATTACTTTATTGAGTCCAATTAATTGTTTTATTGCTCACTTTTTGTGAAATCTGGATCTAGTGTAAATTTTTATTTGAAACCTTTGCTTTATATTGCATCCACATTGTATCCATCCATACATGAAATGAGTCATATAAAGGTGATGAAATTCTCATAACATTTATTGATCTCTAGGAATATATGAAGCTACTAATCAACCAAGCTAAGTTGAGAGGAGATCAACACATATCTTGCCCTAGCAAACCGGTAGACGTTGAGGACGATGATGATGGTGATGATGACAACGAGGATGATGACGAGGACGAGGCCGATGATGACGAGGATGGAAATCCTAGTGACGGCAACAAGTCCGGTGCCAAAAATGGTCCGGGTGGAGGAGGACCGGGTAGGGTTGAAGAAAATGGCGAGGATGAAGATGACGACGAACAGGGTCTTGGAGATGAGGAGGATGATGAAGATGATGACGAGGATGATGATGACGAGGACGAAGACGAGGAAGAGGATGGTGACGAAGATGACGAGGAGGTAGAAGAAGAGGAAGAGGATGAGGAAGAAGCCCTGCAGCCTCCCAAGAAAAGGAAGAAGTGAAGTAATCGAGATAATATAGCCCTCCTCTAGCTTAGTATTAGTGTATGTTAAATGACACTTAATTTTCTGACATTATTATAGCTTTGTTTATGAGCAATTGAGGAGGTTTTATTTAGGACTACTTATGTTTCATGCATGACTTATATTTGACATTGTTCATTTTTAAGTCTTAAAATGAAGTGAAGCTTCAAGGGCATTCTTGTAATTTGCTCTTATAAGGTAACTAAATGGAATTGGGTCATGAGTTATATTAGGAGGAATTAAAAAATTCAAACTCCAACTCAATAAATCCTAACTTGGTATAGCAATAATCTCTATCAAGCTTTGGATAAACCAAGACTTTAACGATCAATGAATCATATTAGACCTTTTTGATTGAGTTGAGTTTGATCTTGAAAGGAAGTTCAAGCTTTAAATTATTCAATCAATTTGAGCTAGATTGTGACAATAACATAATTTGTTACCTTTAATTATTAAAAAAGATGTGTATTGTGTTGAGAAAATGGAAAAAGAAAATGATGAATGTATTACTTTCAAATAATTTGATGGAATGTAATGAGGGGTAAATATGGGATTTCAAAGCTAAAGTAGTGCCAAGACTTTTGTTGTGCTTTGAATCATTCCTCAACTTGGCTATCTTCATCGAAAGCAAAACCTCGGATTTTCAACGTTGATTGAAAGTTTGTCTTAATTCGGAAATCTTCTATTGCCCAACTAGTTGTTGAATTGATGCCCTATTTTTTTGTGCAGTAAGGAATTAAGGAATCATAGAATTTTACCACACATTCAGGGGTTTTTATGAAATTGAATTCGAATTGCTGAATTCCATCATCAAAATTCTGTAAACGATGGGTGGCGAGCAATCGGATTCTATACCGCTGGTGGCGCCGAAGCCCATGGCGGACCCATCTGAGATTGATCTCGAGGCGGGTCCTGATGAGCAAATTCAGTGTCGAATTTGCCTCGAAACCGAAGGTAAAATCCCTAGTTGTTTTACTCATTTCTCAGTTTTAGGGTTTGGTTTTAGATTAAAATTGTTATCTTGCTGGTAATTTGCGGTGAAAGGCGTCTGGCGTTTGTGAATTGTGCCTCGAATTGATGTGTAGAGCACAACTTGTTTGTCAATTTTCACCATTTTTGTTTTTTGATCATTGTGTTTGTGCGCGTGTGTCTGGCCCTTTTATGACATAGTGTAATTTGAGTGTAAACTAGATAGCAAAATTCACGTGTGTTGTTTGAAAATGCTACAGATTTTGGTCAGTTTTGTGTGAGGTAATGCAACTATAAATAGATTTTTGGCAAAAAGTTATTTATTTCAAACAGAATGGTTTGACTTTGAAGTCCTGTTATTGATCAGGTAGGGATTTCATTGCTCCTTGCAAGTGCAAAGGTACATCCAAATACGTGCACAGAGAATGTCTGGATCATTGGCGTGCGGTGAAGGTAAATGTACTTTAGTTATTGAGAAGTGGATCATGTTCTGATCTTTCCTTATATTTGATAATTTATTGTGAATGTGTTGTGTTTGACATTTTGTTGCTGATGCTCGTTCAAGTTCTGTTTTTTGTTCTTCATCCATTGCACTTGCTTATATATTTTTGGCCAGAAGTATTTCTACTAAGAAGTATCTTTTTGAAGCTGAAATGCCAAGATATTGAGGCCCTACATTGTAGGGCTATGTTGTTCATGATTTGTTTTAGTGATGTTGAAATAAAATTCCTTGAAATTTGAGTCCCTGATAGGTGTCTTCTAATCAAACTGCATTATGGCCTCGGAATGTTGTTGATTTAGTATAGGCCTTTGATTTATTTATTTGTTTTTCAGGAAGGGTTCGCCTTTGCTCATTGTACAACTTGCAAGGCTCCTTATTATATAAGAGTGCATGGCGTTGCTGATAGGAAATGGCGAACGATGAAGTTTCGATTTTTTGTCACTAGAGACATATTATTTATCTTTTTCACAGTACAGCTGGTAGGTAATTGGACTATTATTTGGTTTTATTTGAATTATTTTCTTCTTTTTTTCATCTCTTAACTTGTTTTTATGTTATTTTTCTTCTTAGAAGACTTCTAGAAAAATTACATAAGGATGGGCATAATTAAGAACCTTCTATTTCTGAATTATGACACACTTGCTCTTTGTTACAGGTTATTGCTCTGTTGGCATATTTGGTGTATCTTGTTGATGGTTTCCAGAAATACTGGCTTCGTCTGACCTGGGGTTTCGATAGCGAGCTTAGTTTCTACTATATATGTGGTATGACATTTTGATGGTCATGGAAGCATTATCTAATATATCTAAAAAATTGTTTCCATAAATTGGTATATGTTTGAATGTAAATATTTTATATATATTTCTCTAATTGAGTCTCTTAAAGATCTTGAGATTAAGTTATAGGCTTCACCTAATTTACATGGTTGGACTATATTATTGTAGATATGAAATATCAAATGAACTTTGGTAATTCAAATCTAAGATACACAGTGTTGGAAAGGTGATGAATTGAAAACAAATCCTCGCAGACGAGTTATAATCTAGTTTTTGTTTGAAGAGATATGGTTAGAAAAAGGGTTGTCATTCATTGTAGTGCTGTTCAGATTGTTGTGTCATGTCAACATATCTTATATCTGTTTTGTCCTTGCACTGCCATTATTTTATATTGGCATCTAAAACTCTTGAATATTATCAAAGATATTTACCTCCTTGTTATTAGAAAAAAATATTTCTGATAAATTATTTTTTCCTCTCAATTGGGACATCAAGGGAGTTGGTTCTTGGAAATCCATTGGTCATTTGAAACATTAACTCACTGAATGATATTATACTTGCAATTCATTGTGGAGTTAATAATGCTAATAATTTATCTAGTTATTGGAGAACTGGACAATCTTGATTACTCTGTTTTAACCTGCTTATGTAACTTCTAATTATTATGCATCTATAAATGAAAATTATCCAATAATCAGTGTATGGATTAAGACGTTCAAGGATGGCTACAAATTATACTACATGCTTGTGTGGAGCGCAATTATTTCTCGTTATTGCAACTCATTAGTTGATGACTACATTTGAATTGTAATATTTTAAAGCAATCCAATCCTATATTTGGTGCAGGAGCATTATTATTTTTCGCTTTGCTGGGCTTATCTGGGTGCTTTATTACTTGTTACGACAGAAGAGTGCGCAGCGATCTAGCTCAGCCTTGTCGAGAATTGTGCATTTGTTGTTGTCATCCTGGGTACATATAATCTATCTACTCCATGTCATACATATGTTTTAGGCATCTGATTATTTGGTCAATCACATATTTTTGATCCTCCTTGTATATTATTCGTTCTAGGTAAATATAAACATCATATTTACTGTGTTCCATTTCTTGCAGTGTATGTGCTGATTGCCATTTGCCTGGCACTCTTTGCATGTGGACCGATTGTACAACGTGCTTCGAAACTTGCGCTGGCGCGGCTACTGAATGTGGTTGCCTGGGCGGGGCCGGTGAAGCTGGACTACCACTATTATTAATAGTGGCTATAGTCGTGCTAGCTTTGTTTACAATCATCGGTATATTCTACACTATTTTGGTCGCCACAATGGTCGGACAAAGGATTTGGCAACGACACTACCACATACTCGCAAAACGAATGCTAACAAAAGTAAGTCGCCTCGTCTCATTCACCATTTCATTGTCAACTCAAAGCTTGTCTTCATTACACTCCCATGTTTGATCTTTTCCTAGGAATATGTTGTCGAGGATGTGGACGATGAAATGACGGGCCCCGATTGGTCGCCACCTCTTCTTCCAGCCGAGCACGTCCAGCAACTGAAAGCGCTTGGACTTCTATAGAAGCATAAACTGCTAATAAATGTACCATACATAGAGATGGAGCAACTAACTCTGCACCCTTTTTAGGCTCTGCTATTTCACCACAAATGTAAGTCTACGATTTAATTTACAATGAATCAATCAACATTGAGAATTGCAGTTTAATGTTCATTATCTGGGATGTGAACAAGCCTCTTTATTGTTCACCTAAATTGCATTGTGAAAGCAAAGAATTGATGATATCTTTATAATGGTTCTTTAAAAAATGAGATCTTCTTGAAAACGAAATCATTTTGGTAGACTTGTGTGTGAAATAGACGTTGATATTATATTTAAAATATTCGGAAAATACAAAAAGTATGTAATTTCATGAATTTCATATGAATTTCATGTGAGTGGTATGGAGAAATGAGGGCCTTCCATGTGCTACCATGTGCAATAATATTGCTAATTTTATTTTTTTTATGCCACGTCAAATAATATATACCCAGTGTAGCATTTATTATTTGAAAACGCACATATACATCTATGTATATATGTGTCAATTGATAATAGATATTACACGATACTTTATCAAGTATATAAAACCAGTAACTTTCCTTTCTATAGAAAAAACGAAATTATATTAAAGTATAGAGTATATTAAATTATAATAATTTCTGAAGAAAGGAGTATTGACAAATTCAATGGATTTGGTTGCGTAACTTTCTGCCAAACTTACCTAATTTCCAAATTTCATCCACTATTTTATTTGTGAGATGTCTTTGGAATAAAAAAATCATTGACAATTTCTTTGCCAAATTTAAATTATTGAATATGATTTAATTAAAAGAATACATGACTAACCAGTAACCACACGCCTTGTAGCTTAAGTGATAGCTCATTTTTATTTGTGATAATTACAATTAGAATTCGGATCACACAAGTTTTCTAGTTTTTATTGTCCTTCTACCTTCCACCCTAAACTCATTTTTACAAAAAAAAAGAATACATAACTAAACAACCTTTTTCGATCTTTTTCAACTTTGCTCCTGTCTTATTCTTTTTTACCAAACTTTGATTTAGTGTTGTACATCTATTAAATGATTCTTATTCTTTTTAGAGTTCCACCTAACGTTTCGGTGGAGGTGCAAATTTATACTTAATTTTTTTTTGGAAGCAAAAATACACAAAAATCATCTTTCTTGGAGCATTTTACCACTAAATAGACATGTTTGCTCATTAACTAATAGTTGTTATGAAAAATTTTATTTTAGATGGATAATTTTTTTTTTTAGGTTGCTAGTTATGATTATTCTATTTTTTAAAAATAATTTTTAATAAAAAAATTGAACCAATTAAAATAATTAAATTATAAATTAAACATATTACAAATTTTTGTTAACGGATTTTATGATATAATTCGAATCAAACATAAAATTTAGGTTAATCTCTCCAAAAATAAAAATAAATTTTACAAAATTTCTCCACATTCAAATCATTATTTAATATTGATTAAGTGAATGAACCATAAATCCAACAAAATTTAAATATATAAAAAAATCAAAAACATTTTTTTCTCCAAACTTACACATATGTTATATATATAGAATTTTGTTGGATTTATGGTTATATATAAACTTTCAAAAACTTTTTTTCCCCAAATTTACACCTATGTTATATATAGAATTTCTAAACTTTTTTTTTTGAATTTTTTTTATATATTTAGAATTTTATTGGATTGATGGTTCATTCATTTAATCAATATTAAACAATGATTTGAATGTAGAGGAATTTTATAAAATTGGTTTTTATTTTTTGAGAGGCTAGCATTAATTTCATGCTTAATTCGAATTATATCATAAAATCCGTTAACAAAATTTTGTTATATTATTAATTTTTAATTTAATTAATTTAATTGGTTCCAATTAAATTATTTGACCAGAAAAAATGGAATAATCATAACTAGCAACCTAAAAAAAGAAAAGAATAATAATCTAGAAAAAGGATTTTTCATAATAGCCTTTAGTTGTTGGACAAATATGTCAATTTAGTTGTAAAATGTTCAAAAAAAGATAACGTTTGTATATTTTTACTCAAAAAAAAAAATTAAATATAAATTTGCACCTCCAAACAAACGTTAGGTCTATATTTGCACATTTCCCTTCTTTATACCAAACTTTTATTTAATGTTGTACATTAAGTACATCTATTCAATGATGAGTGATATAGTCATTTTTATACACATAATTACATATACTAAATATCTTCTTAATTTTATGTCGGTATATTAACACTGCCAAATGCTAATATATATTATGTTTATTTTAATTACTACAATCCAGAATATTGAGTGTATTGAATAGTGAAGAGTACAACAATTTGTTGCGCCTTTTTGCGCCCCTGGTTTCGCGCCGCACACTGCATGCCGGTGTACTAGGCCGAATGCATATGATATTTACTCAAACCCTTCACAAAAATGACCCTTTATAGGAATTTTTTTTTTTTTTTTTTGTACCGTTTTTTATCACAGTATAAGAAGATTTATTATAATTTAAATTACTTTGTTTTATTTTCTAAGAATTCAGTAATCATAAAAATGGTGTGTACGTCATTATTGGTGAAAGTTCACTCCACCTAAAAGGCTAAAACTCAAGTTTTGTCATTTCTTAAATATTATCTTTTCCTCAAAAATAACCTTAAAGCTTCAACTATTTATAAAAGATTTAATAAAAATTACTAAATCATACATGTCACCAAGAACAATTTTCACATCTTTATTTAAACATATGTTTCATCAAGTATTCTAAAACTAATCGTTATATCATGTATATAAATAACGTACTAAGTAATATGTGTAATATACTAATTAAAATTAAGACATCAAAATATTACGGAAGATTCTGATTAGATATTTTTTCTTCTATAATACAAATTAAACCTATACTTGTAAGAATCATACAAACCTCAAATTTATACTTTTAAAAACAAAATAGTTTTTTTTTATTAGGGTCAATATCCAATGGCCGGTCGGTGGTATATATTTACAATGACCACAGTATTCACGAGTAAATAACATTACAAAAGTACGAAAATGCCCTCCAAAACTGCTTTTCTTACAATAAAAAATTCCTACAACAGCGTACTATGAGATCGCCTGGCAACCTTATCCATTCTTGTTTCCTTTAAATATGGTCATCATTTTCATCATCAACAACAACTCAATTCAGCTGTGAGAGATAGAAAGAGTCATATTAAAGAGGAGAGAGAGTTGCAAAATAGTATTGGGTTTTTTTTCTCATATTGCTGAAGAAGAAAAAAAGGGTGTTGGAAATGGCAGATATTGCAATTTTGGAAGCAGAAGAGTATGAGAGGTGGTTGAAGATTTCAAGAAAAAATGGTGAAAAGATGGAATTGCTTTCTTGTGTTGGAGATTTGTGGCTTCAATTAAAAGGGTCTTCTTCTTCTTGGATTAAAGGCAAGTTTGTTTTGATTAAGAGTGAGAAAAAGGTGGGGAGTTTAGAGCCCAAATCCCAGATGAGTCTTGCTGCTACCAATGGTTTCTTTTCTGCTTAGAGAGAGAGAGTATATATTTATATTTATATTTATATAATGTATTTATTTCTTGTTTTTGCTAATTTGGAGGTGTAAATATTTGATTATTCCCTAATTATCTTTAATTCAATGTTGTGAAGTTGTGGAGTTGAGATTTAATTACTCTTTTTTTTGTGGCTCTTTTGAGATTTTCTGTCTTTTCAGTTTGTGTTGATTTTATTGTTTTATTTGAGTTGAAAGTATTTTTAGAATCTTAATTGCATAATAATTACTATAATTATACTTACTCACAAAAAGAATACCTCCATATCCATGTTTCCAATCCACTCGCATTGCTCGGTTTATTATTTATTGTATTAATATTTACAATTTGTAATAATATAATAAAATTTTATAAATAAACTAACATGTTATTCATAATATTTTTTATTATTTTAATTTAAAATATGTATAATATACAAATTATTTTTCATATTATTCATGTGTTTTGCACAAATTATCACATAACTTTAATAATTTTATTGTTAATTTTATTTTTAAATATTTTTATTTTATTTTTTGATATTATATTTTCTTCAAATTAAAATTATTATATATAATAATATTTCCTTCAATCATAATAATTATTCTTTCATCTTATATTTTATATTTTTTATATTTCATTCTCATATTTCAATCATCATATATATAGTTTTCTTACGTTATTTATTTATTTTTTTCTCATAAATTAATTGTTCAATTTGTGTTTAGTGTACAAAAATAATTTGATGGGATCTCATTATATGAAGATATGAGACAAAGATCTTAAAGAACTTTTTTACCTTTAAATATTTAGCAAATTTTGTATTCTTTCATTTTTTTTAGTTTCATTTAGATTTGAGAAATCATTATGGTTACAATTTTTTATTGTTCTTTTTTTCTTCATACAATAAGATATAGAATAATTTTTCCACATTTGAATATTTAGCAAATCTTGTATTCTTTCATTTTTCTTAATTTTATATAGATTTGAGAAATAATTATATTTACGATTTTTCTTGTATTTTTTCTTTATTATTTGTATATATTTTTTTTTTCATTCTCTATGCATCTCTCTTTTGTTGAGACATTACTATTTTTTCTTCATTTTTTAGTTTTACATAAATTTGAGAAATCAATGTATCTATCTCTTCATTTCTTACATTTATATAGATTATAGAATAGCTTCTAGAGTAAGATAGATATTATTATTATTATTATTAAAGAATAGTTTATCATGTAAGATTTGTTATTTTTATTATTTTTTATCTTAATTGACATTATATTTTTGGACCGAAAAGTTGCATTCTTATAATTTATGTCAACTTTCTTGCTTTAATATATAATATAGATTGGAGATGATAATTGCAAATTGGTACCCCAAACTTTTAAGACCCAAAGACTAGCCTAACTTTAAGCTAGTGGGCCAGGCCCAACCCAATTAAATCCAAGAACACTATTCAAGTGTGAATCCTAGCATCACAGACCAACACCATAAAATGTGATAGTAAATGGGCCAAGGCCCACACTAATGATATCTCGGAGAGTCCAAATGAGTCCAACAAGCTCAACTTTTTTTCTTTTTGAGACAAACACTTAAGCCCAATAAGACATGACCTACTTCAACTAATCATAAGGCTAAGGCTAAGATTATAGTCGTTCATATAATACTAAACACATCTTAATTTTATAAAAAAAAAAACGAGCAACACTTTTATAAGATTGTGTCACGAATTTAATTTCATGAGATGAATCAATTGACAATTAATATTCTATATAACATGTTATTTGAGAATGGGAATCCGGTAAATATCCATTCTAATAATATAAGTTTTTATATAAAAAAAAACAAAGGTAGAAAAATTCCATTTATAAAGTGTGTTTTGTATTTTTTGTGTGGATGTCCATCCTATTCAGAATTGCATTAAAAATCACTATTCACATGAAACACACAATTTTAGAAATATATTTATGGACGTAAAATGTGATGCACTATCTGGTATAACAAAGACACGATGTCGACTTATATATTTTAATATTGTAAAGTCAAGTTTGAGAGTATATAACTATATATGAGCAATTGCAATTGGCCATCTAATCTAATCAAAACCCCCAGCTAGGCAGCAGCTACTTATTAATTTGGGTGCGTATTTATTTCAATTGGTAAGTTGCCTAGTTGCATTATTTCTATTTTTATTTGTTTTTCAATTCTTTCAAGTGAAATTGGGGCCACGAGTAAGTCATGTTGCTATATATTCATTTCCTTTTTTTTTTTTAAACTGCATGTGTATTTACTATATGGTAGGTGACCAAATAATTGCATAGCTACTAGCTAGTGGTCTATAACGTACAACTACATGATTCAATGTAAGGATTGGGACATTTTCTTTGTGAAGATCTGATCTATCTATTTTTATACATGAGCGAAAAATACATATATAAAAATTTAATATTAAAGTTAGGAAATACACATGTAATTATTAACTCAAATTATATATTTTAAAGACTTGAAATAATCAATTATATATATATATATATATTTATGTATATATAAGTTAGGAATTAGGCCTAGTTAGTGGCACTTGTTAGGGGTGAGCATTTTTCGTTATAACCGAACCGAACCGAAAAATACAATTCGGTTCGGTTATAAAAAGTTCGGTTCGGTTTTCGGTTTTGAATTCCATAAATTTCGGTTATTTCGGTTTGGTTCGATTTTGAGGGGGAAAAAATCGAAATAACCGAACCGACCGAATTAAAAAAGAAAAAAATTTAATTATATATTTCATATTTGTATTATTGATAATATTGTGGGCCTTATCTTTTAATTAGTAGCCCAACTAACACATAACTATCTTTTAATTATATATTTCATATTTGTTTTAATTAGTTTTTGTTGCTAGTGAATTTGTAATTTGTAAACATTTGGACTATGTTTCATTTAAGGTTGCAGTTGAAACAAAACATGTTAGTTTTAAATTTGAACAAGCAGATTATAAAAAAAAAATTAAATAAATTTGTCAAAAAATTTCTATTATTTCGGTTAAAACCGAACCGAACCGAATATTTCGGTTTGGTTGAAATTCGATTATGATGGACTATTCGGTTTAGTTTGATTTTTTTAAAAATTGTAATTCGATTTTCGATTTTTTCGGCCCGAACCGACCGATGCTCAACAATGGTGACCAACCCCCGATCAGAAAGAATGTATGGCTACAAATGTTATAAGTAGATTGACAAATGTTATAAGTAGATTAGGTCAATCTTGAAGATTATTTTCCATGTATATCCAAAATAATCAAAACAAAACCTAAATTCTATATGAAATTCCAAGTTGTTTGATTTATTTAAGTTTAAATAAAATTAAATTGTAATTGTATTTATGAGATTCATCGAATTCTCCCCATATAGAAGTACCCATGTGTCATTAATTAGTCAATTATAGGAATTTTGACCACGACATTAATAAAGTACGTAGGAAGCTGTCAACCTTGAAAATAAAAAAATTCATAATCAAAGATTAATTAAGAGGTTGTACTAACAATCTCGTTAATAGATATATTCAGAAATATGCAAAATGCTTTTCTTTTTAAAATGGTGCTTCGAGTTTATATACATGATTAATAAAGATAACAATCTGATCTCTCTATATTATAACTATATAAATATGTGTTTGAATGCATTATTTTTATAAAATTAGGAACAATGCTTCTTCATTTTTCCTCTAAACTATTATGTACAGATGTGAGTCTTCATGTGTGAATAAAAAACTAAAATAAATTTTGTAAATGAATATAATAAAAATAAATATAATAAATATAAAGTTGGGAAAAAATAATGTCATCTTGCTTCACCATTCACAAAACAATTGTAAAAAACTTATAGAAGGTAAAAGACAAAAAAGAAAAGCAAGAAATGCACATGGAGTCAAAAAGTAGAAAATAAAATACAAAAGTTTTTTTATAAAAATAAAAATATTTGTAATTTATGCAGTCAAAGCTTTCTCCTAAGCCCCCACCCAAAGAAAAAAGAAAAAAGTGAAAGCTTTTAATTTAAATTCTCATTTTCTTCTGTACATTTATGAACACAAAACGTAAAAGAGACTAAATATAAAAAAAAAAAAAAAATTAAAAATCATGACAATTAAAATTTAACTATCATCTTACAAAAACCTGCTCATGAAATTACCATGTAATGAATACAACATCAACATCAGATCCTCATCACTACCATCATGGTACTGATCCCGCTGCCGGTGGTTGCGGTGCTTCACCACCACCGCCGCCGGCAGCACCGCCCGCCGGCACAGCGGACACGTGGCGGCGTCCTCCTGCAGCCACGTGTCGAGACAGCACTTGTGGAATGTGTGCTCACACTTGAGCTTCCTTATCTCATCTCCTTCTTCATACAGTGACAAACACACCCTACACTCCAAGGCCTCCAGCCCCGGCCCGCCTCTGTAGGGCCGGGCCGGGGCCTTTTCCTCGACGACTCTCAGGAACTCGTCGGTGGTCATCGACCGGCCGGTAGTGGCTCTGGCGGCGCCGCGCACGAGCACCGCCAGCTCGAGGAGGAGGATGGAGAAGAAGAGCATCGACATGGTGTAAATATGGGCCAAGATTTGAGATAAGGATGCCATGTTATGAAAATGTTTGGATTTTGCTGAGACTATTATATTTATATATGAAGCTTAGATTTTTACTTATGTAAAATATTTATGTTTTAATTACTATAAAAATCACAATTTTTTCTAAAATTATAATTTTAACATAATTTTTAAGTTTCAAGCATTTATAATTAATTGGCTAATTTCGAGTATTTAAAAATCCCCGAATTTTTAAAAATTATGAAGAAAATCTCTAATTGATGCTACTATAATATGTGTGTATATATATATATACACCTAAAACATGAATTTATATAGAACGTATATTAAAAGTCATGTTATATTTGCTACTAACCAAAAATCATGTTGAAATTACAATTTTAAAAAATTCATGATTTTTACGACAATTATCCTTAAATATATTATAGTTTGATGTGTTATATGTGTGCAGTGTGTATGCAAGAATATATTACCATTGTTTTAGGATAGGGAATACTTTGTGTTGTTGACTGGTAGAAATTACATAGATAATTCAAAGGTTGAAACATTGGTGACCAAAAGATAGGATAGGTTTATTTTTGTCAAAACTACCATGTACCTAAATGATGAGAGAATATTTCTTTTGCTAAATGGGAAATGTCACATCAATGATGGGACCCACATTTGGATATTTTGTTGATTATTCGATATTATTTAGGTAAATGCGTTTTCTAGATTTTGATTTTAATGTATTTATGTTTGTTTCAAAAAGTTTATAAAATATCACTTGGTTTTAAAAGATTTCTAAAGTACTAGAAAAAAATGTCACATTCAAATTTCTGATCAGTGATGGATTAGGGAACTGAATATTATATTTTTTAAAAATATTTTTTAGGCCTTTGAAAATTATTAAATATGTTACTAAGGATCTAAACATAACATTTTATATTTTTTTAGGGATTTTTAGAAGAAAAGTGATGATTTATAGAAAATTACTCACAAAATTTAATACTTTGCCAGATATTGCCTAGTATACATTAATTTGCCTCATATTTAGTATCTTAGGTGCCACCAAGTTAGTTTCTGAGTGTTCTATTACAAAATTATGTTTTATTTGTATTTTGTTTGATCTCTATTATTTTGTAGATATAGTAATTAATTTGGTATATATAACTTTTGCAATAAAAGATTTAAATTTTACGAATTTGATCATACCTTATCTTTTAATTGAGTCATGATTTATACCGAAAGTTAGGCATAAATCAACATATATGGAGGACAATATAGCACAATAATCAAATTAGTTAGGTATATACAATAATTAGAGATGGAAGAATTTCATTTATGTTTGAATTGTCCTATTCTTTAAATACACAATTTTATATGAGATGATTTCATATATATATATATATATAATTATATATAATTATATATAAAGATAACAAAAGAATTATTTTTTTAAAGATTACTGATGAATAATTTGATTCATAGCCACTAGGGTCTTGTTTTCTTGACTTGACTTGTCTTGTGAGAATAGACAATTCAATAATTTTATTCAGCCTTTTATGTTTTTAACACATGGTCACCTTTTGAAGCAGTTTTTGTTTTCTTTTTTTAATTATATATATATATATGGGCCGGGCTCTTGTGCACCAATTATCATGGGCTGGCCTTGCTTTAAATGAATGAGGGCCAGCTACAGCTAACAAGCCCACAAACATGGCTCAAATTTGAAGATGAAAGACTAATAATAATAGAAAAAAAAATGTAAGAGAGAGCTCAAATTAAATTTGAAGGCCTTATTCTGGGATTCATCCCAATCCATTTGAATAAATACAATATTAATATTTAGCAATATATTTTCTTAACTATGTATTACTTTTTAAGCCTTTGATTATCATGGAAATTAGTATTACTAGGAAAGTTAAGAATTAATGATGATTTAAATTACAAAACTATATTAAATTGGTTATTTATTTTGCTATTTCTGTAAAGTCATTTTAAAATTATAATTTTGTGACGGTTTGTGGTTTTTCATTTCAATATTTTGCAATTAAGCATAAAATTATTTTGATAGAACTTTCAATAACAGATGAAAGAAATAAAAAGTTAACAATATTAAATATACAAAAACCCAACAGCAGGATCCTGTATTTATTATATAAAACAATACTTATTATATATATATATATATATATATATATATATATAAACAAAACATTTAGTTAGTTATACTCCCTCCGTTCCTTTTTAAGTGTCCCATTTTATCCAATATGACGTTCCTTTTTAATTGTCACTATGTCATTATTGATACTCTTTTACCTTCTTTTTTTCATCAATTACCCTAATAAATGAACATGGTGGAATACTACAATTCTTGTAGAAGTAAAAGAGAAGTAAATAATGGAAAAATTGGTTTGTGCGAATGGATAAAATGGGACACTTAAAAAGGAACGGAGGAGTATTATATAATATATCATCTAATTAATTGTATATTTTTTAGTTTCTTGTATTAATTATAAATTAAATACATCAAATATCCCAATCCACAATTCCACATGACTTTGATAATTAGTATGCTGGTTGAAATCAATATCTGTTGCATTATTTTGCACTGAATTCAATCTATATTTACAAATTTACATTTTCTACAATAAAATATTGCATGTGACAAACTACTATTGTGCAATTCAATTGCAATTAATGTATAATGAGATGCTGATAATTGTTGCGGTACACATGATCTATTAAAAAAAACTGCATTCCACAGTTTCTGCACTAAAACATTACATGTTACAGTTATTAAAGTGCAATTTATGTGCATTTATGTTATTGTACATATTTTGGTCAAAAATAAAATAAAATCTTCTAGTACATGTTTACCAGTCACATAAGTAGAAAAATTATTGTAGTGTTTTAATTTTTTTCACTATTTTAGTATACATTTCAGAAAAATTATTTTAATATTAGATTCAAATTGACTAAGCACAATTAATTGATATTGATATATATTACCGAAAGGAAAACTAATTTTACGATCTATATAGGGAAAAAAAGTTTTTGTATTATCGATTTGTATAACATATTAACGTATGTACTGATAAATATATTTTTCAAACCCACACCCAAATACAAGACCAAACATGGCAATAGCTTCCTGGTAAGAGGAAGAAGAAGTGCAAGTATATATAACAAGCAGCATCAAAACTGGCAGAAAAACATAGTAAGCTAGTTTAGAACACAGAATAAGACATTGCATTGTATCTAATCGAGTTGCATTGTTCAAAGAGATGTGTCATTAACACCAGAGGTTAAATATCCAAGCTCACAACGCAAAATTTGCAGTCAAAAAATTTAAAGACTTAGATGTGTTCTACAAATAGAATAGGATGCTTGCAACTTCAGGAAAAAGGTAACAGAAAGACAAAGATTCTCTCTTCTCAGTGTTCACTAGGCAATGACTTGATGATGTCCGAGTCACCTAAATTGCGGGCAAGATTCATAGTGTTGGGAGTTATTCTTTGATCAATACAAGAAAGAATGAAGAATAACGAGCACCACATGAGATTATCACTCACCTGGATCAACAATGCTGAGGCATGAAACACGGAAGTATTTTCCACAAGCTGTGCCCAAATCAACGTTATCTGGCAGATGGCAACGACGAGTCAGTGAAATATAGAACTCAGCTTTTACGTTTGTTTTGTTTGTCTTTCTTCTGTTTAAACACAATCTTAGTGATTTAATCAAGAAGGACATGGTTAAAACGCAACATAAAAGACTAGGATTCAACTTTAAACCTAGTACTTCGCAATAGATCTGGAACTAAAAGTTCCTCGAGCTTTAGAGAGACTATAACACAATGTTCCGAGCTACAAAATGAAAAATGGGGAATTGAAGGAACCAATGATGGTTTGAGCAGTTTTGATAAGCTAAAGTCTAGGGAGAATGAACAAAACAAAGGGATAATTCAACCAAATGAATTCACAAAAGAAAGTAAATGCCACACAACAGAAAAGAATTCCGAAAATTCAACATTAATATGAAAGTGAATATGTTAGAGAAGATTAACTACTAGGCCAGCGTTTTGAACTCTGCTGCAAAATTGCAATCCAGTAACAATACAGTTTGCTTATATCACTCCATTTTGTCACATTAATGCATCAAAATTTCCAGAATGAACTGTACATAATAAAACAATCAAGCATACAGCTTTGATGAGCCCAAGCAATCCATTCTCAAAGTCAAAATATGAAAACCAAATCAATAGCAAATAAACTAAACATAGTAACCAATAATTGGTAAAACACAAAAACAGGGGAACCACGAAACCAGTTAAGAAGTTAAAACGAATCACTCACTTCCATTGTAGTGGTGAACCCCAACTTTTGCGAGCATTGCATAATACTCAATCTCCGATTTTCTCAACGGCGGGCAATTGTTCGAGATAAGTATCAATTTCCCTACAATTACCAAATCAGAACATCAAGCTCACCTAATAAGCATCAATCCCAACAACAACAAAAAAACAACACAAAACGAAAAAATAAAAAGAGCAGAAATGATTGAAAGAAAAATGTGATAAAAAATTACCTTTCGAATTGCGGATAGTTTTGAGAACGGTTTTGTAACCGAGGGTGTACTTTCCGCTCTTCATCACCAGAGCTAGCCTGTTGTTGATGCTCTCATGAGTCTTCTTCTGCACATACAGAAGCCATTGGAACACACTCAAAATCAGTAATTCCCATTATTTCAGAAGCAAACGACCACGAGATTCGAAAATTATGCAGAAAATATAGGAAATTGAAGGGTTATAATTACAGTTTTCTTCGCCGCCACCATCGTGAGCTAGGGCTTCGCCGCCGTAAGAAAGAGTAAGTTCTAACTCAAACTTGCGAGCGTAAATTAGCACTGCGGCGCAATATACTGTGGCGGGGTAGAGAGCACTTATAAGGAGAATTCTGATGAAATTCCATTTTTAGCCCACCTTATTTTGGGCCTGTTTTGGATATATTAGAGTTTCAGATCCAAATTGGGCCTGGCCCAAGTGGTCTGAACACGTACCATAAATTAAGCAATTTTTATTTATTTATTTATTTTGTAAATTTGTAACATCCGATTTATTCCTATCTCGAATCCTAACATGTAAAATTTTCTATTACTATATATTTCTATTACTATATAGTTGGAATGTGACTCTAATCGTGAGACAGATTACCAATAAAGTAAAGATTGAATTGTAAAAATTGATTTGAGTTGGTGGATAATACAACTTCATTTCACATAATTATATCGGTACAAAAATCGTTGAATGGACAGTTATACTCTAAATTCATATTGAATAATGCGGTTAAACAGTTGAAAAGGAAAAAAAAAAAAAGAATAATAGTGGAGCAATGGAAGAAGTGAGAATGGTTCATAAAATTTATCTTGATTTACTTAATACTAAATTAATTCTGTCTTCACATGAAATATATATGTATGTTTGTGTTTGTATATCAATACAAAAGAAAGAACACAAAATCAAGTTGACATCAAAATGACCAAAAAAAACACAGGAAGCTACAACTGAGTTTATTCACTAATAAGCATAGAAAATGGACTAAGCAAACTCCAAGAGTGAGTAGTTTTCACACAAATCATATCCAGAGAAAGTCGGTTCATTCACTTTCTTCATCGCTTTCCTCCAATTGTAAGTGATTCGTGTTTCTTTCGAGTGGAGGAAGCCCGTCTTCGGAGCCACTGGACGACCCATCGTTGTTATCCTTGCTCGATTCAGAGTGCTCTCCTGAAATGTGAAGAGACTTGTAATTCTACTAAAATCTTTCCTCTTTTTGGAGTGTGGCATTGTTTCAAATAATGGGATATTCTCGTTCTAGAAAGCATGCGAAGGAAACAAGATAACAGTAGAACTACCTTTACTTTCAGTGGGGTCATCCAAAGTTCGTGTGCTTGGCTGTGAAAGCCACTCATTTTGGACTACGATCATGTCAGCACCGTTTTTACATTCAGAATATGCCTTGAGAAGTTCCCTGTATTCATTGCCAACAGTGTGTAAAATGTATGTTCAGAAAATGGCAAAACCGTTGGGAACAAGAAGGGTAGATCATAATTACCTGTTTAGGGACAAGAAAGCATGACCCCACTTGAATTTGCTGAGCAATAGATTTCCAGTTTCTTCTTCTCCACTGTAAAAGCAGAGAAGGAACTGTCATAATCTGCCTTAATCAATCATTACAAGATAAAATCGTGTGGCTCAAGTAAACAACTTCGACAAAAGTTGGAACCACATAGGTTATGGTTTGTCATGTAACTGTAATCCCAGGTTTTGCCCAGGTTTTGTATATGTGGTAAGTTGTAAACCAACTCAGAGTATCTTTGGAAAATAAGAGTAGGGGAAAACTAGTTTTGTTTTATGCACACAAATTAAGCAACAATTAACAATTCTCAAGGAAAAAAATTGAGACCAATTATTACTCAGGAAACTTGACAATATGAAATTAAGAATATAAACTTAGTTATTGAATGAGAGTTGTTGATGGAAAGTGGATGAAACTGATTTTGTAACTTGGAATTATGTTAGTATATAGATTAACTGCTAGCATTTTTCTCCAGAGAGTAATTACAGAAGTTGGCAGCAATTCTAGCGGTAACCATAGAAATGAAATCAAAATATGTACAAACTCAGGTTTAGTACCATATGATCAGAGCAGCAGCTAGTGCCTCAACACATGAAAGTTGACAAGGTCGACCATAATTTACTGGATTTGCTGCCACCAACCAAGGTACTGCAATTCAAATCACATGAAATGAGTCCAAAACAATTAGAATATTTACCAGATATTACTTATGTGTGGCATTGCGCATGATAGCTGACTAATACTGCTAAACCTAATAAAGCCCCAGTATATCAACAATGAGGAATTCAATCATTATAGAGTTTAGTTACCTGATTATAGGGCATATATGTTAAGAAGCTTTGGAAGTTACATGCATTGAAGCATTCAGGTTAATATTATTGGTGTGTGTTCAATTCTAAAAGGTAAACCTGATCTGGTTGGGAGACCTCACATTGAGTGACTTAGAGATAAATATCACGCAACTAATTCGTCCACATTTTCACAATTCTATTGCTGATAAGGCTCCCTAGCCAATGCCCAAATTAACAAGAATATGTTGATACATGCAGCTTATACATTAAAAGAGACTTCAAGTTATTACTAACAACCAGAATACGTTGGAACACATACAAAGACGAGGAGCGGTACAGCGCAGCTTGGTGAAAGGCACATCCTCTAGACGTGCCCAAGAGCAATCAACGACAGCTAAACCTCTCCTTTTGATTAATTCAAGATCCTCTTGGGAGACGCATTGTGTTCCAGTGGGACTACATCATGGAAATAGTACTATAAGTAAACTCAACCATATATACTTCCAACTTAGAAAATGAAAAGAAACAGGGATAATGTAAACCATCCAGCAACACCATAGATTAGGAGGAAAAGTGAGTGAGTATCAAACTGTGACCTTAAGCTTATAAATTTGCTACAATTAACAAAAAGTAATATGAAAAGATCAGAAAAACTAGTTAGTACCAATCAAACAGGATCAAATGCATTTAAACTAGCAGATTCAAAATTGAAAAAGGAAAATATCACATTTAAATGTAAAATCAAAACATTCAATAGTTAATCTTACATCTCATTAAATTTTTTGGAGCATAGAAGCTCTTAGATCTTGTTTTAAAAATAGGTTATCAAAGTTTTTGGATACATAAGATCACAGAGGTAATACAATAGATATATCTATGAATAATGGAAAGGACTAGCTGTCGACATCATAACAAGATACAATTTCAAAGAAGAAGGCAAAACCATCAGAATAGTGTAACTAATATACAGTGACAGAGTAGTTACCTCAAAACAACTCCTCCAAATCCACTACTGACCCGTAATTCCTGCAAAATATCGTATAAGATGGTATTTAATAGAAAAATCCAGATCTCACACAAGTGATAAGCATGGAAAAGGGATTATTTTGTCAATTCGATGAATCAAAAAGTCAGGCAGATACTTTCTTTCAACAATCCAAATCTTGCAAGCTTGCGCCCAGTACACCTCTTAGCATCACATTGTCCAAAATCCTGAATCCAAAAACAATAAGTTTAGAACAACACCATAATTCAACTTGCTGCCATTCAATTCGAATCGGTAAAAGAAACTCATATGCATAAATGTAGAACAAGCGGAGGACACATACCCACATAGCAAGCTGAATGGAAGGAACCCTTTGCTCCTCTTCCTCATCAGCCGCTGTGTACAAGCATTTTAAAGAAAGAAAGAAAAAAAAAAGTCTTTTTTACAAAATATGCCTTCATAGATTCACTAGCACAATTCGTCAAACACCTCGAATGCATGATCCAAAAGAACCCAAACACCACAAACAGTAAGGAACGTAAGAGTTGGCAGCATAAGTATGTACCTGGGTCAGTCGGCAAAGACCCACCATCTCCATCCCTGCTAAATTTTCAGACCTTCCAATTAAACATCACAAAAAAAAAAAAAAATCGCAAATTTGAAGTTTAAAGCTATGAAGTTCGAATAGTAGAAATATAACTGCGTGCCTGTGGAGCTGCTGAGATGGTCCGTGAGAATGGTGACGGTGATTATCTTTCTTGAATCGCCTCTGCTTTTGATTGTTGTTGTGACCCATGTTCGTCGTTATCTGCGTCACTCAGCCTTGAGCGAGAACAGTATGAATTATGGGGTTTTTTCTTTTTTTCTTTTTCAGTAAGGTATGTTGTTATACAATATATAGGGAAAAAAAAAGTCTTTTAAATAACTAACCTTTTGCTCCTAGATTTTTAATTTTTTTTGTTTTTTTAAGAGTAGTCTTTTGCGAGACTGTCTCATGATCTAATTTCGTAAGACGGGTCAATCCGATCCGATCAATAGTGAAAGTCAAAGTTAAAAAGTCAACATCAGTCAAAAAGTACATGATATATACAAAAGTATTACATAACACATACAAAAAAATTACATCATATAATACCAAAGTATCAACCCGACCCGACCCGTCTCACGAAATATGTTCTGTGAGACGGTCTCACCCAAGACTTCGTCTTTTTTTAATAGTATGATTTTATGAACTTTTGATTTTTAGTTAGCTTGTTTCCCATACAAGTTAAAATTACTTCACATCTCAAATTGTAGTTACATATTTTAAATGAGCAAAATTTTAAAATAATTATAAGTTCATTAATAAAAAAAAAAAAATATTAGTTGATTGATAAATTAAGAAAAAATTAGAATATCTATTATAATTTTTAACTTTTTTTAAATTGATAATTTTATTATTGATTTAATTTTATTTCTACAATTATTGGAATTTCTAAATAAGCAACATATAGTTAAAAAAAAAAAAAAAAAACAAGACTACAATAAATTTAGATATCAATTTAACAGTAATAAGTCACTTTTGAGTTTTGACCTAAAAAAAAGGCTAGCTATAGACAAAAGTTCGGTAGTTTTTCAACTAATATTGAGTCCAACAAAGAATAATTATTTATTTATATGTTGGGAGGGGTTTATGTAGGTTTGGCGAAAATTCGCAATTGAAATCCTGAATTTTGTAGTTAAAATGAATAGTGAGAATGTATATTTGTTTGAAGATTTTATTGGTAGGATTATACTGTAGATGTTAAATCAATGGTGGAAAATGTGGGTTGATATAATATTTTATTGTGAAAATGTGGGTTGATGTGATGTTTTTTATGAAAAATGTATTTGATAATGACTGATAATTACAATATAGGTAGTAATGATTATGTCCAGATTTCGTGATCCAAATTTAATGCAGAAACAAACATACATTAGGATTTTGAAGTTCAAAATTATTTCATACCAAATCTCTTCCAAACATAGCCTTATTATTGTTTATAACCCTAACATAACAAAAAAAAAAAAAAAGAAATCCACAATTAGGGAATACAAAACATAGTCTCTAAAGTTGTACCATGATTTAAAATAGGGTCGAAAGAAAAACGTTTTCTATATTCAACACTTTCTTCAGATTGATTTTTTTTTTTCAGTACTTTAATTTTAGCTCTGTAATTTTATTCGGGAATATAAAGGGGGATTAAAGGCACCCCACCAACTTCTAAGGGCACCCCATTTTTTTTAAATACAATTTAAATATATATTAAATGACTAAAATATCATCCACACATATATCCTCTCTTTTGCAATTTGTTTTTTTATCTTTTTTGATTATTTGGTGTTGTTTCTTTAATTTTTTTGAGGAATTGAATTCAAAATTCATATTGGGCATCTCACGAATTAGTTAAATGTATGAAAATTGAATGAAAGAACGTTTAAAAATGATTGAACCCGAGCAGTTTCATTCGGCCTTAGTTGGCCAAATACATAGAAGAGTGTTCGGTCACCATGACCGAACATAAAAAAGCATGTTCGCCCACCTTAGCCGAACACAAAGAAGTACGTTCGGCCACCTTAGCCGAACAAAACTAATTGAACAAAACCTAGAGGTAAAATTGGTATTATTATTTTAATTAAAATTGGGTAAAATTGATATTATTTTTAATTTTTTTTTAAAATTAAAATTGGTTTCGCTTAGAAAATGGTGGGTTAAATTTAGTCCCCCAATATAAATTCATAATAAATCGTCTCCGACGAACTGCTGAAATTTCAGAAGCCATTTCCACAATGTTACGCAGGTAATTTACGATTCAACAAATACAGATACTCATGAAATTTGGGTTTATGGAATCAGACGCTTTGATCAATTTGATTGAATCAGAGGGTTTTTTTTTTCGTTTTTGTTTATTTATTTATTTTGTAATCTTTTGGGGGCAATGATTTTGCAGGTCTATTTTGCAGCTTGCATCTCGTAGTTCAGTCAGTAGGGTTCCATGGCGGACTACAACTCAGGCATGCGTTTATGTTGTTGTTAAGTGTAAATGTATATGTATGTGTGTGTTGATAAACTGATGTATCTGTGTAGTTAACAATAATAGAACAATTATTTGTTTATCTATTGATGCATCATTGTGCATATTTTGGAAATGTTAGTTCAGTGTGCTACAGATTGTTGAGTAGGTTTAGGGAAATGATGTTCTCTTTATTGTGATTTGGAAAGGAAGAAAAGAAAAACTTGTAGATGCTGCCTTTCTCTAGTTTGATTTTTGGTCATTCGAAGTCGCCTGAACGTTCATCTTGATGGGTTGAAACAATTTCTACTGAAGTCACCAAAATGTGTAAATACTGATTAAATGAACTATGTGTGTATTGGCTGCCATAATATTACATCTCCTGTTTCTATTAATCAAAAGGTTGACATCTTAGTCTCCTGAAAAATTGGGGTGATATGCAGTTACCTTCATATCTTTCTACCAGAAGGGAGTTTTCTGTTTCTCCAAAGAATGGACCACAAAAGCTTGATTCGGGCAGCAGTGGCCCTGAACCCCAGAGTCGTTTACCAAAAATTCTCGCTGGAGGTCTTGCATTGGGTTCTGCTTTCGTGGCCGCTTACTATTATAGGTTTCTTGATAGTTATATTGGAAAACAACAGCAAAGCATCGAACAATACACCAAGGCTCAGACCGATGATAAGAATAGAGAGACGTCAACAGAACCACAAAATGTAAACCATCAGACTAGGGGATTAAGTGAAACAATTTCTGGGAACAGCTCAGAGGAGTTAGATGTATCAAGTCCTGATGCAGACCATGCCAAGCAAGATACTGAAGCACATTCGGAGCTAGCTGTTCCAGAAAATACATTCAGAACTGAAGAAGATAAAGGTTTTCAGGCAACAATTGACACGATACGAGGTGATGCAACATCTAGACCAGCCGAGGAGAGTCTTGATCTAAAGGGCCCGGGGGTGGAATCTGATGAGCAGCAGCACAAGGTAATTGAAACCACTACAAGTTTTACTTCCGAAGACAAAAGTCCTACTGAAATTGAGATGAAATCTGTACCAATGGAGCAAACCACCACTCAAGACATGCAAGAGGTATAACATGGTTTCTGTAGTCAGCTTAAATTTCCCCTGTGTTATTTGCAGACTGTTGTTTTCTTAGCAAATCATTCATGATTTCTTGTGAAGCAACTTTTGCTAGGTTGTCAACGATGGAGGAACAACAAATTCTAGTTCCCTCTTTGATGAGTACTATTTGAGAGACAATCTTGAAGAACTTGCCACATCTTCCTCAAAGGATCTTAAGGTTGGTGTTTTTAAATGGGCCTAATAGCTAGAAACATACAAACCTTTACGGGGTTTTGCTATTTTAGCTAGTTATTATAAAATTGTCAATTTAACCATAATTTTGTGGTGCAATTTTTGCCAATTTGTGTTTTGCTATTTTAGCCAGTTATTATAAAATTGTCAATTTAACCATAATTTTGTGGTGCAATTTTTTCCAATTTGTGAAATGAGTGCAAGATTTTGTGTCATGTGCAATAATTTTGAAGACACATATATTGAAATATAAATTAATTTTGGGTTCACCTATCATAAGCTAATTTTTTACTCATCTCACATATTGGCCAAAATTGCATC
Organism: Scutellaria minor; assembly: GCA_954870855.1. NCBI lineage: Eukaryota > Viridiplantae > Streptophyta > Magnoliopsida > Lamiales > Lamiaceae > Scutellaria > Scutellaria minor. The sequence goes on along the minus strand of OX940732.1, from coordinate 19,695,654 downwards.
TAATTGACAAAATCATGACTAAATTGACAATTTTAAAAGATTGGGTCAAATAACAAAATCTCGAAAAAGTTTTTTTATTTTATTTTTTAATTTTTTGGCCATTAGGCCTTTAAAAATTTATAATATTTTACATAAGAACCTCATTCATGTCAGATGAATTATCTGTTTTAAGACTTATTGTCTATTTCTGATATGGAAGAATACAAGTTCCACAAGCGAAGATGTCCATGATGGTTATATAACAAAGGATGGAAAACTGGTGCTTGACTTCTTGCAAGCCATACATGCTGCTGAGGAAAGGCAAGCTGAGTTGGATGCTCGATCTTTCAGGGAAGAGATGAGAGCAATGAAGGTTAGGAGACAACTCATTTTTTTTTCTTTGTTAATTACAGTAAGCAAAAAGTCTAGGTAGTTCACTAATTTATTAAATTTTCACTTTTCAGTTGCGTCATGAGTAATGGAAGATTTCTTTTTTGAGATATTTGTGGTGTGAGTTATATCTTTTTCATTAATTTCTGTGAACATGTTCATGAATTTTTCAGGAGAAATATGAAAAGGATCTCAAGGATGCAAGGGTCAGGGAGCTCATGTATGCTGAGAGGGAAGCCATTCTGGATAAGGTTTCTACTTATTTCTTTGCCTATTGTTCCCTTGTATGTTACTTAGTATAACCTATTCCACGTATCATTGCATCATTTGTCACCATTAATTTTGTAGAAACTTATGTATTGCACTATTATGCTTAACAGTTTCCTCCCCTGCCTTGTTTATTTACATTAGTAGATGTGTTTTACTGTCATTTACAACTCCAGATCTATTGTGAATGGAGGCATGTGTACAAATTACAGTTATGTTTTTATTTTTCTTTTCTCCTATCCATGTACATAATTGGAAGTCCAATCGTCAGATAGCAGGAATTTTTAATATTGAAAAGGTGCACTTAGTATATCTTGTTTTTTTGTTAAAGGTAGGGGTTAAAAATAAAGGAATTTAAAATTGTGTAGACTGTCAAGTACGAGCTCGCAATTGTGTATGAAGGTAATGATACTTATTTGGTCACTGAAATTATTATTTATGAAATATTCTCAGGAATTAACCAAAGAAAGAGTTAAAGCTGCTGCTGCTCTCAGATCACTTCAAGAAAAACTAGAAGAGAAACTCAAAACAGAACTTGAGCAGAAGGTGCCAATATGATGTTCTAGTCATTTTTTTCTTTCTTATTCATTCAACTATGTTAACTTAGCAGTTTAAATTCTTGTTTCTTTATGCAGGAAATGGAAGTGGAACAAAAACTGAAGGAAATGCAAGATATAGCTAAAGCTGAACTAGCTGCAGCAATTTCAAGTGAAAAGGCTTCCCAGATTGAGAAAATGGCTGAAGCGAATCTTCATGTACGATACTTGCTGATGTTGATTTCATAGTAGAGTTCTTGTTTATCTTCGATCGAAACTTTAAATTACTCTCCGAAATTATCACAATATGATTGGAGTAAAGAAGCAACTCATTAAGAAAGTTTCCAAAATTAGGTCAATTATAAATCCTTCTCCAAAACATAATATTGCTGCATGTCAATGATTCAGTAGTTGGCTTAATTAACCTCTCCCTTAAGGGTAGCATGACTTCAATACTTCTTTTTGCTCCATGGTTAGGATGTCCTCACAGATTATGCTGTATTGGATATGTTGCTGTGTGATAGAAATGTTGTTTTTATTCTAAGTCAGGGAGCAAGAACTTATATTAGCTTAAGCTTCTAATTTTATGTTAGACATGATACTCCAATTTCATAAACTTTATCCTCTGATTTCCTTTTAAACTGATTTTTCTATGTATAAAATGGCAGCATCTTTTGTAATTATTATCTTTTTTTTTTCTTTATCTGATTTTTTTTTTTTGTGGTTGGAATAGTTTGTATGCTAACATATACCACACCAAAATTATAATAGTAGTAGTAGCAGTAGTAATTATGATGATGATCGGAGGTTTTCTTTCTTATTAATAACCAGCTGTGTCCAATGTCCTATGGAAAAAAGTGACTTTGATGATTTGGGTTATCTGCTCTTCAGTTGGTCCATACAAAGTTAATGCCACCTTCTTTTGTCATTCTTTGCAGATAAATGCCTTGTGCATGGCATTTTATGCACGCTCTGAAGAAGCTCGCCAGAGTCATTCTGTTCACAAGCTTGCCCTGGTAGCTTCTTGATCTCCATGATAATTGTCATTACTTGCTCCTAGATGTGATCCTAATCTACTAATTACTTGGTTCAATTCTAGTTGGATATGTAATTCAATGACTAATTTTCATAGTGTCACCGCCTCTTTGTTTATTGGTAGATAAGAATAAGACTGATGATATGAGTTAAAGTAGGTGATATGATGATATGTTGAAAACTTGAAGTGAAGGTAAGGAAGGAAGGAATGGTTTTAAGAAACTATGTTTGGGTATCTAGTGGTCATCGGGTGATTTGACTGGAAATTTTTACTGGGTAAACATTATATGGTTAAAGCTCTGAAATAAGATGTATTATCTGATGCGGGTCATGCGGCCAATATTTGTTCATTCCTTGCAAGTGGCAACGTATTTTGTAAGGTTTTGGAGTTGCCATAGCCCACTGGCATATCATTATCTGCCGTAACGTAATCTGTTCGACTGATTTGCTTCCAATCAATCACAATTTGCAGGGTGCTCTGGCATTGGAGGATGCACTATCTAAAGGCCTGCCAATTCAAAAGGAAATAGAGACTGTTTGTAATCATCTTGAATGCATTGACAAAGACTCACTAATAGCTTTAGTTCTATCTTCACTCCCTGAAGACACCCAAAAATATGGAACGGATACCTTGTCCCAATTGAATCACAAGGCAAGTTATATTATCTCTATGTTAATCTTTTAGTCTCACTTTCTTTTTGTTCATTTCTACAAAATTTTGGATAAGGGAGTTTAGTTTTCCAACTTGATTTTTTTACCTTCCTGCCTAGTTTCTTGTCAAAGATACTTGGGGTATGTAGTGACTGGTTTTGAAGATGACTTTTAAGTTCTGGAATTGGGAGTCCTGGGTTTTAGGAGGTCCGAGGAATAATAAGAATGTGACATTTACTATAGATGTCAAATCATGTATGGTAAAGTGGCTTATTCTGTTTGGTTGGTAGAATGGTTATAGAATGGGTGGTCTTGTTTATTGAAATTGATTGATTGGTTGGAAGAATTATTATAGAATGGGTGGTCTTGTTTATTGAAATTTATGGATTGGTTGGAGAGAGGACTTCAACTCAAACCCAACACAAAGAATGGACTTGGACCCGGGAGTCCTTGTTGGACTTTGAGAACCCATCCAAACACAGTGTTGGTGTTTGACTATATTATTTGATGAAGTTGAGCTATTATACTTTACACTGCTACTTTTGGTTCCATTGTTCACTGGGTAAGGAGTGTTCTCCGAATTTGTATCAGATTTCATTTTTTTGTGAATTTGTATCAGTGTGTTTGACTTTTCATAGAGAGAGCAAGATAATGCTCTATAACTATCCGTATCTGTTCAAAGACATTGACTGAATATTGCATCACTACAGTTTGATTCCTTGAAGGGGACAATGAGGCACTTCAGTCTAATTCCATCAAATGGTGGTGGTATACTGTCACATTCATTGGCTCATATTGCTTCTTGGTTGAAGGTAAACTTCCTTTCCTTGCCCACTAAGCACTCACAATCAGATTATGAAATATAACTCCGCGATTCTGAAAATTTTCTTTCTTACTTCAGGTTAAAGAGGTTGATCAGTCTGGTGATGGGATTGAATCCCTCATAAACAGAGTCGAGAGTCTGTTAGCTCAAGGAAAACTATGTGAAGCTGCAGACACTCTCGAGAACGGGGTCAAAGGCAGCCAGGCTGCAGAAGTTGTCAACGAGTGGGTGAGTCGAGCGAGGAACAGGGCTATCACCGAGCAAGCTTTGACTGTTCTGCAATCCTACGCTACCTCTGTCGGCCTAACATGAATCAGGTGCGAACACCCACCTTGCGTCTAATTTTGTTCATCACCATGGATGAGAGTAAGTCACTGGTTTTGTACGGAATCTTGTTTTGGGCCTAAAGAATCCGATAGTGTCTAAAGCAATGAGTAGCCCCGTCTCTATACTGATGTATGTTATGAAAATAAAATTCCTTGATTTTTCCAGAAACTGTTGAAGCAGCATTTCAGACAATTGAGTTTTGATGCATTCATCAATGTGTATCTCAATGTGAACAATTGTTTTTAGTTCGAGAAATTCGATGATCACCAAACAGTAAAGCGATGTGATTGTATGTATCGTTGTCATGTTCATTCAACAACGTATGATACAATAAATGGTACGTTTGCAGCTGGTATATGTTGGCGAGTCTCAACCGTTACATAATGATCTTTTGGGAATGGAATTTTTTTTTTTATTTTTTTTTTTAAAATTTGATAGCGATAGAAAGTTTGTACATTGCTTTTGAGATTTAATTGGCTATCCATTGTTGGTCTATTACTTGCAAATGCAGCACTTGAAGTGTGATAAAAATGATGATAAAAAGGATGGCTTTATTAATCACACACTTGTTGTAGTTAAAGTCAAACCTAATGTCAAAATCAATAATTGGAAATAAATTTCCACACTTTTAGCATTTTTTTTTTCAATAATTGTTGTAAGAAACATTTTGGACATATATTTAAATGACAGCTTTATTTTGTAGGCAGCAATTTAATTCGCTTCTTTTTTATTCTAAGATTGCATGTTTGTTTTGATTGTGACTTGTTAACTGCATGTGGGATTCAAGATTTACTTATAATTTAACCAATAAAATTAATCAATTATTTTGCTTATCAGGACCGTCCTGTTTTATTTGCATATAGTGTGCTTTGCATATGGAGTGAGTTGGCATTTGAGAGAGAGAGAGAGAGAGAGAGAGAGAGAGAGAGAGTCAGCTTGAGTTGCAAAGCCAATCATAGTTGGAATTCCAATTTAATTTTTCTATATTTAAAATGACATTTTAAGTTATAAATTTATAATTATATATTTTGGCAAATATTTACATGTTAAGTTTAATATATCATATGCTGATGTTTGTAGAAACTAAAAATATTGACTACTAAACGATAAGTATTTTTTAAAATGGAATTACTTTTTTTTTTTAAACATATTTGTAGTAATTAAAATTTAAAAGGTTCAGTAATCTCTATAGAAAATAACTGCAATAAATGTACATAGAAATTGGCGGACGAAACTGAAATAGAAAATGTAAAAGTTTCTTTAAAAGACGATACACGTGATATGTATTTTGAATTTATTTTAATTTGATTTCTATATTCACATGTGTTGCAAGAACATTAAATGGAAGTTATCAATACACATAGATTAAGATTTTCCATGACTCAAATATCAAATATCTATTCTGAAATATCAAGTTTTATACTTACTAATTTATTAAAATTAAAAAGATTAATTTTCTTAAAAGAATATGAAGATCCAAAACTTTAAACTCTAAAATTACATTTCATGAAATCAAACGCGAAATTATATTAATATATAATAGAATTAAAAAGGAAATTTCAATAAAGGCCTCAATAATTTAGAGAAAGCGAGCCGAAGCCGAGCCAGTAAAGCCAAGAAGCCGCCGTTATGAAGGCTGTCGGTGGACCCACCGCAAAGCTTTCTCTCTCTGCCACACACACTGTCACTCTTCTTCTCGCACATTTTGATACATACACATTACATACACTCTTTCTCTCTCTTAAAAGCATTTTATCCTCCTCGCTTGTCAGCTACGAAACTCTCTATTTGCATTTCTCACAGAGAGAGAGAGAGAGAGAGAGAGAGAGAGAGCAGCCCTTTCATGCCATTGTCCCCATCTACATTAATAGCAAACCAACAACATTGATGCCGAGGAAAGAAATCTTCATGTCCTTTCCCTGAATCTACTAAAAGGTGTCGTCATTTCCTCTAGATCTTACCGTTTCTTACAGAATTTATACTAGTTCTTGCCTGTCGGTGATACTCGATTTGGCTTCTTTATTATTTTCCGCATAAACAATCGTGAATATTTGTATAGTGGAACATTTGATCTAGTGATTTGTTGAAGCAATTTAGTGCGATTTCTTAAGAATTTGCTTTCCTATTTATGTTTTCTCCTTTTTTAGTTGATTGGATTGAGAGTTGTATTTTGCTTTTATTTAATTTAGATGCTGATTCCAGTTGGATTCAGCTGCATTTTTTTAGTTATTTAATGGATTCTCCTCATCTATTTGATTCCTAAAAATGGGCCATAAGATTATTTTGTTAGTTCAAAGTGAGGAGCTTTTATTCCTTCAAATTGTAGATTTGTGGGGCTGGGGCTAGTCTAATTTAGTCTATTTGGAGTTGATATGTGTTGTGGTTAACCTGTCTCTTGAACAGGACGCTGCTCTTAGCTTTTGCTGTGTTTCGGATCGGATCTGAAGAGAGGACCTTAGAGTCACAGCAAAGCTGGCGGCAACACTAGCTTGGAGGGCTGCGGCCACCAATGGCAGCCCCATTTCCTCCAATGACTTGGTAATATTAACTTTTAACTACTAGTTGAGAGTCATATCATATGACTATCTTTGTAATTAAATCTTGAAATCTGCTGAATTGTCTGGATCTAATGAATTTCTCAGATTTTCAATGCTGTGTTCAAACAACAAAGAGTGTTAATGTTGTGGTTTGGTTGCTGTTTGTTTGTGAATATTTGTGCTGAACATGCTAATATGCTATGTAGGTTGAGAAAATTTCAAATTGAACAGTAATCATGCTAAAGTATGATGTATCTTTCATATCCTTGCAATGTGAATTCATGAAATCTTGAAATGTGGAGATTACTATTTTCTCATTTTTCATTTTGAAGCATGTTCTTGTATCTTGTTGCATATTCTTTGGACATTGGTAGTTTGTAAATTTTACCATTCCCAGTGCATTGAATTTATGGTTATGCTCTCCTGTTCCATTTCCTCGAGTGTAGCTTTTCAAAATTATCTCTTACATGAGTTTGTGCTTGTTGTTTTTTATTGTAGGAGAGAAATGGGGAAGGTAGGCATCATGACCTAGAGCCTCCAACCCCCCATTCACTCATGAAAATGAGTTCAAGGTTAGTCAGTAGCTTTGTTTTACCTTGTGCACATGTTTATGTTTTGTACAATGAATGTTTGAGTTGCTAAAAATATACCACCTAAACTTCATGTGATTTGAGTTGCTAATGTTTATTTTTAGTTTGATCCCATCTGTAGTTTTTCTTATTTCAATTAGAAGTTATGAAGTTGATTTCTCGAATTGCAACAAAAAGTTATGTAAGTGTTGATACTTTGATGACATAGATCTTTTCGCGTAATATGATCCATAGGTATTATATCATCATTAACTTCTTTTTATCAGTAAAGTATTAGTTATGAAAATAAAAATCTTTTTACAAATATTTTTTCTATCAAATTCAAATAGATTTTTGGTTAATATATTGTACATTGAAAATAATTTGAACATATATTCAGTAGAATATATTGATAAATTCAATGAATTTAGTTAACTGAAATTATATTTATATATTAAATTCAATAGATTATCAATTTTTTGATTAATTAATACCTCTTTTAAATAATAGATTGTACCTAGTTGGTCCCAAGATTATTTATTTAAAGAGGGTTTAGTGTGGTATATTTTCTCTTACAAAAGATACGTCCATCCTGTTTTCTCTTTATATCTTTCATTATCAAGTTATCAACAAATGCTTTCAGACCTTGATAATGTCTTTCCTCCTTGACTTAAAGAGAACGAAATTATCTCTACATGCACAACTGATACAGCTCTATTAGGAGTACATTATAACTTATCTCACGACGAAAAATGTATACAGTGAGAGAAACTATTCAAAGAATCTGGACTAATTAAGAAGAAAATCTTGTTATCCAGGGTTGATACTGCTTAAAATCAACCCCTCTGAATCGGAGATTTATTGATAACTTGATTGTTCTAAACATTCCTGGATCAATCTGTGGAATCAACATTGTCTTGTTAATTTTGATTACAGTCATAATGTCTTTTTACCTACAGAGATAGGAATAGCATGGAGGACGCAGACGGTACTTTAGCAAGTGTTGCTCAATATATAGAGCAATTGCGGCAGAGTTCCTCATCATCACAGGAAAAGGAGAATTGCTTGGGCCAATTGCTTGAGCTAATCAATACACGAGAAAGTGCTTTTGGTGCAGTTGGATCACATTCTCAAGCAGTTCCTGTTCTTGTGTCTCTTCTTCGATCTGGATCACTTGGGATAAAGATACAGGCTGCAACAGTATTAGGTTCTCTCTGCAAAGAGAATGAATTGCGGGTTAAAGTATTACTTGGAGGGTGCATTCCTCCATTGCTCGGTCTTCTCAAGTCAAACTCGAGAGAAGGCCAAATTGCAGCAGCGAAGACCATACATGCTGTGTCTCAAGGTGGTGCTAAAGATCATGTTGGCTCAAAGATTTTTTCTACAGAAGGAGTCATCCCTGTATTGTGGGAACAGCTGCGGAAGGGACTTAAGGCCGGAAACGTGGTTGATGACTTGCTAACAGGAGCATTGCAGAATCTTTCTAGCAGCACTGAGGGATTTTGGCCTGCAACAATTCAAGCTGGAGGAGTTGATATACTAGTCAAATTGCTAACAACAGGACAATCAAGTACTCAAGCAAATGTGTGTTTTCTCTTGGCATGCATGATGATGGAGGATGCATCTGTGTGTTCCAACATCTTGGAAGCAGAAGCCACTAAACTGCTCCTTAAGCTACTTGGGCCAGACAATGAAGCTCCAGTAAGAGCAGAGGCTGCAGCTGCTCTTAAATCTCTTTCTGCACAATGCAAGGAAGCCAGGCGGGAGATTGCTAATGCTAATGGTATTCCTGTTCTGATAAATGCTACGATAGCTCCATCTAAAGAATTCATGCAGGGTGAATTTGCCCAAGCTTTGCAAGAGAATGCAATGTGTGCTCTTGCGAACATATCAGGAGGTCTGTCAAATGTCATTTCAAGCCTTGGTCAGAGCCTTGAATCATGTTCCTCTCCTGCACAAGTAGCCGACACATTAGGCGCTTTAGCTTCTGCTCTAATGATATACGACGACCAAGCTGAATATGCTAGACCATCAGATCCCATGGAGGTAGAGAAGACATTGCTACAGCAGTTCAAACCTAATCTTCCCTTTTTGGTACAGGAGCGTACAATAGAAGCCCTTGCCAGTCTGTATGGGAATGGAATACTAGCAAGCAAACTTGCGAATTCTGATGCAAAACGGCTGCTTGTTGGTTTAATTACAATGGCCACAAATGAAGAAGTTCAGGAAGAGTTGATAAGATCCCTTCTCATTCTCTGCAACAAGCAAGGTACTTTGTGGCAGGCTCTTCAAGGTCGTGAAGGGATTCAGCTCTTAATATCTCTTCTTGGTCTTTCATCAGAGCAGCAACAAGAGTGTGCTGTGGCATTACTTTGCCTTTTGTCCCATGAAAATGATGAAAGCAAATGGGCTATTACTGCTGCTGGTGGTATACCCCCACTTGTTCAAATTCTGGAAACTGGGTCTGCAAAAGCTAAAGAAGATTCTGCAACGATCCTTGGAAACCTCTGTAATCATAGTGAGGATATACGTGCATGTGTTGAAAGTGCTGATGCTGTTCCTGCTTTACTCTGGCTGCTAAAGAATGGTAGTTCCAATGGAAAGGGGATCGCCGCTAAGACCTTAAATCATATGATTCACAAGTCAGATACAGCAACGGTCAGCCAACTCACTGCATTATTAGTCAGTGACCAGCCTGAATCTAAAGTGTATGTCTTAGCTGCATTGAAAAGCTTGCTCTGTGTGGCCCCTCTGAATGATATGGCACGCGAAGGTAGTGCAGCAAATGATGCAATTGAGACAATGATAAAAATATTAAGCTCTACCAAGGAAGAGACTCAAGCGAAGTCTGCTTTAGCTCTTGCTGGAATCTTTGATCTCAGAAAGGATTTGCGTGAAACTAACATTGCCGTTAAGACTCTCTGGTCGATCATGAAACTTTTAAACTTCGAATCTGAAAACATCTTAGTAGAAGCCTCTCGGTGCCTTGCCGCTATATTTCTCTCTGTTAAAGAGAATCGTGATGTTGCTGCTGTGGCTAGAGAAGCTTTACCTTTGTTGGTGGTTCTTGCTAACTCTTCAGCACTGCAGGTGGCAGAGCAAGCAGTTTGTGCTTTGGCAAATCTCCTTTTAGACAGTGAAGCTTCAGAAAAAGCTGTCTCGGAAGAAATTATTATACCTGCTACTAGAGTTTTGCGGGAAGGCTCAGATGTTGGAAAGACCCATGCAGCAGCAGCAATTGCCCGTCTTCTCCATTCTCGTGAGATTGATTCTGCATTAACTGAATGCGTAAATCGTAATGGAACTGTACTTGCTATAGTTTCTTTCCTGGAAACCGCGGACAGTGCATCTGTAGCAAAATCAGAGGCATTAGACGTGCTTGCTTTTCTTTCAAGATCCTTTGGAGATATTGGTCACATAAAACCTGCCTGGACCGTTCTTGCTGAATATCCTAGTAGTATTGCCCCAATAGTTTTATGTATTGCTGATACCACACCATTGTTGCAGGATAAGGCTATAGAAATATTATCTCGCCTCTCCCAGGCTCGACCCCTAATTCTTGGGAACAGTATTGCCTGTGCAACTGGATGCATCTCATCTATTACAAGAAGGGTAATCAGTTCCTCAAGTGCGAGGGTTAAAATTGGAGGAGCTGCACTTCTTGTCTGCACTGCAAAAGTCAATCATCAAAAAGTTATTGAAGATTTAAATGGATCTAATATGGGTACTTCACTCATCCACTCTCTTGTTGGAATGTTAACTTCTTCTGAGTCTTCCCAAGTCGGAGATCAAGACAACAATGATATTATAAGTATCTCCAGGATGACAGAAGAAGAAGCAAGTGAACATGATTCTGAGAAAACTACGTTAGTCATTAGGGGTGTCAATATAGCTACATGGCTTCTTTCTGCCCTTGCTAGTCGTGATGACAAAAGTAAAGCTGAGATGATGGAGGCTGGTGCAATTGAAGTTCTAACTGACAAAATTTCTCAATCCTTTTCTCAGCACACACTGGTATGCACTACTCTCACCTGATCCTTAGGGCATTGAATATTACGAAATTCTTCATATTGCAATAGCAGTACTCATAAATTATTATCATCATTATATTTACTCATTGTCCCAGTTCAGATAATGATTCACGAAATTTGCAGGCATATTCTTTAGGCTACTTTTGTCACATTTTTATTTATTAATTTTTTTTGTAGGCTGATTCTAAAGAAGATGGTAGCATATGGATTTGTGCCTTGTTATTAGCAATATTATTCCAAGATAGAGATATTATACGTGCACATGCAACCATGAAAGTAGTTCCAGTTCTGGCTAGTCTGTTGAGGTCAGAGGAGGGGGCGAACAGATATTTTGCTGCGCAAGCTGTGGCCAGTCTTGTTTGTAATGGAAGCAGGGGAACTCTTCTGTCGGTTGCAAACTCAGGAGCAGCAACAGGAGTCATTTCCTTGATTGGTTGTGCTGATGATGACATACGTGACCTTTTAGAATTGGCTGAGGAGTTTGCTTTGGTTCCTTATCCAGATCAAGTGGCCCTAGAGAGATTGTTTAGAGTTGATGATATCAGGTTGGGCGCCACTTCTAGGAAAGCCATACCAGCGCTGGTGGATTTGCTTAAACCTATTCCTGATCGTCCTGGAGCACCTTTTCTTGCTCTAGGACTTTTAATACAACTTGCGACAGATTGCCCTTCAAATCAGATTGCTATGGTAGAGGCAGGGGCCTTGGAAGGGTTGACAAAGTATCTGTCTCTTGGACCCCAAGATGCATATGAGGAAGCTGCTACTGATTTACTAGGCATTATGTTTAGCACTGCTGAGATAAGGAGACATGAATCTGCATTTGGTGCAGTTAGTCAACTTGTAGCAGTCTTGCGCTTAGGTGGAAGAGCGGCACGATATAGTGCTGCTAAAGCATTGGAGAACTTATTTTCTGCTGATCATGTAAGGAATGCTGAATCTTCCCGTCAAGCTGTCCAGCCTCTGGTAGAAATTCTAAGTACAGGTTTGGAGAAGGAGCAACATGCTGCTATTGCTGCTCTGGTTAGACTGCTGAATGAGAACCCATCGAAGGCCCTTGCAGTTGCTGATGTTGAGATGAATGCCGTTGACGTGTTATGCAGGATTCTTTCATCCAATAACTCAATGGAGCTGAAGGGGGATGCCGCTGAACTGTGCTGTGTACTTTTTGGAAACACGAGAATAAGATCTACTCTAGCAGCAGCCCGTTGTGTTGAGCCATTAGTTTCTCTGCTTGTTTCAGAGTATAGTCCAGCGCACCATTCCGTTGTCCGTGCATTAGATAAACTCCTAGATGATGAACAGCTGGCGGAACTTGTTGCTGCACATGGTGCCGTTATCCCTCTTGTAGGCCTTCTCTACGGTCGGAATTATTTGCTCCATGAGGCTATATCAAGAGCCCTCGTTAAATTGGGTAAAGATAGGCCTTCTTGTAAGATGGAAATGGTGAAAGCTGGAGTGATAGAGAGTGTGCTTGATATACTTCATGAAGCACCAGATTTCCTGTGTGCCGCATTTGCTGAATTACTCAGAATACTAACAAATAATGCGACCATTGCAAAAGGTTCATCAGCAGCAAAAGCGGTCAAGCCTCTCTTCATGTTGCTGACAAAATCTGAGTTTGGGCCTGATGGACAACATAGTGCATTACAGGTTCTTGTGAATATTTTAGAGCATCCACAGTGTCGTGCCGATTATAATCTCACATCGCAGCAAGCTGTAGAGCCTCTCCTACCTTTACTTGACTCTCCCGCTTCAGCAGTGCAACAGTTGGCTGCTGAGCTTCTGTCTCATCTGCTTTTGGAGGAGCATCTTCAGAGAGATTCACTGACACAACAGGTGATCGGACCATTGGTACGCATTCTTGGTTCCGGCATTCCTATCTTGCAACAGAGAGCTGTACGTGCTCTAGTCAATGTTGCTGTAATATGGCCGAATGAAATTGCAAAAGAGGGTGGAGTAAGCCAGCTTTCCAAAGTCATACTTCAAGCAGATCCTTTACTCCCTCATGCTTTGTGGGAGTTTGCTGCTTCGGTGTTATCTAGTATTCTGCAGTTTAGTTCTGAGTACTATTTGGAAGTACCCGTGGCAGTTTTGGTTACATTGCTTCGTTCAGGAACGGAGAACACAGTTGTTGGTGCACTGAATGCTCTTCTAGTGTTGGAAAGTGATGACTCTACCAGTGCTGAATCAATGGCTGAAAGTGGAGCAATTGAGGCACTTCTTGACCTCCTTCGAAGTCATCAGTGCGAGGAAACGGCTGCCAGGTTACTTGAGGTATTGTTGAACAACGTGAAGATCAGGGATTCTAAAGCTTCAAAATCTGCAATTTTACCGTTGTCCCAATACCTTTTGGATCCTCAAACACAAGGTCAACAGGCAAGGTTACTAGCAACCCTTGCTCTTGGTGACATATTCCAAAATGAGGCTCTTGCTCGAACATCAGATGCTGTTTCAGGTTGTCGAGCATTGGTGAATCTGCTTGAAGATCAACCTACAGAAGAGATGAAAGTAGTAGCTATATGTGCTTTACAGAACCTGGTAATGTACAGTCGATCCAATAAAAGGGCAGTTGCGGAAGCTGGTGGCGTTCAAGTTGTGCTTGACCTGATCAGTTCTAGTGACCCCGAAACTTCAATGCAGGCTGCAATGTTCATCAAACTTCTTTTCTCCAACAATACCATTCAAGAATATGCTTCAAGTGAAACTGTGAGAGCTATAACTGGTAAAATCTCATCCCTTCTTGCTTACGTTTTGTTGAGTCGATCATACTGGTCAAAGGTCTAATTTATCTCTCTCTGTCTCTTCTAGCTGCAATCGAGAAAGACTTATGGGCAACTGGCACTGTAAATGAAGAGTATCTAAAGGCTCTGAATGCACTATTTGGCAACTTTCCCCGACTTAGAGCCACTGAACCTGCAACTTTGAGTATTCCTCATCTTGTTACCTCTCTGAAGACAGGATCAGAGGCAACTCAAGAAGCTGCCTTGGACGCACTGTTTTTTCTCAGGCAAGCCTGGTCAGCATGTCCAGCAGAAGTTTCTCGAGCACAATCTATCGCTGCTGCTGATGCAATACCCCTTTTGCAATACTTGATTCAATCAGGGCCACCACGTTTTCAGGAGAAAGCCGAGTTTTTGCTGCAGTGTTTACCAGGTACACTAGTTGTGATAATCAAGCGAGGAAACAACATGAGGCAATCTGTTGGGAACCCTAGTGTATATTGCAAGCTAACCCTTGGAAATACACCCCCTCGGCAAACCAAGGTATGAATTAATGCTCATGTCTGAACTCGTTAGTTTCCACCCTACTGTTTTAATTCAAATGGTTTGCTCTTAGGTTGTATCAACCGGCCCTAATCCGGACTGGGAAGAGAGCTTCTCGTGGTCGTTTGAAAGCCCTCCCAAAGGCCAGAAGCTTCACATTTCATGCAAGAACAAGAGCAAAATGGGAAAGGTAAATGAATGAGCCGAAGTTACAAAATATGGATGAAATTCTCATGTTCGCTCGTTTCTGATATAGTTTCCTTACATACTCTGATGTTTAATGGCAGAGCTCATTTGGGAAGGTCACTATCCAAATCGATCGTGTAGTGATGCTAGGTGCAGTCGCGGGTGAGTATACGCTACTGCCTGCAAGCAAAAGTGGACCATCAAGAAATCTGGAAATAGAGTTCCAGTGGTCTAACAATTTGCAGCAGCCCTGATGAGGTACTAGCAGTTTTACAATCAAGTATAAATTCATACACAAATACAGATTTTGATCTTCTTTTTTTTCCTGTGGCTGTGATATTTATTTTTCTAGTGTATATAGTTTTCACGATCTTTTGTAGCAATTCTTCCTGTCCCAAACGGCTCCTTCTTGGTGTATTCTTTTGTAACTTGAGTCATTTTTCATTTTGAATAGTGACCATTTTTTCTTTTTTGTATCTCATATTTGTACTTTGATGAGAAGCTGGATCAAAATAATGTTATTGGTGATGCTGGAGATGTATATCTAAGTAGGAGTTTGATTGAATTGAGTCAAAGCGAAACCGTTGTTGCTCAATTTTGTTTGACTTTAGGTCAATATGAAGTTGATTATGAGATACAAAGATATATTCAAGTTCATTTGTTATGTTTATTAAATCGGGTTTTAGTGATCAATTTTTATGAAGTTCATATTTGCTAACCACTTCCATGAACTTGTGACCATGAGAACCTTTTACGTGTGATATAAATATTGATAAAAGATATTATGGGATGTCTTGGTTTGAAAATATTCATATCGCAACACACGTAGCGCAATCTTGATTTTACGGATATATCGATATGCATATCGATATCGTAAAAAATTAAAAAAAATGATGGAAACTCTATTAAAAAATTGGAAATTTTACATAATATTTTATAGACTATTATAACATCTAAAAATGCATATGTTTAATTTGTAATATCAATAAAATGACATGTTGACAAAAAATATATAGATAATAAACATACAAAGACGTTAAGAAAATTGATATTTATTCAAAACTGATTGATACAACCAAATCACTAGTACCAATATGATGATCTATGAGGTTAAAAAATAACAAGTGCAATGTTATCTTTGTCTAAACAATATTTGGTACCAACCCATCACATTTGAATAATTGTGAATATAATTATGCAGATGTTGGTGGTACGTTGCTCTATCCCTTCTCATGGTTTCACCATAAATTGGATAGTGTGAATTGAGTCAATCATCATTTTGTTGGTACATGGAAGTTGATCCCTTCCAATGGTTTCACCATAAATGATAGTGTGAATTGAGTCAATCATCATTTTATTGGTACATGTTTGGACTTCCATAAGACATTTGAGGGAGTGGATAATGAAAATATGTTTTGAATACTTCAATTAAATTGTGAACTCTCATATGTGTCAGAGTATATGATTCTTAAGACATATCATTTTGATTTGTGCACATATCCATTGAGTCCAAGCTCAAAGAAAGTGCATGATCTATATCAACATTTGAGTTTCCATTTTCGTTCCAAGCATATTTCAATTTTGAAAATAAAATTTGACTTTTACGATCATTGACAATTTTAAATGATAAATCAAATTACACAAAAACTCATGTGAGACGGTCTCACGGATAATTTCCGTGAGACGGAGCCCCATCACCACAAATAACTTGTTAATTGTTGGGTTTGGGTGGTGGGTAATTGGGTTGTGGGTTGATCCGTCTCACGCAATGCATTAAAATTCCGTGAGACCGTCTCACAGGAGATTTACTCATCAAATTAATCATCCTTGTTCTAATTATTTTTTAAAATATTTCACTTGAAAAAACTATTGCTACTACAAAATATTTATTAAATTTTTGGTCTAAAAATACAAATTTTGAAAAAATCTCGATTTTGGATAAATATCGATATTTTGCGCGATATATCCCGATTTTTTTCCAATTTTACACCGAGACCAACAAATATCGATATTATTAATTTTCGTATGATTCAAGTTGTCTTGTGGAATGGAATTTGATTTATGATATGATCTCATAAATATCCTACCAAAATTTTCTATAATTCGAAATAAAAAATCAAATATTCGTAAGGAAAGTTTTACTTCCTTAGGATGTGTGACTATTTAAAAAAAATGTGAATAAAAAAAAAGAAAAAAAAAGTAGATATTGTTAAGTCACGGGATTATTTTGTATGAAAACTGACACCATCAAGTTCCAATATTAGAAGATATCTGATGTTTGTATAATATATGGCTGAAAAAAAGAAACAATATTTATTAGTTGGGATATTTTTCTTAACATACTTCGTAAGGAAGCAAAAATATCAGTACAAATTAATCTATATTCTTAATAAAATGTGGGAGCATATTTATCTTAAATAGCTGAAAATAAAAATATTCAACCACAGTTATTCTCGACAGCTGTGCCTACTTTTCATAGCAAATCCGAAAATACTTTGGAAATGGTGCAATTAATAAGAAAATCTCAAATATTGCGCTATGAAAATCCTAATTTAGAAATCCTAAATTTTGTATTAAAAATATATGTTTATTTTGTGAGTTTTATAGGATACAATTATACTTCATATCAAATTAATATTGGAAAATGTAATCCTATTAATTGTGTAATGTAGTATTAATAATAATTGAATGATTGTTAAATGATATTGATTCAAATAAACAATAAAATAGATAATTATTAGCATGGAAAATACTATATAATACATATATATATATATTAAAGTAGTTTAAAAGACCAAAATATCTCATCCTCAATAAGAAAATCTCAAATATTCCACCATGAAAATCCTAATTTAAAAATCCTAGATTTTATATTAAAAATATATGTTTATTTTGTGAGTTTTATAGGATACAATTATACTTCATATCAAATTAATATTGGAAAATGTAATCCTATTATTTGTGTAATGTAGTATTAATAATAATTGAATGATTGTGAAATGATATTGATTCAAATAAGCAATAAAATAGATAATTATTAGGATGGAAAATAATATATAATACATGTATTTATATATATATATATATATTAAAATAGTTTAAAAGACCAAAATATCTCATCCTCAATAAGAAAATCTCAAATATTCCACTACGGAAATCCTATTTTAGAAATCCTAAATTTTGTATTAAAAATATATGTTTATTTTGTGAGTTTTATAGGATATAATTATATTTCATATCAAATTAATATTGGAAAATGTAATCCTATTAATTGTGTAATGTAGTATTAATAATAATTGAATGATTGTGAAATGATATTGATTCAAATAAGTAATAAAATAGATAATTATTAGGATAGAAAATAATATATAATACATGTATATATATATATATATATATATATTCAATTTCAAATAGTTTAAAACACCAAAATATCTCATCCTCAATAAGAAAATCTCAAATATTGCACTATGAAAATCCTAATTTAGAAATCCGTATTAAAAATATATGTTTATTTTGTGAGTTTTATAGGATACAAGATATTGGAAAATGTAATCCTATTAATTGTGTAATGTAGTATTAATAATAATTGTATGATTGTGAAATGATATTGATTCAAATAAGTAATAAAATAGATAATTATTAGGATGGAAAATAATATATAATACATATATATATATTCAATTTAAAATAGTTTAAAACACCAAAATATCTCATCCTCAATAAGAAAATCTCAAATATTGCACTATCAAAATCCTAATTTAGAAAGCCTAGATTTTGTATTAAAAATATATGTTTATTTTGTGAGTTTTATAGGATACAATTATATTTCATATCAAATTAATATTGGAAAATGTAATCCTATTAATTGTGTAATGTAGTATTAATAATAATTGTATGATTGTGAAATGATATTGATTCAAATAAGTAATAAAATAGATAATTATTAGGATGGAAAGTAATATATAATGTATATATATATATATATATATATTCAATTTAAAATAGTTTAAAACACCAAAATATCTCATCCTCAATAAGAAAATCTCAAATATTGCACCATGAAAATCCTAATTTAGAAATCCTAGATTTTGTATTAAAAATATATGTTTATTTTGTGAGTTTTATAGGATACAATTGTACTTCATATCAAATTAATATTGGAAAATGTAATCCTATTAATTGTGTAATATAGTATTAATAATAATTGAATGATTGTGAAATGATATTGATTAAATAAGTAATAAAATAGATAATTATTAGGATGGAAAATAATATATAATACATGTATTTATATATATATATATATATATATTCAATTTAAAATAGATTAAAACACCAAAATATCTCATCCTCCTAAACGAAGAATTTGTTGAAAGCGATCCAACCATCCACGTGAGCTGTACGTGTTAAACATGCACGCAACAACGGGCCACTCAATCACTGTCCATGATGGTATGTTTGGATACGGACGTGCTCATCCGGATTTGGGATGACAAAATTCCAATCCTTGTTTGTTATGAGATATTGGAGGATTTATAAACCCTTATCTATAAACTATATTTTTACAACTTTCAATAAAAATATCTATTTTTTCTACAATTTTCTAAAAAAAATCTACTTTTTCTACAATTTCTAACGTGATGAAGATATCTCAACTATAATTCTACTTTATATAATCTCAAAACAAACATAAGATTTTCAAAATCCAGCTTCTTTCAAAGTTCACTCAAATCTCAAATCCAAACTTTGAGAAATCTACCACCTCCTCCAAGTAGCCTGCGTATTTCTTCCCAACAAGCCACGTCTCGTCCACAGTCCACCACCACTCAAAAAAAATGGTCGAATTCGACGCTGAAGTCGCCGCGGATCAACCGCGGAGCCCTAGCTACTCATTGGAGACGGGAGAACTGCTCATCGAAGACGAGACCATCAGCTTCCACGATCTCCGACGCCGCATGTGGAAGGATCGCATAAGAATGCAGAGATTCAAAGCCCAACACCACACCTCCATGCCCAATCCGATCACTAAGCTCGAGCAATCTCGCCGGAAGAAGATGTCCCGCGCCCAGGACTCCATCCTCAAATGCATGCTCAAAATCATGGACGCCTGCAACGCCCAGGGCTTCGTCTACGGCATCGTGCCGGAGACAGGCCGGCCGGTGACCGGTTCATCGGAGAGCCTCCGATCCTGGTGGAAGGACCAGGCCCGGTTCATTCAAACCGCCCCGGCCGCGATCGCAGAGTTCCTGCCGAAGATCATGGAAGACGCCGTCAGTGTTGAGCTGGACCCTAACTCGCTAATGCATCTGCTACAAGACTTGCAGGACACGACACTAGGGTCTCTTGTCTCCGCACTGCTGCAGCACTGCGTGCCGCCGCAGAGGCGGTTCCCGTTGGAGAGGGGGCTGCCGCCACCTTGGTGGCCGACCGGGAACGAGATCTGGTGGGGAGATCAGGGGGCGGCGCAGGAGCACGGCGTGCCGCCGTACCGGAAACCTCACGATCTGAAGAAGGCGTGGAAGGTGAGTGTGTTGGCGGCGATTATCAAACACATGTCGCCGAATCTGGATAGAATGGGAGGAATCGTGAACCACTCGAAAACGCTGCAGGGGAAGATGACGGCGAAGGACACTGCCACGTGGACGAAAGTGGTTGATCAGGAGGAAGCTCTGTGGAAGCTTACACAGAAGTCGCTGAAAATCTCGGAGGATGAGGAAAAAGACGATGATGTGGACTTTGACCAAGACCCAGACCAAGGTTTGGTGGGTGGTAAGAGGAAGAAGGGATTGGATGATGAGGAGAATGATTGGGTTAGAGAAAGTGGATATTACTGGGGAGAAAACGTGAACATGGAGATTGATTATAGCGATATGGATTTCAATGGGAAATCAATGCAAGAGCTTTTGAATGGAGATGAAGATCATATGATTTCAATGGGAAATCAAACTGAAACTTCTTCTTCTTCTATTTGGGACTTGGTATATCATCATCACATGGACTTCATCTGACAAAAATGGTGATTATTAATCAATCTTGAATCAACTTTGTTTCAATCTTATGATTTTGATGCATGTTTCAATCTATAATTTTTCTTCTGAATTAATTTAATAGTGAGGCTTGTCTTTCACTATATCTATATAAGATTAGATGTCTCACCCAATCTTGCAGAATTAAGCAGTAACAGTGGGACACATTGATCCCACAACATAGCCATGGGAAATTAATCAAACACTTGATTTAGTTAAAGTCATTGTCACTTCTAAATTTGGCAATGAATAATCTTATATAATAAATGCACACATATATACTACACTCAAATAGCTTAAGGAATGACTTATATATTAATCTGTTGATCTGGTTTAGTTGTTCATCCGATTCAATGATTTGAATCGGACAACCTTAATTGCTATTTCTAGATGTTAGGACGGGCTTAATTAATTAAAGATGTACATGTATGATAATACCTCTATTTACACCATATATTAACAGTTAATATATGAATTAATCATGTAATTGTACAATTATGAATTTAATACAAGGATGGAGTATATTTTAATTTGTTGTGATGGTGGGATAAGATGTCGTGTTAGTATATATTCACGAGAAGTGTGTAGGGTAACAACTATATATTGTTTTTATTATGTTGTGTATAATATTTGTTAGTATATATACACACGAAACTGCATATGGAAACAAGGATTTTTTAATTAAAAAACAATGGATAGAAAAAACTTATAATACAATCTCTTCTGGTTATTACCACAAGGCTAAAATTCTCAGTTTAAAATTAAGCGACTGCTAAAAATAAATAAATCAAAATGCCAGTTCAAGAATCTTAAATGACAGCTTTATTTTTTGAGGCAATTATAGAATAACATATTAATATTATTTTTATTACATTGGGAGTTGCATGTTGGTTTGATTTTGACTTGTTAACTGCATGTGGGATTCAACATTTACTCATAATTCAGCCAATAAATTAATATGATCTGTTAAAACATAATAAGTTAATAAATCAATTTGATTTACCACCCTTATTAGGTGTGTCTTGTTTTTTACACATACAAGTGTGCTTTGCATATGGAGTGAGATGGCAATTTTTTGACATTCCCATTTTTAATTGATAAGAATCAAGATAGGAATTCCTATTGAATTTTGAGATTATAATATATGTATTTAACAAAATATTTATATCAAGTTTTGTATATTATATGCTGATATTTTGCACATTACGGATTAATTGAGTATTCAATGATAATTTCTTTAAAATATATATAGTACAAAATATAATTTAAAATTATGTATTGGGGTATGAAAGTAGCTAAATAAAAAGTATATACAAATGAAATAAAGAGCCCGGTGACAGTTTCTACAATGTACATTTTATATAAGGGATCATTTTTTTTTACCAAAAATGATAGTTTTGTTATTTATTTAAAAAAAAACAGTCAGAAAATTGACAAAATTATCCTTTTAAAAAAGTAAAAAAGTCATTTTGTGTTGGATCACAAATTTTGGAACAAGGTATTACACGATTTTTTTTACTGCATTACAAAATTGATTTTGAATACATTACACGAACATTTATTTTTAAGGCATTACACGAAATTTTTTTATTGCATTACACTAAAATTTATTTTGAATGCATTACATGGAAAAAAAAAATTGTAATGCATTACACAAAACTTCACATTTTTGGACTATATATACACACAAAATTTGGGCTATTTCGTGTACAAAAATTACACCTAATTAAAGTCTCCACATTTAAGAAAAAATTACCTTTTTTTAAGCATTACATTGGACACGAAAAAAGTCCATTATAGAAAAAACTGAATAAACATTTCATGATTTTTATCTTTTATTAAAAGGGTAATTTTATATTTTATTAATTTGTGGTAAAGTGAAAAAACTAACATTTGTGATCGAAAAGTAATGTACTATTTGATTTTGGAGTAAGTCTTAGATGAGACTTCATGTTTTGTAATATTTGGATACATATAACGAATGTGAGATCCTGATGAAATATTCCGCTGTGCATGTTGTAAGTATCGGTACTGAGACCGATTACTGAGGTGTGAATGATATATATATTATCCCTTATCTTTTTCTTCTGTCGTCTCTTGCTATTTCTTTCTGTTGTGATATGTGTCCCTTATTATTTCTATCTTCACGTCTGTGTGAAAACTCTGATATTTTACCAAAAGAAAACGGGGCGTGACATATTAGCTCATATGTATCAATAAAAATGAATTGATTCATTCAACACGATCAATATCTCTTATATAAAACTATATAAAGTTCGGTTTTACGTGAAACAATCTCATAACGTTGGTTTTGTGGTATAAAAGACTATTATACCTTAAAATAAAAGTTTAATTTCGAATTTTATATAGTGTATGAATTGTTCCTTAAGTATTATTTTTCAATAAAATTGAAAAATAAATAAGAAGAGCCAAAACTAAGTGCGAAATTACATTATTAGATAATATGAAATTAAATTAAAAGAAAATTGCAATTAAGGACGCAATTAAAGCGGATATGTAGTCGAAGCCGAGCCGTTAAAGCCATGAAGCCGTAGAAGAGCTGTCGGCTGTCGGTGGCCCTCTCACCACCACCCCTGCCACAACAAAACTCTCTCTCTAGTCTTCGCTACGCACACTGTCAATCTTCTTCTCCCACATTTCGATACATACACATTACATACACTCTTTCTCTCTCTAAAAGCATTTATCTTCCTCGCTTGTCAGCTACGAAACTCTCAATTGCATTTCACTAGAGAGAGAGAAGGAGAGAGAGATTCATGCCATTTCCTCTGTTCATCACTACATTAATAGCAACACCAACAGCATTTATGCTGACGAAAGAAATCTCGATGTCCTTTCCCTGAATCCAATCAAAGGTTTCTCCAATTCAGCTAGATCTTACTGTTTCTTCCCGCATTTTTACTAGTTCTTGCAAGTTGACATACTATATTCAATTGGGCTTCATTCTTTTTTTCCCACACGAGAATTGTGAATATTTCCACCTGGGAGCATTTGATCTACTGATTTCATGAAGCATTTTTAGTGGGATTTTATAAGAGCTTGCCTCTTTTAACTTTTCCCCTTTTGTTGATTGGATTTGGAGTTTGGATTTTGTTTTTATTATAATTAAGATTTAAGATGCCGTTTTAAGTTGAATTCAGCTTCTAATTTTGGTCAATCAATTGTATTGTTCCACTTTATTCTATAATTCTTGTTGTTAGATTTGATTTGTGCCTCCAAAGTGGAGCATTTATTCCTTAAAATTGTAGTCTATTGAAGTTGCTATGAACTGTAGTTGACTTGTCTCTTCAACAGGACGCTGCTGTTAGTTTTGCTGTGTCTAGAGACGATCGAATCTGAAGAAAGTACATCAGATTCACAGCAAAGATGGCGGCAACAGTAGCTTGGATGACTGCTCCTACCAATGGCAGCACCATGTCCCCCAATGACTTGGTAAAATTTACTTTCAACCATTAGTTGTGAGTCATAAGACTATCTTTGTAATTAAATCTCGAAATCAGCTGAACTGTCTGGATCTAATGAATTTGCTCAGATTTTGTTTGTTGCTTTAAGATCACAACTACTGTCCATAATGAGTGTTCATTTATTGTGGTTCGACGATGATTATTGGTTGTTTGTGATTATTTCTGGTGTACGTCTTATGTAGTTTGAGGAATTTCTAACAGAATGACAAATCATGCGATAGGATTATCTTTCGTATGTGGAGATTATTATTTTCTCATTCTTCATTTTTGATAGCATATTCTTGTAACTTGTTGCATAATTCCCTCTATTTTTGTGCTTAAAGAGTTACAAACTCTGGTTTCCTCCAAAGTGATCCGGACAGGATTTTTTAACTATAGTAGTTTGTAAATTTTACCATTCTCAGCATTGCTTTCTTCTTAGGACAAGTTTGCCATTATTTGCCAGAGAGCATATCAAGTTAATACTCTATGTTATTATGCCTTAAATTTTATGGCTATGTTCTCTTGTTCCATTTCTTCAAGTTTAGCTTTTCAGAACTTTCTCTTATATAAGTTTGTGCTTGATGTTTTTTGTTGTAGGAGAGAATTGGGGAAGTTAGGCCACATGATCCAGAGCCTCCAACCCCGCATTCAATCATGAAAATGAGTTCAAGGTTGGTCGGTAGCTTTGTTTTGCCTTGTGCAGTTGATTAAGTTTTGTGCAGCGGATGCTTTGAGTTGCTAAATTTTATGGTCTTATCTCATTGCATTATGTAACTTCTATGGGTATGTTGGTTTCGGGTTTCACAAATCCCGATTTGGGATTTTAAAATCCAAAATCCGTGTTTGTTTAAGGACTTTTGTCAAGAATTATCAAATCTACCAAAAACCTACTCTATCTAAAAAAAACACTATAATTAACCCTACACTCCAACCTATTACATCAACTAATAATATAATATTACACTTACTAATTTTTCCAGCATTGATTTGACATCTACAGTAATAATCCTACCCTATAAAATCTCATAACAAACACATATTTTAACTATTCACCTTTATTTACAAATCCCAGGATTTCAAAATCCGGATTTCCCCAATCCTACATAAACCCGAAACAAACATACCCTATGTGCTTTCAACTGAAAATGAAGCCATGAGTTTATGTGTTCTCGTTAGAAAAAGGAGGAGATCCATCTCTATGAAGATGTTAATACCTTAGAGTAAAGAGCCGAAAAGTATGTCCCTTAGCAGAACTGGTAAAACTCTATAATAAATTATTAGAAAACAAAAAACAGTTACAGCTAAAGAAAAATTATATTTAATGAATCTGAACTGAGATAGGAAGAAAATTGTGTTTTCCAAAGTTGATATTCCTAAAATCAACCCTTTAAATTAGAGATTAAATGTTAGATGATAACTTGATTATTCTCAATATTCCTAGATCAATCCATGGAATTAACATTGTAGACATAAATATTGTTCACAACACTCCTTAACTGAGATACTTTCATGTCTACATAAGTTTTTTCAATCCAACAATAATTAATGCATCGAAGTTTAATAAGTTGACGGATCTAAAAGTAAGCTCTAAATTTGCTGACTGCCCTTTGCCTCCCTTTACATGATAGATATAATGTGCAATTTCATTATCCAAGGTCTATATTGTTATCATCTCTACTGTTCATTCTTATGACATTCCAGCTTATGTCTTGTTAATTTTGATTACAGTCATTATGTCTTTTTACCTGCAGAGATAGGAATAGCATGGAAGACGCAGATGGTACTTTAGCAAGTGTTGCTCAAATTATTGAGCAATTGCGGCAGAATTCCTCATCATCACAGGAAAAGGAGAATTTCTTGGGCCAATTGCTTGAGCTAATCAATACACGAGAAAGTGCTTTTGGTGCAGTCGGGTCACATTCTCAAGCAGTTCCAGTTCTTGTGTCTCTTCTTCGATCTGGATCACTTGGGATAAAGATACAGGCTGCAACAGTGTTAGGTTCCCTCTGCAAAGAGAATGAATTGCGGGTTAAAGTATTACTTGGAGGATGCATTCCTCCATTGCTTGGTCTTCTCAAGTCAAACTCAAGAGAAGGCCAAATTGCAGCAGCAAAGACCATACATGCTGTGTCTCAAGGTGGTGCTAAAGATCATGTTGGCTCAAAGATTTTTTCTACAGAAGGAGTCATCCCTGTATTGTGGGAACAGCTGCAGAAGGGACTTAAGGCCGGAAACGTGGTTGATGACTTGCTAACAGGAGCATTGCAGAATCTTTCTAGCAGCACTGAGGGATTTTGGCCTGCAACAATTCAAGCTGGAGGAGTTGATGTTCTAGTCAAATTGCTTACAACAGGACAATCAAGTACTCAAGCAAATGTGTGTTTTCTCTTGGCAAGCATGATGATGGAGGATGCATCTGTTTGTTCCAACATCTTGGAAGCAGAAGCCACTAAACTGCTCCTTAAGTTACTCGGGCCAGACAATGAAGCTCCAGTAAGAGCAGAGGCTGCAGCTGCTCTTAAATCTCTTTCTGCACAATGCAAAGAAGCCAGGCGGGAGATTGCTAATGCTAACGGTATTCCTGTTCTGATAAATGCTACGATAGCTCCATCTAAAGAATTCATGCAGGGTGAATTTGCCCAAGCTTTGCAAGAGAATGCAATGTGTGCTCTTGCGAACATATCAGGTGGTCTGTCAAATGTCATTTCAAGTCTTGGTCAGAGCCTTGAATCATGTTCATCTCCTGCACAAGTAGCCGACACATTAGGCGCTTTAGCTTCTGCTCTAATGATATACGACAACCAAGCTGAATATGCTAGACCATCAGATCCCATGGAGGTAGAGAAGACATTGCTACAGCAGTTCAAACCTAATCTTCCCTTTTTGGTACAGGAGCGTACAATAGAAGCCCTTGCCAGTCTGTATGGGAATGGAATACTAGCAAGCAAACTTGCGAATTCTGATGCAAAACGGCTGCTTGTTGGTTTAATTACAATGGCCACAAATGAAGAAGTTCAGGAAGAGTTGATAAGATCCCTTCTCATTCTCTGCAACAAGCAAGGTACTTTGTGGCAGGCTCTTCAAGGTCGTGAAGGGATTCAGCTCTTAATATCTCTTCTTGGTCTTTCATCAGAGCAGCAACAAGAGTGTGCTGTAGCATTACTTTGCCTTTTGTCCCATGAAAATGATGAAAGTAAATGGGCTATTACTGCTGCTGGTGGTATACCCCCGCTTGTTCAAATTCTGGAAACTGGGTCTGCAAAAGCTAAAGAAGATTCTGCAACAATCCTTGGAAACCTCTGTAATCATAGTGAGGATATACGTGCATGCGTTGAAAGTGCTGATGCTGTTCCTGCTTTACTCTGGCTGCTAAAGAATGGTAGTTCCAACGGAAAGGGGATTGCTGCTAAGACCTTAAATCATATGATTCACAAGTCAGATACAGCAACGATCAGCCAACTTACTGCATTATTAGTCAGTGACCAGCCTGAATCTAAAGTTTATGTCTTAGATGCATTGAAAAGCTTGCTCTGTGTGGTCCCTCTTAATGATATGGTACGCGAAGGTAGTGCAGCAAATGATGCGATTGAGACAATGATAAAAATACTAAGCTCTACCAAGGAAGAGACCCAAACAAAGTCTGCTTTAGCTCTTGCCGGAATCTTTGATCTGAGAAAGGACTTGCGCGAAACTACCATTGCTGTTAAGACCTTTTGGTCGGTCATGAAACTATTAAATATCGAATCTCAAAACATCTTAGTGGAAGCCTCTCGGTGCCTTGCTGCTATATTTCTCTCTGTTAAAGAGAACCGCGATGTTGCTGCTGTTGCTAGAGATGCTTTGCCTCTATTGGTGGTGCTTGCTAACTCTTCAGTACTGCAGGTAGCAGAGCAAGCAGTTTGTGCTTTGGCAAATCTCCTTTTAGACAGTGAAGCTTCAGAAAAAGCTGTCTCGGAAGAAATTATTTTACCTGCTACTAGAGTTTTGCGTGAAGGATCAATTGTTGGAAAGACCCATGCAGCAGCAGCAATTGCTCGTCTTCTCCATTCTCGTCAGTTTGATTCTGCTTTAACTGAATGTGTAAATCGTAATGGAACAGTACTTGCTATAGTTTCTTTCCTGGAAACTGCTGACAGTGGATCTGTTGCAGCATCAGAGGCATTAGATGTGCTTGCTTTTCTTTCAAGATCCGTTGGAGATATTGGTCACATAAAACCTGCCTGGACTGTTCTTGCTGAATATCCTAGTAGCATTACCCCAATAGTTTTATGTATTGCTGATGCCACACCACTGTTGCAGGATAAGGCTATAGAAATATTATCTCGGCTCTCTCGGGCTCAGCCCCTAATTCTTGGAAACACAATTGCCTGTGCCCCTGGATGCATTTCATCTATTACAAGAAGAGTAATCAGTTCCTCAAATGCAAGGGTCAAAATTGGAGGAGCTGCACTTCTTGTCTGCACTGCAAAAGTCAATCATCAAAGTGTTGTTGAAGATTTAAATGGATCCAATATGGCTGTTTCACTCATCAACATTCTTGTTGGAATGTTAACTTCTTCAGAGCCTTCTCAAGTTGGAGATCAGGAAGAGGATAATATTAGTATCTCCAGGATAACTGACGAAGAAGCAAATGGACACGACTCTGAGAGAAGTACGTCTGTCATCAGTGGTCCCAACATAGCCACATGGCTTCTTTCTGCCCTTGCTAGTTTTGATGACAAAAGTAAAGCTGAGATAATGGAGGCTGGTGCAATTGAAGTTCTTACTGACAGAATATCTCAATCCTTTTCTCAGCATAGTCTGGTATTCAATTTACTTCTTTTTATATTCTTTTTCTTTTTTCAACGCACTACTCTCACCTTATCCTTGCTGCATCAACTATGAATGAATTATTGATATTGCCAAAGTACTCATGCTGTCGGTTTTAATAACGATTCCCAAAATTTTCTGGCATATTCTTAAAGCATTTTTCTGATTTTGTTTTTGTTTTTGGTGCAGGGTGATTACAAAGAGGATGGTAGCATATGGATTTGTGCCTTATTGTTAGCAATCTTATTCCAAAATAGAGATATTATACGTGCACATGCAACTATGAAAGTGATTCCAGTATTGGCTAGTCTGTTGAAGTCAGAAGAGGGAGCCAACAGATATTTTGCTGCCCAAGCAGTGGCCAGTCTTGTTTGTAATGGTAGCAGGGGAACTCTTCTGTCGGTTGCAAATTCAGGAGCAGCAACAGGACTCATTTCCTTGGTTGGTTGTGCCGATGATGACATACGTGACCTTCTAGAATTGGCTGAGGAGTTTGCTTTGGTTCCTTATCCAGATCAAGTGGCCCTTGAAAGATTGTTTAGGGTTGAGGATATCAGGCTTGGCGCTACTTCTAGGAAAGCTATACCAGCTCTAGTGGATTTGCTTAAACCTATTCCTGATCGCCCTGGAGCACCTTTTCTTGCTCTGGGACTTTTAATACAACTTGCTACAGATTGCACATCAAATCAGATTGCTATGGTAGAGGCAGGAGCCTTGGAAGGGTTGACAAAGTATCTGTCTCTTGGACCCAAAGATGCATATGAGGAAGCTGCTACTGATTTACTAGGCATTATGTTTAGCACAGCTGAGATAAGGAGACATGACTCTGCAATTGGTGCAGTTAGTCAACTTGTAGCAGTCTTGCGCTTAGGTGGAAGAGCAGCACGGTATAGTGCTGCTAAAGCATTGGAGAACTTATTTTCTGCTGATCATGTAAGGAACGCTGAATCTGCCCGGCAAGCCGTCCAGCCTTTGGTGGAGATTCTAAGTACAGGTTTGGAGAAGGAGCAACATGCTTCTATTGCTGCCTTGGTTAGACTGCTGAATGAAAACCCATCGAAGGCCCTTGCAGTTGCTGATGTTGAGATGAATGCCGTTGATGTGCTATGCAGGATTCTTTCATCGAACAACTCAATGGAGCTGAAGGGGGATGCCGCTGAACTGTGCTGTGTACTTTTTGGCAACACAAGAATAAGATCTACTCTAGCTGCAGCCCATTGTGTTGAGCCATTAGTTTCTCTGCTTGTTACTGAGTATAGTCCAGCACACCATTCCATTGTCCGTGCATTAGATAAACTTCTCGATGATGAACAGCTTGCGGAGCTCGTCGCTGCACATGGTGCTGTTATCCCTCTTGTAGGCCTTCTTTATGGTCGTAATTATTCTGTTCATGAGGCTGTATCAAGAGCTCTCGTTAAACTAGGCAAAGATAGGCCTGCATGTAAGATGGAAATGGTGAAAGCTGGAGTGATAGAGAGCGTTCTTGATATACTTCACGAAGCACCAGATTTCCTCTGTGCTGCATTTGCTGAATTACTCAGAATACTAACAAATAATGCGACCATTGCAAAAGGTTCATCAGCAGCAAAAGTGGTTGAGCCTCTCTTCATGTTGCTGACACAATCAGAGTTCGGGCCTGATGGACAACATAGTGCATTACAGGTTCTTGTGAATATCTTAGAACATCCACAGTGTCGTGCTGATTATAATCTCACATCACAGCAAGCTGTAGAACCCCTTCTACCTTTGCTCGACTCTCCTGCTTCAGCAGTGCAACAATTGGCGGCTGAGCTTCTGTCCCACCTACTTTTGGAGGAGCATCTTCAGAGAGATCCACTTACACAACAGGTGATTGGTCCACTGGTACGCATTCTTGGTTCTGGCATTCCTATTTTGCAACAGAGAGCTGTGCGTGCTCTGGTCAATGTTGCAACAGTATGGCCGAATGAAATTGCAAAAGAGGGTGGAGTAAGCCAGCTGTCTAAAGTCATACTTCAAGCAGATCCTTTACTCCCTCATGCATTGTGGGAATTTGCTGCTTCGGTGTTATCTAGTATTCTGCAATTTAGTTCTGAATACTACTTGGAAGTGCCCGTGGCAGTTTTGGTTAGATTGCTTCGTTCAGGATCGGAGAACACAGTTGTTGGAGCACTGAATGCTCTTCTAGTGTTGGAGAGTGATGACTCAACCAGTTCTGAAGCAATGGCTGAAAGTGGTGCAATTGAGGCACTTCTTGACCTCCTTCGAAGTCATCAGTGTGAGGAAACAGGTGCTAGACTACTTGAGGCATTGTTGAACAACGTGAAGATCAGAGATTCTAAAGCTACAAAATCTGCAATTTTACCGTTGTCCCAATACCTTTTGGATCCTCAAACGCAAGGTCAACAAGCAAGGCTACTAGCTACCCTTGCTCTCGGTGACATATTCCAGAATGAGGCTCTTGCTCGATCATCAGACGCCGTTTCGGCCTGTCGAGCACTAGTGAATCTGCTTGAAGATCAACCTACAGAAGAAATGAAAGTTGTTGCTATATGTGCTTTACAAAACCTGGTAATGTACAGCCGATCAAATAAAAGGGCAGTTGCTGAAGCTGGTGGCGTTCAAGTTGTGCTTGATCTGATCAGTTCTAGTGACCATGAAACATCAATACAGGCTGCAATGTTCATCAAGCTTCTTTTCTCTAACAATACCATTCAAGAATATGCTTCAAGTGAAACTGTGAGAGCTATAACCGGTAAAATCTCATCCCTTCATGTTTAAGTTTGAAATAAATCAGAGATCATAGTTTAGTATTGACATTTTGAACCCCCCCCCCCCACATCTCCAATCCCAATTTATCATAATATTCAAAAGATCTAATTCTTCTGTTTGTTGTAGCTGCAATTGAGAAAGATTTGTGGGCTTCTGGCACTGTAAGCGAAGAGTATCTGAAGGCTCTCAATGCACTATTTGGCAACTTTCCCCGACTTAGAGCCACTGAACCATCAACTTTGAGTATTCCTCATCTCGTCACCTCTCTGAAGACAGGATCAGAGGCAACTCAAGAAGCTGCCTTGGATGCACTGTTTTATCTCAGGCAAGCCTGGTCGGCGTGTCCAGCTGAAGTGTCTCGAGCACAATCTATTGCTGCTGCTGATGCAATACCCCTTTTGCAATACTTGATTCAATCAGGACCACCACGGTTTCAGGAGAAAGCTGAATTTTTGCTGCAGTGTTTACCAGGTACACTAGTTGTGATAATCAAGAGAGGAAACAATATGAGGCAATCTGTTGGGAACCCTAGTGTATATTGCAAGATAACCCTTGGAAACACACCCCCTCGGCTAACCCAGGTAAGAGTACATGCACATTTCGATACTCATTTATTTTAGCCCAGCTGTTTGCCCTACTGTTTAAATGCAATCGTGGTTTTCTCTTAGGTTGTATCAACTGGGCCTAATCCAGAGTGGGAAGAAAGCTTCTTGTGGTCGTTTGAAAGTCCTCCCAAAGGCCAGAAGCTTCACATTTCATGCAAGAACAAGAGCAAAATTGGGAAGGTAGATGAGCTGAAGTACATGTTTTGGATGAAATTCGTGTGTTTTCTTGTTTCTGATATATTTTTCTCACTTGTTCTATCCATTTTATTGCTTAATGGCAGAGCTCATTTGGAAAAGTTACTATCCAAATCGATCGTGTAGTGATGCTAGGTGCAGTTGCAGGTGAATATACGCTGCTACCTGCAAGCAAAAGTGGACCATCAAGAAATCTGGAAATAGAATTCCAATGGTCTAACAATTTGCAGCAGCCCGAATGAGGTGCTACTGGTTTTACTATCAAGTATAGATTCATACATAAATACAGAGTTTGATCTTCTTTTTCTCCTGTGATATTTATCGTGCTGGTGTATATAGCTTTCGCAATCTTTGTAGCAATTCTTCCTGTCCAAACGGCTCTGTCTCGATGTATTATTTTTGTAGTTGGAGTCATTTTCCTTTTCTCAAGTGAGATTTCTTTATTCTGTTAAAGATCTTTGTAACTCATATTTGTGCTTTGTTCAGTTGAAGGAAAATAATGTAATTGTGATTCTTGAGGTGTATATCTAACTAGGAGTGTAATCAGATTGAATTGAACCAAATACATTATTCTTCAAATTTGTTTGGAGTTTATCAAAGTTTGGAAGTTATGTTTGAGCTTGTTTCATTATACTTTTTCTTCTATTAATATTTATTATTATTGTTATCTTGCTAAGCTGAAATTGAGATTTAGATCTTTGCAAAAATTTCAAGCTTATTTGTCCTTTTTTCACACTTGCTATGATACTCGGATACAATAGTCAGAGAAAT
Organism: Scutellaria minor; assembly: GCA_954870855.1. Taxonomy (NCBI): domain Eukaryota; kingdom Viridiplantae; phylum Streptophyta; class Magnoliopsida; order Lamiales; family Lamiaceae; genus Scutellaria; species Scutellaria minor. The sequence goes on along the minus strand of OX940732.1, from coordinate 19,662,433 downwards.
TAGTACTTGGCCTCTGGCTCTATTAAAGTGGACAATAAGTCAAATCCTTCTTCACTCTTATCTTACATTTATAAAAAGCTGCATAATTCAAAATGAAAAATAAAAGGATAGGATAGGATGTTTCTATGTGTATGTTCAATTTATACATTACAAAAAAAGTAGATCTTGCATATACAGGGATGTAAAAATATTACTTGGCCAACATATTATGATAAAAAGATTCTATAATTAAACCTGAACCAACATAATTATACAAAAACTTAAAAATAATACTATTTCACAAATATAGTTTTGTGAGATGGGGTTCGCCACTCGCAATTCAAACTCATTTTTCATAGTTTTGTGGATTATGAATGGTAGAGTTTACACATTTTATAAAAATGATTTCACTGGAGTGAAACTAAGAAAAATGAAAATGAAAATAAATGTAAATACATGAGATTATGGCACTTGAGCTACCAAAAAAAAGAAAAAAAAATTGAGTAATAATATTGATTAAGCAGTTTTGCTTGCACGTTCAATAATGACAATGCTTATAATCAAAGCAGATCATGATTGGATGTCCATTATTGGTAGAATTAGGCACATATCAACATTCACCATTACTCCCATTCCCACCTACCCCCAAACAATCAAACAAACAATTGGGTCCAATCCTTTGTCACATTTATTGTTGTTTCATCTTATATTTGTTTTTTAATTTTATATAAATTAATTGTTATTTAATAATATCATATAATATACAATATACGTGATATATTATGATAGTTATTTTGAAATGTCAAATGAAACATACACAATAACAGAATATCTCATGTGTCGGAACAAATAATATTGAGATAAATGTTTGTTTGTCTTTATCCATCTTTAACACTTGTTAATATGATTGTCTTAAAATATAATTTTTTTTTTTATGACTAATGGGATTTGAAACTTATTACCATGTTAATATGTGATGTATGAACATGTGATTGATTATGACAAAACATATCCCAAGCATGTTTTGCTCTAATTACATGACATCTGCCCAACCAAAAACAACTTTTAGTATGTAAGAACTGATACAACTTAGGTTAAATACAAAATTTGCCCTGCATTTAATTGATTTTTAACTTTTGCCTCATGTACTTTAATTTTTTTTTTTTGCCCCTCCCACTTTTATATTTGTTAGTAATTAGTAATAGTCCCCTTAATTCAAAAGGTATAAATTGTAGGGATTAAAAACAAAAAAGATAAAAAATACAAGGTAAAAATGTTTTTACCCCTAAAATCTAACAAAGGAGAATAGGCAAAGAACATCTAAGTGTTGTTCCCTGTACATGAATATAAGCTACATTTTTAAAACTTAATCTTGTTATTAGATTTGCACATTATTACATATATACTCACACTCATATGTTTAAATAATTTGTTTAAATAAAATATCTATAATATACATATATATGTACATGATGCAAAAAAAAAAAAAAAAACGAAAGAAAATGGGAAAGAGACCAAGAGTAAATTGCCATGTGGGCTTACTTGCCTTTTTGGGTGCGTCTTACAATGCGCCACGGTGCGCAGTATACTCAATCTCCTGATCTCTGCTCTGCGTCTTCTTCCTCACTTCTCATTCCTCACTATACCAACTCACCCCACTCTCTCTCTCTCTCTCTCTCTCTCTCTCTGTGCCACCCCGGCGCAGTTTAGCATATCTCTCTCTCTCTCTCCTCACTCTCGCATTTACTCTTCCTCTTCTACCCCATACCAACTCCAGCTACAATACATTTGTATTCGTATCATACATACATATATATATATCTTCGACTGACACGCTCAAAGTTTCCTTTTCTCTGATCTCCTATTGTTTATGGAGATTCGGTTAAATTTATTGGGGATTTTATTGATTTTGTGCGTAAATGGTGGATTAGCAGAGAGCATTGTTTATTCTGCAAGGCTGGTGCATAAGTTCTCGGATGAAGTGAAGGCGCATCGGGGTGTTAGGGTTTTGAAGAACGGAGCTGAGGTTGCCGGTGGTGTTGGTTTTTGGCCGCAGCGGTGGAGCTTGGAGTATTACCGGCGGCTGTTGAGCACCGATTTGCAGCGCCAGACGCTTAAGCTGAATCCTCAGTTCCGATTTCTCTACCCTTCTGAGGGCAGCGCTACATTACCCCTTGGGAATGACTTTGGATGGTTAAAATCTCTCTATATTTCTCTCTATTAAAGTATATTTATGTCTTGGCTTGGTTGTTATCTATATATTTATTTGTCTATTATGTTCAATTAGCATTGAATTCTTTTGCTTATATGGTCTTCACTCAATACTTACGTGTTGGGGAGTTTATAGTGAAAATAATTCTGGTTGATTGAAGCCTTACATATGCCTTAGGAAGATATTGCTGGCTGCATCTAGTTAATGTTCTTTATCCAAGTAAAAAAAGCAGAGACATTTATTAGGAGAAAGACAAAAACCAAGCTTTTGGCAAATTGTGGCAGTAACTTATTTGTACCCAAACGTTTATATTATACGAGATGCTAAATTATTCTGACCAAGTTGCTTGCTATCGGCTTCCTGCTTTTAGTTTTTTTAATTTTTGTTGAATGTAGCAGTGAATTATTCAAGGATGGGGACATTTAAGTACTTAGATAATCCATTTGCTTAAAGTTCATCTGATATGCAATTGAACGAACTCTTTTTGTGTATTAGGCAGCAATTTGATTCATTGATAGAATGTAGAGTTGCCTCTGGGTTATGCTCTAGGTGATATGTTTGAAGCACATGTGAACAGGAAAATCACTTACACTATGTAATTAATACTATTGTGGCCTTGATTGGAATAATTCCAGATTATTGTTGGCCAAAGATGATGCTGATTTCTTTCCTTAAGAAAAAAAGGCTTTTTTTCCTATGATTCTGAAATTTAGTTGTGATTTGTCACTGAACTCAACATTATCTGGCTAAAAAACAGCTTTTGAACAAATTCACATACTTGTTTCACCATTATTCTACATTATGGCTAGTCATAAACTGAAGTAAACATACTAATTTCGGTTACTATATGCATGGCAACATTTAATTATGGTAGTGAAAGTGTTCATTCATTATGATAACCATCAGAGATGACAGTGATATTAAAGAAAGGCCACGTGTTCGTTTGTCAGAATATGTGAATTGGAAAAGAAAGAAAAGTCTTATCCTTATCTATATAATTTCATAACTGTATGTTCTCTTTCACCATGAATACTGTCAAATGAGCACTCAATTTATTTTTTCTTATTCAAACAGGTTACATTATATGTGGATTGATGTAGGCACACCAAAAATATCATTTCTTGTGGCATTGGATGCTGGAAGTGATCTGTTCTGGGTTCCTTGTGATTGTGTTCAATGTGCACCTTTATCATCCAGTTACTACAGCAGTCTGGTAACCCTACTTCTATCTTTCTGCCTCTACAATTGGAATCCTTATTTCGAGCTGTTTGTTAACAGGGAGCTTGTTACCTTGATCAAATATGCCTTCTGTAGCTACTGAATTCTATTCTTCTGATCAAAATTAAGTTTGAATTGGATTATTTGCAGAAAGATTTCATTTTATTACATTTATTTTTTATTTTATTTTTTGAACTTGGATGTTTGCAATTGCTTAACTTTCAATATGAGTTATGTATGCTAATTATTTCAGGAAAAGGTTTGCGAGGTGAATTAAGTGAGAATTTAAAAAATTGAATTTGTTTAGCGCTCTGATCTTGGTAGAATAAGCTGAACCACTTCCAAATAGCTAGTTAGCAACTTGTTAATAACTTATTCAAAATGATTGATTAGCAAGTACCCCCTTGTTTTTGGGACATCAATTATGCAGGATAGAGATCTTAATGAGTACAACCCTTCTGGCTCTAGCACTAGCAAGACCCTCTCTTGCAGTCATCAGTTATGTGAACTTGGCCCAAATTGTCAGAATCCAAAGCAGCAATGTCCATATACTGTCAACTACTATTCAGATGATACTTCAACTTCTGGATTTCTGGTTGAAGATGATCTTCATCTCATGCCAGGTCCTTCTGATGCATCTAACAAATCTGTGAGGGCACCAGTCATTATTGGGTATGTTTTTTTTCCTCATACTTCGGTATGCCTGAGAACCATAAATAAATCTTCTACGCTTCGTTTCTTGATGCCTATATGTTCTTTTATTTTAGCTGTGGTAGTAAACAAACCGGTGGTTACCTCAATGGAGTTGCTCCTGATGGTCTCTTGGGTCTGGGACTCGGAGAAATTTCTGTCCCAAGTTTTCTTGCAAAAGCTGGATTTATTAGGAACTCCTTTTCTCTATGTTTCAACGAAGATGATTCTGGGAGGCTACTTTTTGGGGACCAGGGTATAGCTAGTCAACAAACTACTCCATTTTTGCCTTTGGATGGGAAAAAGTAAGTTAAATGGTAGATGCTAAATTTTTTATGTTTTGTCTGTGCAATGAACTGGATGAAGATACATTTGCTCAATTCATGGCTCAGTTTGACTTATATTATTGGAGTTGATGCTTGCTGCATTGGGAGCTCCTGTCTTGATAATACAAAGGGCCAGATGCTAGTTGATAGTGGATCATCATTCACATTTCTTCCAGTTCAAATCTATGAGAAAGTGGTTGATGAGGTAATTCTTTCTTTGTCTGTCTTTTCATTTTTATTCATTCCAGACTCTTCTCTGCCATAAAAGTGAGCGAGTTTGTTTTACGTTACTGTTATGGTATAGTTTGACAGACAGGTGAATGCTTCAAAATCTAGCTTTGAAGGATATCCATGGGAATACTGCTATAAATCTAGGTATGTGCTTGTGTTAAGTTCAGTGTATTAAAACCACTTGTTCATTTCATTTACTAATCGTCTTTAGTTGGTTATTTTATGTTTCTACAGTTCTAGTGGGATGCCTAAGATTCCTTCTTTCACTATGAAGTTTGCAACATCCAACAGTTTTGTGGTCAGCGATCCTGTTTTTGTGATCTATGGGACTCAGGTCTTTTACTGCAATCCTTGTGTTGCATAGTACCACTATTTTTTACATCTTGATTGCTGTGGTTCAGTTTGATTCTCTTCATGATTTGAATAATGTGCTAAATGTGATGCTTCTTTGGTCTGAAGTCTAGTTCGCTTAGGCCGGTATTTCAAGCATGACCTTTTGATCTAACATAGATTAGGAAGACAAAGAAAGATCAAAATCTTGGGAGGCTTGTTTATTGTTTCAATTACCAAAAGGCATGTCGCCAAACTGCACGATGGAATATAATCAAAATTTCTGACTAAAGAAATAATTTAACAAATCAGGGCCTTCAGATTGATGCCTCATTAAATTAACCTTGCTTGGGTTCAAAGGATCAGAAAGTCATAGATGTAGTCTGTAATTTCTGTACACTCACATTAGAAATGCTCATATGTTTGAATCTTATAACTGTGAGATCTCTGCAGAATTAAAGTGTTTGAATTACGTATAAGAACTGAATTATCTGCATAATAGATTGCCTGTTTGACATTAAGTCATAATTTATGGCAATGAACCAATGTTCAAGATGATGAGACAATAAATGTAACATAAAAGGAACCTTAATTTCTTGGGACAATTTATGACGATGAACACCTATTGTTGGTTAGATTTTGATGACACCTGATCATATATTAAATGGATATCTGAGTTTATTTAGTTGAAAGCATTTTGCTAGCAGCCAATATTTTGCTTCTGCAGTTATGGACGGTTTTGCATGTCTGTATGCGAATGATGATATTTATGATGCAAAACATGCATAACCTATGGATGGTGTCTTTGTGGTTCAGGGTGCTGTTGGATTTTGTTTAGCAGTACAGCCCACAGATGGAGATATTGGAACAATTGGACGTAAGACCATATTAACTATTACTTAAGCTTTTAACTTTTATAATGAGCAGCCATGAGTTTTACATCTTTAATCCATAAAAGAGAATTAAACACACTTTACCATGTGGCAGGCATCATACGAATGTCTAATTGTTTTTACTATCTTCATGAATGAATTGTCCCTTGCAGAGAACTTCATGACTGGATACCAGATTGTATTTGATAGGGAAAATTTCAAGCTGGGGTGGTCACGTTCAAATTGTGAGTATCTAGACCTTGGCATATTAGCTTGAGATTGATCCATTTTAAGCATTTGAAATCATACAGGTTCATTTACATACCTGTTTCTGTGCATCTCACAAAATTCCATGCTGATGAATATCTCATTTATAGCTGAATAAACTCTTCCAATCTGTATATTTGTAATGTTTTAGGGCTGTGCCTGGGAAATTTAGTGGAGAGAAGGACGAAATGCGTTAGTGAGCTAAATACCATGAGTCTCTCTAAATTGATAGGGTTTCCCATCGTCAATCTATGGCTTTCCACTGCCAATAAAAAGTATTTTTGATGCATGCTTATATGGTTATACTCCTCTCTTATAAGTATTAAAGACGAATGAAGATAACGTAGAAAGAGAGAAAAAGGGAAAATGACGCCACAGACGCTGCAGACACACAACATTTTAAGAGTTAGATGAAGCACCTGATTCCTGCCTAATATAAAAATAATTCGAAACATTTGAGTTGTTTTGATCATTATGCTGTATCTCCCTCTTTGTTCTATCATTTAGTATGTTTTTCATATAAATTTATTCTTATCTAATTTACAGAACCATCTTATACGTGCACACTCAAGTATCTGCCTACATTCTAAATCTCTCCACCCAAAATGTCATCTCTCCCCAGCGCTTACATCTATGCATTGTTTATACCTATCCATGCAAAATCATTTCTCTCTAGTGCACATGGTAAAGTGTAAATTGTTTTAGGTAAGGATCTCAAAAATGGAGATAGAGCGCCTCTAAATCCATCAGGTACTAGCAACTCTCCTAATTCACTGCCGACAACAGAGCAGCAGAGTGCACCTAACGGTCATGCAGTTGCTCCTGCAGTTGCTGGAAGGACACCTTCCAAATCCTCGGCCACATGCCTCTCATGTTTGGTGAAGTTCTTCTTATTGCTGCTCATGACCCATATATCCTAAATTAGTAAATAAAAAATCTCTGTAGTTTAATGTAAATTATGATTCCTAGTTTCGTAGTCTATTAGTCTTGGCCATTCTTTCTTCCCCTTCCATCGTTACTATCCACCATCCTGCATTCTCTTTTTTAGTCTTTGAATTAGGGTGGTGATGCATAGATTACTATCTAGCCCTTCTCTTCCTTGATTTATCCTTTACCATGTCTATTGTATGTAATCATAAAATCTCATTTCATAGAAATATATGTAATTCCCCAATTTTGGTTGTTTATTATTTAAACCATTCTGACAGTTATCTTTATGCCCAATTCTCTCTTCATTACCTAACTGCAAATTTCAATATGGCTTGTGGCCTTGTCATATTCAATATTTTTTCAATGATGACCAGTTTCAATGTCTGTAAGCTCTATTATTGTGCATTTGCTACCTGAACAGCAGGATCTGGCATTTTCCTTATAATTTTTTTTTTTTTTTTGGAAATTCTATTCTACCCACTTGGATATTACCCTCATTTAATATTACCCTCATCTATTCCTTGTCATATTCAATATTTTTTCAATGATGACCAGTTTCAATGTATGTAAGCTCTATTATTGTGCATTTGCTACCTGAACAGCAGGATCTGGCATTTTCCTTATAATTTTTTTTTTTTTTTTGGAAATTCTATTCTACCCACTTGGATATTACCCTCATTTATAGGACGTGTGACATGTGGCACATCTTGAAAAGATCAATGGTCAATTTTTTTATAACTTTATTAAGATGTATCACATATCACATCCTCAGAATGAAAGTAATAGCCAAGTGAGTAGAATTGAATTAGCATTTTTTTGGAAGACTTGTAATAATGTTGAACATCCATATTTTGTTCCAATGTTACAAATGTCGGGCCGAAGATTGGGCCTAGCACCTACACAGGGACGGCAGATTGGGGCCTCGCACCTAGACGGGGCTAGATGGAGCCCGGATTTGAAAAAATGTGGGGCTGGTCACTAGGCCTAGCACCAAGGCAGGGTCTTTTAGAAACACTAAAGGAGCTTCAGTCTCTTCTATTTCAATAGGCAGCTATTGAGGTAGGATTTCTCTCAAATCATGTTGGTTGAAGATAGCTGGAAGCCAGGGAAACCTTATCTGTTTGTCAAAGTACTGAAGAATTATTTATGTTGCAGATATTTTTCATTTGAGCAGAAAATTAAGGAAAGATTCTTGTCTACCTAACAAGCTTTGTCTTGATGGAGGTATGTTCTCAATCTAAGGAAACATATTTGTTCTGTTTTATTTGTGTCCTAAGCTTTATTATATTATTTATATATATGTTAGAGCACATTAGTCCAAAGTGACAGCCTGTGTTTTCATTGTCTTGTGATATTGAACAATTCCCTATTTATAATTCCTTTTGTTTCTATTTAGTTAAGGTTTCCCTGATCATCATTATTATTTTTGTTGAATAATCAAGTTGCTAGAACTTTGAAAATGACAGCTTGAACAATCATCAATAATTGAATAGACTACCCAACACCAATATTTTTATGTATTTCTTGAAACTACTCTATTTATGTAACAGACTATGATTCGTGTGGCCATATCACAATCTAAATTTCGTGAGACGGGTCAATTCACTACACAACCCACATAACAAAGACTAACTTATAAAAATAGGTTTGAATTGTAGGACTCTGTCTTATAAAATTACATTAGTGAAACGGTTTCGTATAACTTTTTGTGGATGTAAAATAAGCTATTAATTAGAAAAACCAATTCTCAGGTTTGGCTTCTGGAAACTTTGTTGTCTAATTTATTTTGGGTAAATGGCACATCATCCCCCAAATTTACGCATTTTGGCACATGACCCTCCAAAAGAAAAATAAATCTATGCCACCCAAACTTCATATTTTTGGAGCACTTTATCTTTCAGAACAATTTTCAAGCTTTTGTCCTTGCAGAAACTGGTTCCCCCTTTTCAAACCTTTCCATCTCCAAATGTTTCTTGAATGTAAATATTGATAATTGTTTGAATTGATGGAATCTATGCTTTCATGGTGTCAAAATAACTTATATTGGGCTACTAATTATTCTTACAACATATTAATTCTTGAATTTCATCTATCTGGGTTATCTTTTACATCTACACTCAATGATGCTATCTACCATAGATTGAAATAGAACTCTTTGCAAGGTAGGTTGATTTTTGGCAAGATACATGTTAAAGAACTCGATAATTCTTTTGGTGGGTAAAGTGCCAAATACTATAAAGTTTGGAGGTGGGGAAGTTGGAGGATTTTGGCCTATGTTTTGCAGTGTTCTAAAAAAAAATGCATGAGTGGCTTACAAGTATTGTCATTTTGCTTAAAGAGAAACTCATCCATTCTCTACTTTTAAGCTTTTGGTTCTTTAAAAAATCTGTTAAATTGTCTTAAATGAGTTTTTATACTTGAAATTGTCAACATTGCACTTAATATATATTTGAGGCTCTTGAGGATACTATTGGGGCGGAGCGGGTTTGAAAATTGAAATGCAGTCTAGATCTTCAATTGTGTTCTATTATATTTTTTAACTATATTTCATGTATAGTTATAAAATATGAAATATATTAAATTATTATCAACCAGGTGGGGGTGGAGTATATGGCCAAAAAAATGAAAACAAACCAAACAATAATCTTCACTATCAAAATGCAGAGCAAAAAGTAGGGAGTCATTGTCCATAAACCTTAGAAAATATTGAAATATTAAAAAATGGGATACCTGATGGATCAATCTCATTTTATTAGTATATATTGAATTATAGATTTTAATGTTTCAATGATTGATGTTTGAAGTTGTTCTAATCAACAGTACATATAGGACACGGAAATACGATGGTTTTTCTAATTGTATTCCCATACTGATTATTTAAAAAATCAATTAGGTAAAGGCCCAGTTATTTTTTTTATTTAGTCAATTTGAAAATAATGATGTGACCACCTAAGATATGGACCCAATATCTATATGCATATGCATGTGTTTATTTAGCAAAATTACAGACAATATTTATTAGGGCACCCACATTGGTAATTTATAAGAATATACTATAATAATGAAACAAAAAAGGTAAAAAGAAAAAAAGGAAAAAAAAAAAAAGTAATGATTTATAGTAGTTTATTGGGCCATGCAGAAGGTCAGTGTCTTTCTCTCTCCTCTAACAACATTAGCGCAGGAGAATACTGACAAACTGTTAAAACATCCATGGTTTACTTTATCATTTAAAAATGATTTTTTTTATTTAAAAATATTCCTGGAATGAATGAATGCAATTGCTCTTAGTACATTTAAAAGTTGACCTATTCTCAAACAAGATGAAATGATCAATCAAAAGAAGATTTGAAAAAAAAGAATTTTTTTTTTACATCCTTACAATAAGTATAAGTTGAAGCCAGATTGAAACACATAAATGGTCAAATTGGACACTACATCGAAAAGACGATACCTCATTTTGTGTTCTATTATACGAGTTTATGTGTGTAAATGATGTATGTAATATAATATTAAATAACAAATAAAACATCATTTTATAATAGAAAATTCAAATAAGATTTGCAAATGATGCATGTAATATACGAGTTTTGTGTGTAAATGATGCATGTAATATAATATTAAATAACAAATAAAACATCATTTTATAATAGAAAATTCAAATAAGATTTGCAATTTTGAATATTAGAGCTCGTTATATGTTTTCGACTTCCGATTCCAGCCATGTCGCCAGCCAAACACGTCTGATTCATTACTCTTTTTTTTTTTTTTTTAACTTTAAAAAAAATATATATAAATACCATCAATTCATTGTTGCTAATAATAATGTTATGTTGGCCTGAAATGTTTGGTTACCAACTTTCAGTGGACTTCAGAGGGTTGGTTTGTATATGTTTTTCATCATCGTATGATACCCTTTTGATTTATTAAATCTTCAAATACATAAAAAAAAATTGTATATAACTCGTTAATCATAACCTTAACATATTATTAATAGATTGTAATATGCCTTCAAAGCATGTACTCTGAAATGTGAGCCTAAAAAGTGTGTATCCAAAAGTGTATGAATATACAATTAGGGCAAATAATGAAACAATTGGGGCTTGATGAAATTCTTAGACTCTGTATAAAATCAAATCAATGTTTAAAAAAAAAAAAAGTAAATGTTTTTTAAGCCCTGAATTTTCATGTTTTTTGTTATTAAATCATGGGATTTTATTGTGTATTGTGTTATATTGAATCATGAAAACATTTTAGGACTCAAGGTGAACAAAATGTTCAAGGCAAGCTAAAATAATATAAACATAAAAAAATTCAAACGAGATCCTCTCTATTTAAACGTATATTTCAATTTATGTTTTAAAATATACGAATAGTATAATTGAAAATTAATAGTTTTTCACAAGAGTATAACTGAAAACGCGACTCTTAAAGAAAAGGTAGCAATTATGAATAAGAAAACAACTCATATAACCGAAAACACGCTTAGAATCTACCACCGCCAATTATTCATTCATTCATCTCCCACCATTGGATTAAATTCGGCGCTTACGATCGCGACACGTGTTCAGGGATGTGGCCGCTACTCCTCTATTATTGGTGCTGCATTATTTTTGTGAACCACTGTTTTTTGTAATTCTTTTGTATAATTTGAAATACTTTGATTTAATATAATTTGCATGTCATACTTTATGTTGTAAACATGTAGATTTATAAACAACATTTTTCTTTAAGTGCAGCTAGACATCTCCAACATTGTACGATATCTTGTAATATTTTAATGTAAACATTGTCATTGATCTCCAGCCGTCAACACTAATTTTTGCACTAAAAGTGAATATTTAATAATATTTCATGTTATTAAAAAAATGAAAAATAAAAGAAAATGAATTAAATATATGAAAAGGAAAAGAAAAACAAGAATACCGCTAGTTTTAAGTCTGCATTAACCTAATATGAGCATTAGATAACTTTTTATAGTACTATTGGAAAAGAAAAACATCAAATACACATAGTTTTACAACAATGTTGGAGATGCTCTTAGTCTTTCACATCATAACATTTCACCTCATAAATATTTACCAAAGTTGTGTCATGTGTGTACCTTTATTGGTGCATATGGACTTATTTAGGTCAATAATTTTCACTGTTTAGACACTTTTTTAACAGTTGCTTACTTTCTTTTCTTTCACTTTCTGTCATTTTCTCCTACATCTAGTAAAGAATCCATTAATTTCTACAAAAAAAGCAAATATATAGTTAAAAATTAAATCAAATTAATCAAATCCCATGTTTAGAAGGAAATCATAGCAGAAGTGTAGTCTATATAAAGAAGCAAGGTGTGTTGAGAAATTCTTCAAAACTGGGTAGAAAACAGCAGCTTTTCTCACACCCCTCTGCTTATTTGAAGGGAAATCCATTTTCTTGCAAATTCTAAATTCTTCTCATTTCCAGCTTTATACAGCTTTTGTTCCAAATATATTTTCTTCCTTAAAAAGGGCTTATTTTTTTCAGTGATTTTGGTGTGATCATTGATAATAACCAAATATATATTCTTGATATCTAATCAAAGGTCAAAATAGTGAAGATCATAATGGGTGTATCAGGAACATTAGAGTACATTTCAGAGCTTATGAGCAGTGGCCATAAACACAAAAAGAAGAAGAAACAGTTCCAATCTGTTCATCTCAAAGTCAGAATGGACTGTGATGGTTGTGAGCTCAAAGTCAAGAATGCCTTATCTTCTTTAACTGGTACATCACATTCTCTCTCTCTCTCTCATCTTTCTCTCTCTTACTATATTTCATGAACATGACATGCAGGAGTGAAATCTGTGGAGATAAATAGGAAGCAACAGAAGGTGACAGTGACAGGATATGTGGAAGCAAGCAAGGTGTTGAACAAGGCAAAGGCCACCGGAAAGAAGGCGGAGATATGGCCGTATGTGCCCTACAACCTGGTGGCGCAGCCCTATGCTCCGATGGCCTACGACAAGAAGGCGCCACCTGGCTTTGTAAGAAAAGTAGATAACCCACCAGCAAATGCCAGCGTGGCAAAGCTTGACGACCCTTACATGGCTATGTTCAGTGATGACAATCCTAATGCATGCTCTATTATGTAATCTAATCACAACATCAACATCATCATCATTTTAATTAATTACTACTACTCAATATTTTCATGTATTATGGTTTTGATATATATAAATATTTACTTGTTTAGTTCTTGTTTTTTGCCAATTAGTATTTCAACTTGAATCGATTTCTCTATATATAGCATTTTTGTGGTTTGAGGTGAATTTATTTTAATATGTTATAAAGTATACAAATCAATTAATTGGGTGTGATTGGCAATATAAAAAAGACCTAATAATTGGGGGGATAATTTTGTTTCTCCTAATGTATATTTGGTTAAGATAATAAGGGCCCAAAAACAGGTGGATACTTTGGTATGAGCAATTCATGGCTCTAATGTTTGTAACCAATAATGTCGATTTCATTCAAGAAATTTGTCTGCAATTTAATGGCAACTAGTTTGCATTTTCTAAAAGCAACAGATCAACATTATATTTTCTTTGATTTTTATTTTTTTTTGAAATGTTAATTGAATATTTGGCTTTGTGATACTCTATACCAATAAAAATTAGAGCAAATTCAAATCGAGAATCTTCCCACATTTTATCGACCAACTTTTTAAGAAAAATTCATTTGGATCACCGACAATTTAAATTCTCAAAAAAGTATACATTTTCAATCCCATTGAATTGGGTAGTACTGTGCATCTAAATTATATGTATTATTTCTTAATTTTATTTTTAAAATTGCAAAACAACCTGTGCATGATGGACACATTCTCTACATTTGAAAATCTTAATTGTAAAAGACAAACAACGTTGTAGTTGAATTCTTAAGGCTCCAAAAAGGCATTGCAAAAAACAAAGCAAATGCAAATAAAGCATTCCCTTTTCATTTGTTGGAAGAATATTTGCAAAAGAAAGTAAGATGTAAAAAGAAGCAAAGAACAATCTTTGATCAGATGCCCACACCTTCATCTAATTAATTAATTAATTCTTTGTTATTCCAACTGATTTTCCCAATTAATTTCCATCTTAATTGAGTACACTTATACAGAGTTACCCAATTTATTTTTATTAATTCCAACATTATATAGAAAACCAATCCAGATTTTCCGTTCATTTCATATTCCATTACTTGTAATTCACGCATACCAAATGAAACGTACACTGATCAAATAAACAATCTCTACGTATAAATTAATATCAAACTAGTCTCCATTAATGGTTTGAAAAGGCAATTATCCCAATTAATACTACAACATTATGGTCAAATATTTCTGGTACAATTAATTAATTACATGGTAATTCAAGAGTAAATCTCGTACAATCGAACCATTTTTACACCAACTTCTCCACTCTTCATGCTATGGTAAAAAAATGTTTTTTTAACCAACAAACTTGTCCAACAATCACCTCTTCTCCCTACCAACCTTTCATTCCCATAACTATACATTCACCATTTTCACATCTTATTGTCCCCTTTGCCAAAAACCATACTTTTGTTATGAAAATCTTGCTCTTGTTAAATTAATTGCCATCAATCGGGTCGAAAAAATGGGTCGAAGTAAACTTCCCATCAAGAAAATAGAGAACACTACGAATCTTCAAGTCACATTCTCTAAACGTCGATATGGTCTCATTAAAAAGGCCTATGAAATTGCAGTTTTATGCGACATTGATCTTACTTTGATCATGCTATCTCCTTCGGGTCGTCTCAGCCATTTCTCTGGTCGAAAAAGGTGACAATTATTTTTTTTTCGTAAAAATCATAATTTTTTCATCGTAATTTTTATTATTAATGCTTGATCGGATTGATCAATACTTCAATTAATGTTGATAGAGTGGAAGATGTGATATACCGTTATATTAACCTATCCGATCGCGATAGAGGAGGGTAATATTTTCTACTTTGTTTCATTTTCATCTTCATTAATCTCGTATTTTTTTTCACTAAAATGATTTGGGAATAATTTTATTTTTTTGCAGGATTATTGTAAATAGAGAGGTAAGTTTATAAACAAGAATTAAATCGAATGATGCATTGCTCTTTAATACTTGAATTAAATTTAATAATATGGTATTCCACATTGATGCAGCAAATAGTGAACACTTTAACAAAAATAAAAACCGAAAAGGAGCTTGCCATGCAAAGGTCTGTCTTGAATTTCCTTCTTAATTTCTTGTAAATTTCCAATTTTCATTTTTTTAATATTTTTATTTATTTGGATAGTATTAATTAAAATATTCATCATTTGGACCAGTGCTGCAACTCCTGGCTCTGATACTGAGGTGAGAAGACTATCATTTAAGCCTCAAAATGGAGAATTTTATTTAGGAAGTATTTTATCAACATAAAAATATTACTGTTTTTTTTTTTCTTGTTTCAGGAAATACAAAAGGACATTTTAGATTTGCAACATCAGCTTGAGAGCGCTGAAGAACAGCTTAGGTACATAGAAAACAAAGATAACCAAGAACATGAGTTAAAAAAAAATTAAAAAAAATTAAGCAAATATATATATATATATATATATATATATATATAATCTAAACAATAATTAATAATAACTATCATTTTTGTTTGTTTATTGACAGAGTGTTTGAACCAGATTCAGACAAGTTTACATCTCTTGGAGAATTCCAATCGTGCGAAGTGCGAATGGTCGAAGCATTGAGACGTGTTACGCAAAGAAAGGTAACACTAAAAATCGAGTTGTTATTCCCAAATAAAATCAGACATAAGTTTGGAACTGGATTATTAAAAAAAATATTTAAATGCTGATTATAAATCCCATTTAATTTATCTCTTACTAATGTTATTACAGAGAATCCTTCTTAGCAAAGTGGGGCAGCAATCAAGTTACCAAGACACTATACAGGTAACAAATAATGCTTGAATTATTTGAGCTTTACATAAGAGAAATGATTTATATATAATGGTCTTTTATTGTTTTTATTGCTCGATTTATAAGATAAAAAGTTTAAAATTAATTAATGTGATATTTATATAAATTTGTTTGCAATGAAAAGCAAATAAATACAGTGGTTCAGTACATAAGTGAAGCACAAGCACATGGAGCAGAAGCGTTGCTGGATAATGATGATGTTGAACATGGAATTGATCAATTGAGCAATGATCACATCAACTTTGGATCTGATGCTTCTTCTGCTACTCTAAGGTTTGAAACATTTTACTTGCAAAATCGGTTCGATGACTATTGGGGTGTAATAAAACTAGTTACGTTCATGTTCCTTTTAAAAGTAGTAAAACTAGTCGATTGTCTCGTGTTGTCGCACTTTTGGCCCTAAAATCCCTAATTTAGACAGGATTTTGCATACTATGACCATTTCTGATGATGTGACTAGCCTTATGAGACGCTATGTCAAGTTAATCATCTGAAATGGCAAGAGGGGTAAATTGGGGATTTTAGGATCAAAAGTAATTAAGTAGCAAAACTAGTCGACTTTTTGCCCTAAAATCCCTTAATTTAGACGGGATTTTGCATACTACGACCAATTTTGATGACGTGACTGGCCTTGTGAGGCGAAATGGCAAGTTCATAATTTATATTGGCCGGAGGGGTAAATTAGGGATTTTGGGACGAAAAGTGTGACAATTTAAAACAAAATGAACTAGTTGACATATACTAAAAGCAACATGCATGATTAGTTTTAAAAAAAAATCAATATAGTGGTATATATATTGATATGAATTGAATAATGTATGTATATATATATTTGGTTGTGAATTATATATAGGAAGCAATCATCACCAACAATGTATGAATCGGTATCTCAAACAAGTGGAAATGAGAATGCTCAAACAGTGGAAGGATGTCAAAACAGTCATCCAAATGATCAAAATGATAATGCTTTTCAACAATTCATCAATTCCTCTAAAGATCTCTATACTTCTTTACTACCACCACAAACCTCTTTTCTCAAGGTTAATTTCTCATTATTATTTTCTAATTACATCTTTTTATTTTTGAGTTTTTTTAGTGTATAGATATGTTTATTTAATTATGAGGTTGCATATATGGGTGCAGGATTTGATGGAGGGTTCAACAGGAACCCTTGGTGCACTAGACCAACAAGCCATGTTCTTAACATCACAGACCCATCAATTGCCATCAAGTGAGCTTCATCTATAAGCTCATATAATTTTTTTTTTTTAATATGATCAATAACAAAGGTAGAGCATTAATGGTCAAAATATATACTATAATTTGGATTTAATTGGAGAATATGTTAATGTATGCAGAAAATATTTTCTCCACTTTGGTTGACAAGTGTAGGTTTTTTTTTTTTTGACAAGTGTAGTTCTTTAGTTTAATTCTCTTTCATGTTTTATCAGTGCAGTAGATTTAGCAAATGTAGTGGAATTGAAATTACGTTGTATTTTTTTTTAGGGAATTAATACATTGTATTTAATTGAGAATTAATGGTTGTGTAAATTAATTGGTATAGTAATTAAAGCATTGCCTTTTGATTTGTTAACTTTCACATTTTTTTTTTTTTTTATAACCCAATTCCAAAATTACTTCTGAATTATTTGGAAATAACAAATTGACCTCTAGCTCTAAATTACCTTCATTTTTTTTCTTTCTGAAATAGAACTCTGTTCGTTTGTAAAAGTAAAGTTTGTATATTTTCCCATGTATTAACATTTAATCATTATGTAAGTCATAAGCACATGAACCAAATTCAAACAACACTGAAAATGTATGAATACTTAAAATAAAATAAATAAATAAATACACACCTACATATATATTTTACTATTATAAAAATGGTTTTTCCAAGCATGACCATACTATTTTTTTTTTGTGGTTTATAACTAGCTACTAGCTAGAGGCAAAATTGAGATATATTCTAGTACATATTGCTTTAATATATATATATATACACACACACGCATATAATTAGGATCGATGTATATATTTATCCAATGACATAATTGCTTTATACATTAATAAATTGGAATAATATTATAATTACTAAGAAAAACCAATACATAATGAATAGACGAAGGAAGGAAGCAAGCAATTGATAAAGAAAATTAAAACAAAATTCCTCAATATAGTATGAAGAGTATATTTCTCAAATACACAAATTCAAATTGAAGTCTTCTGATATTTCATGCACACTATTTAGAAAACCCCCCCTCGTTAAAATTATCTTCAAGAAACAAGTCCTCCAACTCCCACAAATTGCTCTTCTGGGCCTTGGGTGTCCACACTGTGTTGTCAACAAAACCCTATTTCCATAACAAACACAACATTATTGCAATTAATAATGCAATTTTGCAATATAACGAATTAATAAAATATAGGTAAAAATGTTAGCTATTAATCATCATATAGTTACCTCTTGTTGTGGATTATTCAGTAATGTGTTGTGGCATCCTTTCCTCTGTGGATCGAGTCTATATGAAGGGGCCATGGATTGATGAGTCATATGCATCTTATTACGTCCAAATCTACGTAAATCTTCTTCATTCACATTAATATTAACGTTGTTGCTCGAATTATTATTACCATAATTAAACATGTTATGATCATGCCCCATTCCTCCTCCCTCCATGTTGCTGATCTGGTGAAAATTCAAAGTTGCATTTCGCGAGCTGTTTGCGAACATTTCAAAGTCGCGTGTAAATTAAATAAATCGATCAATTCAAATAATATTTCTATAGAGCGAAGAGAATAATACATTCGTACAAAAACTTTAGAAAACTATGAAAATTTACCTTGAAGGTTGGAGGGTGCTAAGAGTTGCATTTGAAAAGGGTGCCTGAAAATATTTTTTTAGATAAAAATAAGACTAAAAAAATTAACCAAAAAAATAAATAAGTTAATTAATATGCTTAAATATATATACATACTGAGGAGAAATTTCTCCAAGGATTAGTAGTATTCTGTTGAGGCAAATTCAGTAGGTCTTGATGTGGCTGCAATAAAATGACTTTGTCAAGAAATTTAATAAATAACTCTTCTAATATATATATGTAATGTAAATGCAAATAAATTCTTGCAACTTTTAATGAAAATTAAGTTCAAATATTTGTACCTGTTGAGGTTCAGATGTTGCCATAATTCCAGAATCAAGGATGATTGGAGAATAAGAGAAGTTGCAAGTATTTGATATGTTCGGATTCGTATTTGTCTGATCGATCAAGTCTTGAATTATGCTGTTACGAACCTTGGCACTATATATAGAGAGAATTAACCATCAAAACAATATTTATTTCATCATTTAACTATCTCGATTGTAAATGAGGAATCATAAAATTAACATATAAAAAGATGATGTTATATTATTTGCTTTTACATTACATACCTGTAGGGACTTATCCAAGGGTCAAGTTTCATTAGAATTTGTGCTGAGTTTTGTGCAGGTAAATTTACTTCATTCTCATTGAAAATTGAGGCAAATTGAATCTCCTCTTGGTTCTGCAACAACATTTTAATCACCTAATTATAAGTATTTTTAAGATTCTTAAAAAATTGTATATTAAGAGAAAATTATGTCCTTACTTGCAAATTTGGCAGCAGGCGCGACGTTGTCATATTACTTGCACACAATGCATTCTAAACAATAATAAAGAACATCATTAGTATCTATCTATCTATCTATATACATATATATATATATATATATAAATAATCGAATATTAAATAAAATAGAAATGAGAGCATTTTCCCATCCGAAACTAGTTTCTAAGAATAGATATTTAAAAATAAAATAAAGAGAGAGTTAGAAAGGCCACCAAAAAGTAGTCTTTTTCCTTTTCCTTTTTATTTATTTTTTTATCCAAAATTTTTCATAAAAATTTTAAATTGGTATGTAACACAAGATAATCAAATTAATCATATATTTTCATGCTTTAAGGTGACACACATAATGCATCTATAATAAAAAAATTAGAATCCTTTGATGGATGGAAGATAATACACTAGTTTGTTAAAACACAATAAAACATATAATTTCAAATATATGCAAATTAATAAAAATTGGGACTAACTTTTCTAGTTGTGACCCTTTCTAGAGAACGAATTATGTTTCTCTCACACCAAGACAATTGATGCAAAGAAGAGTCCTGTTCTGGATCCACTTCAAAGTCCCTAAAATTTCAAGACAAATAAATATAGTGGTTATAACAATTTAATTAGACTCAAAATTATAAAGTCATGGGATTAAAATTATAAAATGGATATAAAAGGCAAAAAAATAGAAAGTAAAGTTATAGGACTAAAAAACCCTTTTTTTTTTTAATTCGAAAATGTATTTTACCTGAGATCTGCTTCTATAATTTGGAGCTCCAAACCACTCTTTTTAATTTGTAGTTCAAGATTCTGATCAAAAATCATACAAAACTAATTAAATATAAGAATTTATTGAGTAGAATATATAAATTAACATGTAAATATAAATAGGTGTACATACCTCAATTCTTGAATCAGGTTTTTAATTCAGAGAAGAAGAAAACAAAAATTGTCAGCTTAAAATCAAATAACCATGACACTAGAGAGAGAGAGAGAGAGAGAGGAGAGAGAGAGAGGAGAGAGAGAGAGGAGAGAGAGAGAGATACTGTTTGTCCAAATATAGTAACTTGTTGGTATCACTCCTGATATGATCCAGATGTCGCAGCTTCTCCAATTTATTCTTCATATAAATAGAAAATAATATTTCATATACAAAAATGAAATAAAAATTACTAAATTAAATAAATTAATTAAACATACCTCTATATAATTTATGTGACTGCATCGAAAAAGTCATGAACAAAACAAACAAGCAGACAAATATATAAGTACTTTAATCATAAAAAATCAATAACTTTTAAGGGAAAAAAAAAGACAATTTTTATTACTTCAATCTACTCTCTGCTGGTAGATTAACATAACGACGAAGAACCTCTTCAATCCTGCCAAAAAAAAAAAAAAAAAACCAGATTAATTAAATCACCTATTGTGTTGCTCAACCATTTAATTTTCATCCCAATCTATTGTTATAAAATACAAATTTTCCAATTCTCTAAAAAAAAAAAATTGACCTTCTGTTGTTGCAGTACTTGCTAACTCGACCAGATGGTGAGAATGCAATGAAAGCAACATCTGTGTCACAACAAACAGCGATTTCATTAGCCTTCTTCATCATACTACTACGTCGTTTTGAAAACGTCACTTGACATTTTGTCACATCGTCTATCTTTTTCATGTCTATTTTTCGACCCATTTTAGAGATGTAGAAATTCCAAATGGTGAATAGAAGGACCAAAGGCTGTAGACCTATATAATGTTGAATATGTTGAAAAGTCAACTAACATTTAAATCACCAACAAAAAATTAATTCCTTGAGTGTGTAATAATGGCTCTTTATTGATGGTTTAATGGAGAATCTATGCTGTAATAATCATAAATTGAAAATTATTAATTCTATTGCCAAGTGTAAGCACAAGCATAGGTATAATACCCAAATACCTAAGGCATGTTTGGCAAAGGTAAGGCAATTACATAAGGACTATATATTGCAGTATTTTAACATTTAAATCTTGAAAAAAAATATGTATATTGAAGAATATACATTACATCTTCATGAGACATTTTTTAACATACTTACTTTTTATTTATTTATCATGATTTGACATTACGAGATAAATATAAAAAATCGACCAAGAAGAAAAATCGTAAAAATATTATTTCCTGAGATTTAAACACACAGTAAAAAAAAAAAAAAAACTTTCATGACAAACAGGACGTTGAACAATAATTATGGTTTGATTTAGCAAATCCAATGTCTTTGATTCTATTGCTCTTTGGATGGAAAGTTGTTATGAATATATGTGTGACAGTTGTTTTGTACACATTATTACAGCTAAGGTTGAATTGTAATGGGAAGAAGACCTATAATAAATTTTTACAGATAATAGATAGATTTTATCCAGAGAATTGTACTTTTGGTCTCATCAGATTATGATCTTATTAATTGTGGTAAAAAAATAAATGTATTCAATCTCACTTCATTAAGCCGATATCGATATCAAGATAACATTCCGTTACTTATCCGTTAAATCGTCGCATTTTTGGTGCCATAATTACAAGTTATTAAAATATTAATTTTATTTTCCTTTTGATTTTGTGAAATTTTTACAAATTTAACAAATAGTTTTCTTTTGTTGTTTGGAAATAAATTTTATTTTTTCGTTTTGTTTTGCAAATTTGGCTGTTTGATTTTAGATTTATTTATTGCAAATTTTCCTTCTTTTGATGGGCTGTGTAACCTCCTAAAACTGCTTCTTTTCTTAGGCCCAATAAACAACAATATGGGCTGTGAAGCCCAATAATATTGGGCCTTAATCTCCACCCCAAAGAGATGGCCATATAGTTGAACATTTCAACAACGGCGTACAATAGCATACCGTCGGCCATGGACGTCCCTGAGTCACCACCACAACGAGAGAACTCATCTCCGATCGCCACCGATGGGGCCAACGATGTGGGGGACGACCCACTATCGAGTCCATACGCGTCTCTGAACTCCCATTGCTACGAACTCTCCACCCTGCAGGACCTCGCTTGCCGCGGCGCGTGGCGAACCATCCTCGACAAGGTGGCGCGTTCGCGCTCACTCTCCCTCCTTTCCAAGCCCCACGAGCACCTAATTTACCTAACTCTCAACGTCCTTGCCCTAGTCAAGCTCCGCCGCTACTCCGATGCGCAGCAAGAGCTCCAAACCCTAGAAGACGACGACTTCGATTCCAAGCAATACCTATTCGAATCCTATCCAGATCATTACCCGAATCGTAAGCCTGGATCCATGATCCCTTTCGCGCTGCGTTGGTTGCACGCGCATTTGCCCTTTACCCTAGGCGATCGCCAATCATCCCTCGATCGCCTTTACTCTCTTCTGCATTTCATCCGCGACTCAAAGCTGTCCCCAGATCGTGATTCAATCGGCGAAGTTTCACTTACCCTATGGAAGAAACGCGAGACATTCGTGATCAATTCAATCATAAGCCATCATTTGAATCAGAAGGAATTCAAGGTGTGCCTGTATCTGTTGAAGGCAGAGGTAAGCAAAAATGAGGATCCTTTCACTGTATCGAAATTAGGATACGTACAAATGCAATATGGCGATCTTGATGGTGCAAAGCAGAGCTTTGAAATGGTGGAGAAAATGGTGGAGGGAAGTGAGAGTGGAGATGTGAGCTTGAAGAATCTAGTGAGTAGGAATAAGGCAATGGTGTATTTGGTGGGGAAGGATTACGTATCGGCGGTGAGGGAGTATGAGGAGTGTATAGAGAGGGATGGATCCGATGCAGTGGCCATTAACAATAAAGCTCTTTGCTTGATGTATTTGAGGGATTTATCGGACTCGATTAAGGTGGTGGAGAGTGCATTGGAGAGGGTTCCAACGGTGGCGTTGAACGAGACGCTTGTTGTGAATTTATGCAGTATGTATGAGTTGGCATATGTGAACCATGGTGATATAAAGAAGACTCTTAGCACTTGGATTGCAAGAGTGGCTCCAGATGACTTTGATACTTCATGTACGAGGATATGAGGTACTGATAATCAGTTTTACGATGTAATGGCTTGCTGGATTTGATATGCTTAGCTATTCTTTGTGTTATGAGAAGTGAATCCTTGTTACTCAAACTGTGAGTTCTTGTTGATGATGATAATGATGATGATGACTATTTCTTCAGCTGGTTTTGTATCTTTTTGTTGTCTTGTTATAGTCTACTTTAATGGCAATATTACTTCAAAATTTATTGGGAAAACTGTACTTGTGAAATGCGATTGTATATGTATGACCTGGTAAATCCACTGAAGCTTGGCATGTCTTGTAATTTTTGTTGTCTTCAAATGCTAATAAGATTTGACATGGTTACAGGCATTGTTTTGTACTGCTTTGATCTCTTGTGCCTATGATTTTCAGCTATTAGTTAAGAGGTTTGAACTGTATGCATCTACGGTGTTTTGAATGTTCAAATCATGGGAACATCTCCTTGTTACTCCTGATGTTTTTTCCAAGAACTTTAAAATGTTAATTTCTGAATGTCATATTTGCATAAAGATTGCCTCTTTTGCATTAGATCTCTGATGCTCTGTTTGTTTTTAACCTCATTATAGAGTCCTTTTTCTGGCTGCATATACAGGTATATGTCTTGTGGTTTCCTTGGTTTCTCTGATTCATATGGCTTGACAAGTTCATGTGCCCATAAGTTTGAGTTGCAATGTGTCTAATAGGAACGTTTGTCTATCTTTTTATCTGATATTGATTGAGTTATAACTTCATTACTGTGTTTAAAAAGAAAAGGATGACTTCCTGCTTGTGAGATGAATGTGCGTTGCTTCATATGAATGCGCTTTTGTTCTATACCTGAATAAACGATGGATCTGTCTTCATTAATTGTACAAAAAACTAAAATCACTCTCCAAAATAGGGAGATCTTCAAGTTGTTTATCAAAATAAGGTACTTGAGCTATTGCCTTGCGTACAGAATATTGATTGAATTTTTTGGTGTAAAGATAGCATTGTGATAGCTTTATCATCTGTTACTGGGAATGGGATCTGTGACAATGCAGCAAATTAGTGTGTTTAAGCATTTGGAGCCGCTAGATTTGGAGACAACATGAGTGGATGCGAAATCGAGGGTGGAAACACACGGTTTCACCAGGTGTACAATGTAGGGGATCCGAGCCCTGAGCTTGAGTAATAGTCCTATGTTGATATATTCTTCTTGTATTACTTTCTTCAACCGTGCAGATGAAATTAATTGTTAATGTTGTGTTGTAAAAGTTTTTTTATGATGTTGGTATGTTGTTGAAGTGAGACTTGACATAAGTTTTTTATTGAAACATAGTTCGAAATTTTCTTTATTATATTTATAGCCAATTATCTAAATTCCTTAAAACATGCTTAAAAATGAAAAAAAAAAAATCTATAATTGTAAATAAATAATTTTTTTAGGGATGAAATAGTAAGTTACACGTATACTTAATTAGGTTCAAGAGTCAGTCGAATTGAATATTAATGATCACAAGCTGGAATTTTTTTTTTTATTTTTTTATTTTTAAAGTCATCTTGAATAGTTCACAAAATATCTCATCTCCCTAATTAGGACAAAAACCCAACTTACCCAACCAAATCCCTTGTGACTTTACCATGTTTCTCATAAATTCCAATAAAAAATTCATTATTAATTTATGATCCACAGATCAACTCTTTATAAGCTTTCTTATATAAAGTGTATAAATATATCACAAATATTAAACTTTCAAAATCCTAAAACTTATAAAATTCAAAATAACATACAAACTCACATATGCTCTTGTCCTAACTCCTAATGAAATAAAATTTGAAAATACTAATGATGAATTGTCTTCAAAGATTCAGCTTTCCAATTTCCACCTACTCCCATTCTCTTCACTTTTTCTTTTTTATTTATTATTATTTTTTTTTTTTTTTTTTTTGGGTTAAACCTTCTTCTTCCCATACCCCACTATTGCACAGCCACCAACCTTTTCTTCCCACCAACCCAAGCCAACCCAAGCAGATCTACACTTGTTCTTCTATATACATTTGAATCCCATTTCAATATTCACTGTTTTCTCGTTTCAACTCTTTCCCAAATAACCTTTTTTTTTATTATTTAATTTTTGGCAAGAAAAATGGCAGCTGCTGCCTCATATTCTATTCAGGCTAAATCAAGCATTGCCTCCTCCACGCAACTTTCGCTTAGACCTCAATCAGATTCATTGAGTTCTTCATCACTCTCTTTCTCCTCTCAATTGCAGACTTTCTCTCTCAAGTAAGCTCTTTTTTCTTCTTCCTGCTTGTTTGTTTTGTTGCTGCCTTGAATTTTCTCTCAATTGATTTAATTTTTGTAGATTCGGTATGTTAGATTCATGGGTTTTGGTGGACTTTTAGCCTTTCAATTTCCTACTTTGTGTAATTCTTATTTCATCGCGTTAATTTCTTTCTGAAGTATCCAATAAGTATTGTTGTTATCGAATTTTAATGGGAAGATATTATTGTTAATCCTATATTCATGTTTAGATTAATTCAAAGTTGTGTGTAATCATGCATTCCAGTTTCAGTTTTGGAACCTGAAATCTGGTTTTGTTCTCTTTTGAGTTTGTATGAGCTCTGTAGACTCTAGATACAATCTAGAAATGTATCTGATCTTATTAGCTTGATTTCTCTTAGTTCTAGTTGGTATTGTTTACTATAGTTATGAATCCCCGTTCGACTGTACTTTTGAATAGATCATTGCATACAACAACGAGGCAACTACATCTGGAGAGAGTGAGTGCAATGGCGAGAGCCGAGATCGATTCAGGTGCAATGGAGGTCGATATTTCATTGAGCCCTAGAGTGAATTCAGTGAAGCCTTCAAAGACGGTGGCTATCACCGACCAGGCAACTGCACTTGCACAAGCTGGTGTGCCTATTATTCGACTGGCAGCTGGAGAGCCTGATTTCGACACTCCAGCAGTAATTGCTGAGGTGATACTTTAATGCTCAAGAATTCGAAATTTTATTTTCTGGAAGTTAGTAGATTAGACGTGATTGTTATAATGAATGGTATGTATTTTTTCTGTACGTGTAGGCTGGGATTAATGCGATTCGTGAAGGATACACTCGGTATACTCCTAATGCAGGCACCATGGAACTTCGTAAAGCCATATGTCACAAGCTAAAAGGTAGTTCTTTGACACTTTTTTGAGTGGTTCTTGCATCTTAAGCATGGGATCATGATTTCTTTAACAACAGAGGAGAACGGGATATCCTACACACCTGATCAGATTCTGGTGAGTAACGGGGCAAAACAAAGTATTCTTCAGGCAGTCATGGCAGTTTGTTCCCCTGGAGACGAGGTATAGCTTTATCTTGCTAAGCATGAGTTTGAGTTTTCTCATTTTACTTTAGTAATTGTGTTTGACAAAGTTAGAGGGTTTATGTATAGATGTTCTTAAGGGCGATATAAGTAGAAGATGTTTGCTATATTTTGATAATTTTGAGGTTTTTGTGATATTTTTAGGACAAGTTACACTCTTAAATTGAATATTGTAGTATATGCTTACTGCTACTAATTGCATGCAGGTGATCATACCAGCTCCATTTTGGGTGAGCTACCCAGAAATGGCAAGGTTGGCTGATGCTACTCCTGTAATTCTTCCTACACACATATCTGAAAATTTTCTTTTAGATCCGAAGCTTCTCGAGTCCAAACTGAGTGAGAAATCAAGGCTGTTGATTCTTTGCTCTCCTTCCAACCCAACAGGGTCCGTTTACCCACGTGAATTGCTTGAACAGATTGCTGAAATTGTGGCAAGGCATCCCAGGCTTCTAGTAAGTTACTCGTTCCTGCCTTACATCAAGAATCGACCTGCATTTGTGGTGAAAAAGTTAGCGTTGTTTTCTCTCTCTTAATTTTTTCAGTCTTTCTAATCGCAGGTGCTGTCTGATGAAATTTACGAACATATCATTTACGCCCCAGCAACTCATGTAAGCTTTGCATCTTTGCCAGGCATGTGGGATAGAACCTTGACTGTAAATGGCTTTTCAAAGGTAAATGCCATTGAATTTCTTCAAATTTGATCCATGATAATGCTATGTTTTTCTCTTATTCCTAATTATAATGTCATCACTCAGGCCTTTGCCATGACTGGTTGGAGACTAGGGTATATTGCTGGTCCAAAGCACTTTGTTTCTGCTTGTGGGAAGATCCAAAGTCAGGTGTGTATATCAATTCGTGTAACATGGTTTCATACTCCTTTATTTACTATTTTTTGACAATTGTTTCTTAAATAAAAAAAGGTGACCTTTAACTCTTGAGTCAAGACTTGCTAAAACACAAATTAATAAAGCAATTATATAAAAACCATATGACCTATTTAATGGAAATAGTAAGTTAACTGAATCATACACACATTAGTTCCATCAATCTGAAATATGAAATGACATTTGAAATGAATGGACCCCTTATTATGATGCCCCATCGAACGCATTAGCAAAAGGCATTTTGTTGGATTGTTCGTATCTTTATGCATTAATTTTTTGCTACAGTTCACATCAGGTGCAAGCAGCATATCTCAAAAAGCTGGTGTTGCTGCTTTAGGACTAGGCTATGCCGGTGGGGAAGCAGTCGCACATATGGTTAAAGCATTTCGCGAGAGAAGAGATTTTCTCGTAAAGAGCTTTGGACAATTAGAGGGCGTTAAAATCTCAGAGCCCAAGGTAACATTTTCATCTTATTTTAGCATCAAGTCTCGCTACACCTATTCTTAGCTCACGATTCTTTGGCATCCACTCGCAGGGAGCTTTCTATCTTTTCCTTGATTTCAGTTATTACTATGGCTCTAAAGCTGATGAATTCGGTGTGATCAACGGTTCAGACTCCCTGTGCCGATATTTGCTTGAAAAGGCTCAAGTAAGAATGCCATTCCTTCTATTGCTCGTTTTTCTTTGTTCATAGCAAATGAAACTTGTGGCCCGTTCTTGACACCGATCATCACTCTTCTTTAGGTTGCTCTAGTACCGGGAGATGCTTTTGGAGACGATACTTGTATCCGAATCTCCTATGCAGAGTCTCTGACGACTCTGCAGGCCGCTGCTGAAAGAATTAAACAAGCACTTGTCGCCCTCAAGCCCGCGGTTCCCGTTTAGAATGGTAATTTTACAGTTGTTGAAGGATGTAATTTTAAATTGTGTTGTAATTTGATTTCTTTGTGTCAAGAAATTTGCATTTTAGAGTAGTTGAATGAATGCATTCAATACTGCAAAAATAAATCTTTTAGCTTATCAACTGTGTAAGTTATTCTGTTATGAATCAAAAAAGAAAAAAAAAGAGAAAATGTGTTTGGTTACCTTGTTGCAAACAAAATCAGCTTATTAATATTGAGTGAGATTTCAAATTCTTCAATGACCATGTTAATATTCGTTTTCCTTTACTGTGTAAGATTTGAAATATACGTTTTTCATGTTGAAGTAATTGAAAATAAAACGTTCAAATTGTTTTCCAGAATTCAATTTCATTGGGATACAAAATCATTTAAAATTAATTAAAAATGAAAAGGATAAAACAGAAAACAAAGGTAACCCAATTTGACAAGACAACAAGTTAACTTGTACTAAAATAAGAGCCCCATTTTGATGGTAATGGTATTTCGTGTACAAATACATAAACATTAACCAACACAACAGGGAACACAAAGAATCTACCTCCAATTTAACCTAAATCATTTTTAATCTCTTATTTTAATAATTTCATATAACATGAAACATCAAATACAACATACACTTCAAACTACAAATGAAAAGAGTTCAAAACCAAAATCCCTTAATAAAAAGTTGTATTCATATTTCATTCCTTCCAAAAAGAACATCTATCTCTCTGGCTATCTGGTGCTTTACAACAAGGCCCTCATGAAGAAGCTAAGGACAACTTTGTCCTAAAACCTCAACCAAACCCAACTTGAATTACAAGACAATCAATCTCAATCTCAATCTCCTCATCATGTCAAGAATATTCCTCTTCCAATTCTCCATTTATAAACCTCCCAAGACACCAATCCCACAAACTCAAACACAAAACAATGTCATCTCCAAATGTCCCACAACTTGTCTTCTTCGACTTAGAAACCACTGTCCCCAACAAGACAGGGCAGAAGTTCCGGGTGCTCGAGTTTGGCTCGATCACGGTCTGCCCACAAAAGCTCGTCGAGCTAGAGAGCTACTGCACCCTGATCAGGCCCGCTGACCTGTCAGCTGTACGGACAAGAACGGGCCGGGCCGATGGGATAACCCGAGAGGCGGTGGCCAATGCGCCGTCGTTTGAGGAAGTTGCTGATGAGATATTCAGGATTCTTGATGGCAAAATATGGGGTGGCCATAATATTCAAAGGTTTGATTGTGTGAGGATCAAAGAAGCCTTTGCTGATATTGGTAGGGCCCCACCGGTCCCATCCGGGATCATCGACTCGTTGACCGTGTTGACTCGGAGATTTGGGAGACGGGCCGGAGATATGAAGGTTAGTTGATGGTCGTGTTGTAGAGGTGGCAAGTCGGGTCGTCTGAACTGACAATGAGTTTTTTTTTTAAAACCGGTTGGGTCAAAATTGTTGTATCTATGAATTGATTATATATATATTTTTTAATGCTGATGTGGATTTTTTTTTTTAGATGGCCACGTTGGCAACTTATTTTGGTCTTGGCCAGCAAAAGCATAGGTATTCAAGAAGTGATGAACGAAGTTATTAATTGATAGTTATGATTATGAATGAAGAAGAGTACAAGTAGCAATCTAACTCATGACATTTGATCAAAAATGTAATTTTACTTTTTATCCTTTTATTTGGGTCACAATCTTTTGTTTTGGATCATTGTTAGCCCCTCATTGTAATTTTTATAGATATAACAAATTAATCAAATGAGGGGAAAAAATGGCCAAAATAAAAGGTTGGATATGATCTATTTGACCCAAATAAAAAGAACAAGGGGTAAAATTGCACCTTTGATCAAAGTTAAGGGCTAAACTGCAATTTTTTTTCCAATTATGAAGTAAAGATCACTCATCATATATGGATTTTATGTTTTAGGAGCTTGGAGGATGTTAGAATGAATCTGGAAGTGTTGAAGCATTGTGCAACTGTGTTATTTCTGGTATAATATCGATCGATCATTGTAAATCTTCATTATTATTTTTAAAATAAATTATTACATAATTGATTTCAATTTGTTTTTAGGAGTCAAGCCTTCCTCCTAGTGCATCGAATGTGCAATGGCATAGCAGCCCTAATGTTACAACAAGGAGCAAAAGCATACTCGTAAGTAGCAAATAGCGACAATTTTTTCTCTCGTATTTTATTTTATCAGTACATATATATGAAGTGCGATATCAAATTCAAATTATATTTTCAAGAATTTATAAACTAATGTTGGATTTTGATTCAGCAATCCAACCTTCCAACATCAAGTGGTCATTTTATTGAAAACCCTTCAAACGATCGAGGGAAATCGATCTATCCAAGGGACGAGACGAGCCGGAAATCGCCTCCGACGACTTCTTCCATAGCACATCAAAGGGCTTTTCCTTATGCTAGAACTAGTCTTGGAAAGGTTTGTATTTAGCAAGATCTTTTATACATATAATTTCACAATAATCATAACTTAATTAATTTTTTGAATAATAAATTTATGTAACAGGTGACAGCAAGAGTGAAAAATGCAATATACAATGCGAGAAGCCAACCGTTGAACAATTTGTTGAAGCATTCGCAATCACTAATTCGATGAGCAATTAAATTTCCATCATTATTCATTAATTTTTTAGCTTCTTATTTGATCTTTATTTTCTTTCTCAAGAGAGAAAAATGTATTTAATTTTTATATGTTTCAGATAATTTTTAATTGTTAATCATCCCAAAATATTTTAGTAACTCTACATTACATATAAATATAATTCACCCACCAAAAGAAGTGAATGCCAACAAGTGATCCTAAAAAAGAGTGACTCTCTTGTGAACCAAATGCACAAATCCTAAATCCATACAATTGATATTTGATCCGAATCAACGCAATATATATATATAAAAAAATATTGTTGAAACCTCGTTACATAAGGTATCACTATTTATACATAACAATATCATAAACTAGTTTGAATTATATATTTAAACAAATTAAACATAATAATAATAATAATATCAACAGTTATAATATATATGAGCAATCCAATAATTTAACAATCAACTTAAATTAGTATATTTAAAGGTATCATTAGTTATAAATAAAAGTATTATTTCATCTAAATAAAGATATTAGTTCATTTTAATTGAAAATTAATGTAAGGGTATTGTCATGAATAATGAACGAGTAAATAACATAAATACTGATCGGTTTTCTCATTCTTCATTTTAATATTCAACCAAACACATACCTTACATTTTATGAAATAAAACACATAATTAGGATATATTATGAAACTGAAAAAATTTCATGTCCAAGATACACATATTACTATCTATGCATATAGATATTGTCAGCATTTACATAATTGATTCTATATAGCTTAAATTATATATATCATATCGTTCCAACATTACAAAATCTCAATCACATCAAAATATGTAAATACAACAATTTATTATAACACATAACCAAGGAGAAACGAAAACAATCACATAATAGAAGATATCACAATTACTTGTCCTTGGAAGTTGGGCAACCACCAAGATGATGATCATCAACTCCTTTTGTGTTATCCTTTGATATTTCACTATTAATTTTGTTCCATTTCTCAATCTCTTTCACGAGTAACCCCATATCTTCTTTATCTTCTTCATCACCCCATTTTCGAACTATTATCAATTTTCCATTTTTGAATGTGCAAGGAAAATTTAGGCACATTTTTTTTCCTTTCTAACTTTGCTAGCTTATGTGACAACATACGAGTTTCAATATATATACTGTCATTCTGAATGAAATAAAAGTCGATAAATTATCTATTTCTGGTTTTTAATTATTATTAGTGATGATAACTAGGATGTTTTATTATATTTCTTATTTAACGTGGCGTGGGAGTTCATGTTTCTCATATTTTATTTTATTTTGCTAAGGTGCGTGACAACTATGTCTTCATGCCATGGACCTTAATTTTGGAGTCAAAATTAAATTATTTAGAACAAATAATGTTTGAATAATTGACGCACTGTGGAGAGTGTGATATATATCATTATGTATTTCAATTGTTATTATCATATATATGTATTTTTTTTTCTTCACAATTTTAGTTTTATAGATGCTACGTTCAGACAGATTTCATCACAAAATGGTTTGAAAAAATTAAATACGAGTTTGAATATTATTGATAATAGAAAATGTGAACAGCAGTGTTATGTAATATAAAATGTCAATGTAAGAGATGGGCCTTTTCTACCTTTTTCACTGAAAACTCTTTTAGACTCAGCCCAGTAATGAATTTCGATAAAAAAAAAAAGACCCTAAATACGAAACTGTATTACAGTAAAATAAGCCCACAACCCAAGCTTAATTCAGACCTCCTGGTTAAATCAGCCAACTAGTACTTTGGCCCATCTATCTTTTATATATATAAAAGTAAAATTGTTATGGATGCATGACATAATTATAAAATTTCTCAATTTTTTTTTTCTTTATGAAGATCATTATTTTTACCAAAATCTACTTCTTTATTAGTTTGTTAACGTAGTAATGTAATGCTAATAAATCTTAACCACTGTTTTTTAGGGCAATAAGTGAAAATACGCAACAATTGTAATACTCTCTCTCTCTCTCTCTCTCTCTCTCTCTCTCTCTCTCTCTCTCTCTCTCTCTCTCTCTCTCTCTCTCTCTCTCTCTCTCTTCTTTTTTTTGATGTAATTTTAAACAAATTAAACTAGTATTCAAATTAATCTATGGACAGAACTAAGCATTAATAGTCTAAAGTGACAGTTATGAATGAAAGGCAAAGTATGAATCTAAAGCTCTGAAAAATAATGAAGTTCTTGTAATGTTTCTAGATTGTAAAAAAAAAAACCCATGTTTTATGAACTCAAAGTTGGTTTTTTGGTACAAGCATCTCAACAATTTATTATATTTGATTTAAAAAATTATTATTATATTAAAAGCCATAACATGAATAAGTCATGGCTTCATTTGTACTCATGATGTATTTGAATTTATCATTTTCAAACTCATAATAATAAATACATCAAATTGCTTAAATAACTTCATGTTGATGGATTGAAATATTTGAAGTTTTATTTATCTATTTAGTGATCTCGATGAATTATAGGAAAATGCATCTAATTTGTGGTGTACTACCTAGTGCATCATAATATACTGTCTGTTTTGCACACATTTCAAGGATTATATATATACTTTAAAATATGTAAGATCGTAAATTGATTCACTTGACATTTTTTCATCAGATTTAATGTCATTTCATTTAAATGGAAGCATAAGAAAATTCCAACATCCTTCAAAAATGCAAAAACCATGGAGAAGAGAAAGAAAAGATGAAGTGTAATTCCTCCCCAAAGGAAATGTTGAAGCAAAACTTTAAATCTTAGCCAAAAGCAAAACCATGTAAAAGAACATTTGGATAGAATATACAGTAGAAAACTATGTTTCATGTGAATAAAGTATCTTTTACTTGTCCTCATTACATTCTAAAAGATGAAAAATTCCACACATTTCCTTATCAATAACTTGGATATAATTGATCCCATTATATATTCACCTTATATTATACTTTTTCCATCTCACTCACCTCAACAACATCATGATTTTCTATCATGTGACTCTGAAAAGTATAATTAACCAATTATGAAAATGTTTGAAAGAGTTTATGATAATAACAATGTGCATCAGCTACAAAGATTTAAAGTATCTAAGAGGGGTCCAAACGAATTCATAATAAGAATGAGTTTTAAAGCAATTCCTTAGAAGTTATGAAAATTTCCTCTAAATATAAGAGTATGTTAAGATATTTTTATCCCCATTTAAAAGTAATAAATTTTCCATTTTATTTATAACAGAAAAAAAAAAAAAAAAAAAAAAAGGATTGACTCTTTAATTTTAAACATACACAATACTTTTAATAATTCAATAATTCAATACATACTTGTAGAATCAACTATCAATGCTCCATTTCCTTAAAAAATAAATGAATAAATAAAATGAAAAGATGCATATTAATTCTCATCTCTAAAGATAGGAAACTCATTCGTTAGCCTTTTCTCATAGTTTTATTGTTGGGCTCTAGATGCTCACAATTCACTATCAACGACCATCACTTTTCATCACACCAAATTCATGAAGTTATCTAAAGGTAGTAAGGTACATAATTTAATTAAAAGCTTCACATGAAAATGCATAGACATGAATTAAAACAAAATGGCCATAGCATCTCACATGAAACAATATTGATTGGAAATAACCATCAAAGTTCATTACACTACAACTTATATATACTTATATAAAAGCAAGGAAGTTGGGTAATATTTTCAATTTTGCCATTTTCCCTCCTAAAAATGTCACATTAATTTTATTTTTTTTTTGTATTTTACATTTTAATTATTTTCCCATGTACTAAATTTATTAAGATTCTTTCTTCATAATCCAAAATGGATAATTCTTGAAAAATCATTATATAAGATGATTTTGGGTTTTATAAAAAAAATTAAAATTATTATAAACTCATGTTATGAAGATTCTTTATTCATCCTACAAATCATTTTGGGGTCTGAGTTTTATAAATATTAATAACATATATTTTTGTAAGATGATTCATTTACCATGACCATCAAATGTAATAGGCTTTTTCATAAATGAATTAATTGTATTAGAAAGTATAATATTGTATAGATTTTTCAATTTATATAATTGGTCCATTTGATTTAATATTATAATTATTCTATTAGTTCATAAAATTAATTGGTCCATTTGATTTATATTTGTTTGGTCTTAATTAAATTAATTTTTATTGAATATAATTTCATAAATCCCAATAATAGATATTGTTAAAAAATAAATTTAATAACAAATATTAATTTATTTAGGAATATCTAATATCATATTTAATATAAATAAATAAATGTAACATTATTAAAGTAATTAATATATATATATGTGTGTAGTATGGAATTATATGTCATTCTAAATATTTTTTAGATTAATATTTGTATATTCAAATATGTAATACCATCAACATTGTACGGAAAATATTAATATCTTTTACCGATATATTTTAATGATGAAAATATTATTAAGTATTCAAGTATAAAATACATGATTTGGCTATCAGTCATTTTCAATGTTAAGCGATATTAAAAATGTCATTTTTTTTAAATTCAATTTATTTTAAAATGAAAGTTGAAAATACATGATTGACATTGTTTGCATCAAGTTCTCAAGTAAAATTTCCATTTTTTGTGTATTGTTTCTAATATATATAAGATATATATATATATATATAAGATATATATATATATATATATATATATATATATATAATTTAAGTAACTGGGTTTAATTTGAAATTCATAATGATACTTTTAGTGTTATTAATTACAAATTGTCTAATTGGATATATAATAAACAAGATTATTATGAATTAGATAGATATTTAATATATATATATATATATATATTCAATATATATATATATATATAGTTAAGTTACTTTATATCTTCAAAATGCTTATAATTAGTTAAACTGCATTATGAAATAGTTGATATTTACTACATATTATATAACAAACTATGCAACGCACGGGGACAACTACTAGTTTATAATACAATCAGTCAATTCTATTAAACACTAAAACAACCGATTGAGTGGTTAAGAACGAAGAGAACAATCCGAACCCTTTGAGATCCGTATGAGTCCCAATATCAATGGTGAAGATAGCTAGCAGATGAACAAGATCAAGAGTCTTCCACTAAAGCCTAAAGAGTTGTATGAAATTATTGAACATCTGCATAAACATGTGTAGTAGGGTTGTGTAGAAAGAAAAAGAAACTAAGAGCCTTTCATGTGAATAGATTTATGGTCCTATTTTTGGATACCCTTTTCAACTATGGTAATTGGGGCCCATTCCTCCGAGCATGATTGTACCTTAGAAGAGGAAAAGTGCAAAATAGGGTTGTACCTCATCAAATAATTGTTGAAATATGAGCTAGGCAATGGTATGGTAGATTGATTTCCATGTAATTGGGGAAGGATGGCCAATCTTGGCCACACATGATAAGTGAGCACATGGCCACATACAATTTAAGTGGTAGCTAATTTCTTTTATTATTGTACAAAAATTTGGTTTTATCTTTTGGTAATAGGTGATTGGGACCTCCCATCCCTATTAGGGTAGTATTGGTCCCAAAAAGCTAAAGACTTGTACCACATTTCATGTTTTTAATCTTTTACACTATGTTCATCCAACTATACTTTTTTTTTTTTTTTCTCTTATTGAATTTTTTTCATTATACTTTACTATTTGAATGTTATAATCAATACACTTTATTATTTCCCCTTATTATAGTTTGATATTTTGTTATGTATTTTATTGTATCAATGTACATCATGTGTCAATGTATGTAGTCGTTCTCTTTTAAAGAAGTGATATAATATTTTGAAAATATAAGATAACAATGCATTTTCTACAAACGTGTGATTTATGATTTGCCTAGTTTAGTTTTTCTACATGATTACGATGTATGTAATTATATATGTAATAGACCAATAGGGTCTTACTCCTATATTTGTCATTGGAAATAGTGTAATAACTAGCTAAAGAGTGGGGCAAAATAGGTAAGAGTTACTGGTCCAAAGTTCCAAAGATGCATATAACTATTTTGGATTATTTTTTAGTTAATCCATTTCTAAAAAATAATTTATATATTAGTTCTCAATTTTAGATTTTAAATTCGATTGAGTTATCAATTTAAGATAAAATTTCATTTTTATTTTTCCTTTTATTTTATTATATAATATTTATTTATATTTCATTATGTATTTATGTTTTGGATAAATTAAATTAAAACATGTCAGATAAAAATAGTTTCAAAATTGCACTAACTCATTTGATTTATCCAAAATATAAATACATATTGAATATAAATAAATTTATAAATATAAATAAAAAGAAAAGGAAAAATAAAAATAAAATAAAATTTGGTCTTGAATTGAGAACTCAGTCTAATTTAAAAAACCCTTATTAAGACGTTTTAAAATTCGAATCTAGAATTGAAATGTACTATATAAATTAAGTTTTATTATGAAATTTATTCAAAATAAAAATAGAATAATAACCGATTGATTGATGGTCTTCGAAACAAAGAATGAATGGTATTCTTCGCACCTAGGCAAATAAACAAAAGTATGGTCCTTCCCTGCAATTTGAGGCTGAGTGTGACTTTAATTAGTTAAATAAGTAATAAATGTGTACCATACAAATCGATTGCACAAATTCTTAGGATAAATTTTAGAAAAATAATAATAATTAACTAATTAAAGTCATACTCGGCCTCAAATTGCAGAGAAGGACCATACTTTTGTCTATTTGCCGAGGTGCGAAGACTACCAATCATAATTTATTTAGAACACCATCACCCAATGGGCCAATTGGTTATTATTCCTTTTTTTTTTTTTTAAAGACTATTGTTCCTTGTTATAGTCTGGATCCTTTGTTTCATTGAATATTTTATTTCGTTTATTTCGGGGATATATATTACACATATCATTATGATTTGTCACTGTATTTATAAATTATATCGGCCCTATTTCCTGATCAGCGAACTCAAACTCGTCCCTTCTATATGTATATATTTTTTATTTATTTATTTATTTTTTATGTTTTTTTTTTTTTAAAGAAAAACTCGACACTAAAACAGAACAAGGGAAATAAAACGAAAACAAAATGGGTTGCCTCCCACAAAACGCTTTTGTTTAACGTCGTTGGCTCGACGAAACTCCCTTATTGGTGTGATGGTGGGTCCTCAAGTGTAGTTCCATCGACCTCAACATCACGAAAACCTTCAAAATATGGCTTGAGCTAGTGTCCATTGACTTTGAATATTTTTCCCGTTCGATAACTTTTAATCATTATTGCACCATGAGGAAATATATCAGTAATAACAAGTGGTCCGATAAGAAAATTGGAGAAAATTTATTCATTCACAGA
Source organism: Scutellaria minor (assembly GCA_954870855.1). NCBI lineage: Eukaryota > Viridiplantae > Streptophyta > Magnoliopsida > Lamiales > Lamiaceae > Scutellaria > Scutellaria minor. The sequence continues at coordinate 19,623,590 of OX940732.1, read as the reverse complement.
AAAATAATATTCGAATATGTCGACATTAAAATGGTTGGTTTCTATAAACATGATAATTAAATTTGATTTTTTATGTTGGATAAATATGGCAACATGATTTTTATACTATCATGATAAATATTCCTCACCCTACAAATTAAATTTGAGTGAGAAATAAACTAGGTAAGTCATGAAGAAAAAAAAAATTAACTTATTTATTTATAGGGATAGATAACATCTTTTACCACCATAATTAGGATTATGAAATACTTTTATACTATAATAGATATTTTTTTACCATATATAAAAAAATGACAATTTTATCCTTATTGATAAAACATAAATAATATTTTTCATCACATTAGTCAACAATATTATAATATATACAAGTGAGTGTAATGGTTATTTTAGATTTTTCACTTAATTTAAGGTGGAAAAGTAACAAAATTATATATTATAATAGAAAAATTGATTTTTATGATTTTGAGGTATAAAGGACCATTAGAACTTTATTTATATGATCTTATAGTACTATCATAGATGGAGCACATAATTATTAGTAATTAGACTATGTCAAACATAAGCAAGGGAGCATAATCGTACTATCTTATATGTTTAGAGTGAGTTTCTTGTGAGACCGTCTCACAGATTTTTATTGCATTGTATGAGACGGATCAATCCACAATTCAATCACCCACAATCCAAATCCTACAATTTACATGTTATTTGTAGGTGATGGGGCTCCATCTCACAGTAACTATCCGTGAAACCATTTCATATGATTTTTTGTGATATGTTTAGTTTGTTTGTTTATGTGTGTCAGTGTGTATATTTATATAGGTAAATATCACGTTAAAGTGTGATATGAAATAGCCATTATATATTATAATTATGATTTTTAAGCCAGTTGAAAGAGTTTAGAAAAACCAAAACCAGCTCTCAATTATTGTTTCCTATACATCACCATCAAAATTAAATCTTGGAAGAAACTGACAAATTATTTAAAAAAAAAAGAAAAAGAATATATATATATATATATATATATAAATAAAAAAGACAAAGATGTAGGAAAAAGAACATTGTGGAGCCTCATTGTCACAAACAGGAGTGTCATGAATATCTTCGATATTTTCCAGATATTTCTATTTTTTCACATGATCAATATAAAAATGGGCTATAACGATATTTCTCTGATATTTTTCATCTTTTCACATAATCAAATAGAAACAAAAAATTTCGTCAACATATTGATAAATGTTGGTAACGATTTTGATATCGATAGTTTCATGGTACAAATTATTGGAAAGTCGATGAAATATCAGGGAAATTTCGATAATCCTCAGTAAATATCAAAACGATAAATATCGATAAATATCAGAAAAATATCGGTAAATATCGATTTTGATAGGAAACAATTTTCTTTAATAAAATTTGATTTGTGTTACGTAACATCATCAAAATTCAAATGTAGATCTTAAAAACCCTATTTAACTAATCCTCCAACTTGTCAATTAGTTACTAATTATCTCTCTCACACACACATATATAGAGTGTGTGTTATATAGTATTTGACTTGTTATTAAAAATTATGTGCCTTAGGGCAGCTGCAAGCCTGCAACAACTCATTTTCATTTTATAAAAATAATAGCAAAAAGCATGAAGAAAAAATATAATGTTTACTTTTATCTCTTTCTCTCCATTATCAATATTAGGGCTTTTTTAACAGAAAATTACAGTTTATAAATTGTTTTATTAATCTATGGTGCAAAAATGAAGTGTTAATATATTAGGCGAAGTCGACAGCGACTCCCATTTTGTTTTAATAAAATTGATTGTTGTCGCCATTAACAAAGGCGACTCCCATCAAAACTGAATCCTATTTTGTTTTATACTTATTCTGGTGGCATGACCTAAAACAGCAAATTATGTTTTATACTTGTATCCATGAGGCATCCAATGTTCTATACAGTAAAGATGGTATTCTGCTACACTAAATATTATTTGATTAATTTTAATTAAATTTCCTAAAATAGCAAATGGTAGATTTGAAATCATTTAATTCAAATATATGAAAAATTTATAATTGAAGAATATGTAAAGAATATCCATATAAGAAAGATTATGGTCAATTCGCAACTTAATTAAAATGTTGAGAGTATATTGCTGACTCAAAAAAAGATTAATGGTATATTTGCATATTCACAACAATGTTAAGTGTATAATTGCACATTTGCCCTTTTGTGAATATGTATTTTATTTATATTTTTCATAATATAAATAATATTTACATTACTTTTTAATTTTACTAAATTTAATTTTTTTACTCACGTGTATTACACGAGCCCTATACTAATTTTATTATGATATAATTAACACTAACTTACAAATAAAATGAATCATCAAGTAATAATTATATGATCTTAAATATATAATTATAAATTAATTTTAGCAAATTAAATTATAAATAGGTTTATAAAGAATAAAAAATAAATAAAATAAGTGGCTGCCTCATGAATACAAGTATAAAACAAAAAATATATACATGTAAGTTGTTGCCTCATGTACATGTTTGATGGGAGTATCCTTTGTTAATGGCGAAAACAATCAATTTTATTAAAAAAAAGAATGGGAGTCGCTTTTAAAGGGCGACTTCGCCTAATATATTAACACTCCATTTTTGCACCATAGATTAATAAAACAATTTATAAACATCAAACAAATATATTAATAAAATATTTATTAATGCCCTTTAATAATGATTGTTGCAGCTGCCCTTAAAAGATTTTTAGTTTCAAATTCACACACTCTTGGGGGTGAAGGCCTGTCTAGATTCTAGACTATAGTATTACAAATTTGTACAAACACTGAAGGTCCATTCAACATAGTTATTTGCACGTGTTTCATGATATATATACAAAATTCAAATTGAATAAAAAGCCATTCATCAGTACATGATAATAAATTATTATTATTATATGAAAAATTAAATTCAAAATTTTATAAGAACGAATATTTAGTCAACGTAAATAAAATGTCACAGCATCGAAATTATATATAAAGCACTCTAACCTCGTCATGTGACCAATTTCATTATATGTAATTTTATTCAATATCCAAAACAGAGAAGTTGGTTGGTGCTCGTAGGTTCACACAATAAAGCCCATGGACCATTTTGGTAAGGCCCAATACCATGGCCCCACAAATTTGCCACGTGTATAGCCACATCACACATGTCCATTTGTAGTCTCATTTTTTCTTGTCTCAATCTTGTACTAGTGGTTTTCTCCATTTTGGCTTTTTCTCCTCTCTATTTCCCTCTACTATCTTCTACTTCTCGATTTGAGTAAAGGTTTGGGGATCAAGCTGTCCATATCCTCAATTGGAATTAAAAACAAAAAAAAAATTTGTTTTATTTATTTTATTTAAAAAGAATATTTATATGTATTAATAAATAACCAATTTCCTTATACTAGTAAACTCAACTCAATCGTTTGTTATGATGGATTTGAAATCAATAATATTATGGATGAATGGTTATATGGATTGATTTGAATTATTAATTTCATTATTGTTATTTGAATTATTGGATTGATTTCAATTTTGGTCACATATGTTTACTTCCTATTTTTTGATAATTAAATATTTATTTTTTAATTTCAGTCTAATTGTGGTTAAAATTTTCAAAATTGTTGATATGTCGATCGGAAATTCTGATGGGGCAACTAAATTTCGGCAACCACGTCAGAGGTTTTAAAATTCCAACCTAAATTGAACTGAAATTGGAAAAAAAGTAAAATATAGATGACTAAAAGTGAAATATGTATGATTGTTTGTCAAAAAATGAAAAGTGTTGTACATATCAAACAAAAATGGAAGTTAACTATTTTTATTTACTGAGATTATAAATCTGTCTTAATTTGAAATTTATTTTGTCTCATATTTTATACTTTAAAATCTCTCAATCTATATACAAATCAATTTAAATTGTAAATTCAATATATAGATAATACATACTGCATTCAATGTAATTCACATGTGCAAGACATAAATTTAATTTTACTTAATTTTGTTTTATATAGTGAATGATGTCACTATTATATAGTATTTGTTTAGGTTGATAAATCACAAAAGCTCTTAGGCAAATATGAATTTTGCACGGCTAAGCTTCACTTTATTGCCAAGATGGGGCCAAGTCCACCAAAACGACGCCGCGTGTACACCATTCTTGCCTATATATGCGCGCTTCCTCTTTGCCAACTCAAACAACACACACTTGCTAAATTAAGAGAGACACTTGTTTCCCAAATCCTCAAATCTTGGAAAGGGATTCATATATCTCTCAGAGCAAAATGTTTATCGACAGCTTCAAAGTTGATAGCCCAAATGTCAAGTACACAGAGAGTGAAATTCACTCGGTCTACAGCTACGAAACCACTGAGCTCGTTCATGAGAACAGAAATGGCGCCTATCAGTGGATCGTTAAGCCCAAGACCGTCCAATACGAGTTCAAAACCGATGCCCATGTTCCCAAATTAGGGTATTTTAATATTTCAATTTTTTTAACAATATGTTTGTTTTTTTGTTTTTGTTTTTTAATGTTAATGTAATGTTTTGATGGGATTTATGTAGGGTTATGCTTGTCGGATGGGGAGGCAACAACGGTTCGACTCTTACTGCTGGTGTGATTGCAAATCGAGAGTGAGTCTTCCGATCCCTTGGATGAATTAAGGATTTTTGGATTATGTATTGGGATAGTGTAATTTTGGTAAGAAATAATGAAAATTGATGATCCTTAAAAACTGGTAAGAAATAATTTTGATTGATTGATTGACAGAGGGATTTCATGGGCAACAAAGGATAAGGTTCAACAGGCAAATTATTTTGGGTCACTAACTCAAGCATCCTCCATTAGAGTTGGGTCCTTCAATGGTGAAGAAATCTATGCTCCATTCAAAAGCTTGCTTCCCATGGTACTTCATCAATCCCATGTTTTTTTTTATTACAACACTAACATGGTTAATTCTCTTTGATGTTGCTAATCTTTCTTACAATGATTAGGTGAACCCAGATGAGATAGTGTTTGGAGGTTGGGACATAAGTGACATGAACTTGGCAGATGCCATGGGAAGAGCAAGGGTGTTGGACATTGATCTTCAGAAGCAGCTGAGGCCCTACATGGAGCACATGGTCCCACTCCCAGGAATCTACGACGCTGATTTCATCGCCGCCAATCAGGGCTCACGTGCCAACAACGTGATCAAAGGGACCAAGAAGGAGCAAGTCCAACAGCTCATCAAAGACATCAGGTATATACTTCTGCTAACTAACTATGTTGATATCATCCTTGCAAGAATGAATGGTTTCAAGAATTTGATGATATGGTTGTTGTTTAGGGAGTTTAAGGAGCAAAATAAGGTGGACAAGGTTGTCGTTCTTTGGACAGCTAACACAGAGAGATATAGCAATGTTGTTGTTGGTCTGAATGACACCACTGAGAATCTTATGGCCTCTTTGGAAAGGAATGAGACTGAGATATCTCCTTCCACTTTGTTTGGTATTGCTTGTATTCTTGAAAATGTGCCTTTCATCAATGGCAGCCCACAGAACACTTTTGTCCCAGGTACTAAAACAGAACGAAAATCACGATAAACAAACGAACATATCATCGTATCAAGGCTGACATGGATTGATATATGTAGGGCTGATTGAATTGGCTATTAAGAGGAACTCGTTGATCGGTGGAGACGACTTCAAGAGCGGTCAAACGAAGATGAAATCCGCCCTAGTTGAATTCCTAGTTGGAGCTGGTATTAAGGTATATATATTGTAATAGCACTAGTCTTTTATTACATTCTTGTTGAAGATGATGGATACATTGTAATGCATACTCTTTTGTAACAATAGCCAACATCAATTGTGAGCTACAACCATTTAGGAAACAACGATGGGATGAATTTGTCGGCGCCACAAACTTTCCGGTCCAAAGAGATCTCCAAAAGCAACGTCGTGGATGATATGGTTGCTAGCAATGGCATCCTCTACGAACCAGGGGAGCACCCCGATCATGTCGTCGTTATCAAGGTATATATATATATTTACTAATAGTGTGAAAAATGGGTTGAATGAAAATTTAGTGTAGAATACGGACTAATAATGTGAGCCTCATTGGATCATGTGTAGTATGTGCCGTATGTTGGGGATAGCAAACGAGCAATGGATGAATACACTTCTGAGATATTCTTGGGAGGTAAAAGCACTATAGTGATGCATAACACTTGCGAGGACTCTCTTTTGGCTGCTCCGATTATCCTAGATTTAGTCCTCCTTGCTGAGCTCAGCACTCGAATTCAGCTCAAATCCGAAGCTGAGGTTCGTGTTTTTGCCCTAATTTGTACTTAGGTTGCATATTTTTCGGTCAAACAATAATCGAGTACCTATTTTTTGCAGGGAAAATTCCACTCGTTCCACCCCGTGGCGACCATCCTAAGCTACCTTACCAAAGCCCCTCTTGTAAGTACATTTCAAGAATTTCTTTTAACACTTTGATTTAGAATATTTTTACACAAATATCAAGTGAGACGTGACGATGTGACAATAGTCCTATAACTAGGTTTAACGATAAGAAAAACATGTGGTTCGTAGTCTCGCCTACTTTGATCCTATCGGAACCATATAAATCACGAGATATTTTGTGGGTGATGGATTTTATTCGAGAATAAAATGTGTTAAATTAATCGAGAGATTGTGTGGAAATAGGTACCTCCGGGGACACCGGTGGTGAACGCGCTATCAAAGCAACGCTCGATGCTCGAGAACATAATGAGGGCTTGTGTTGGATTGGCCCCAGAAAACAACATGATTTTGGAATACAAGTGATCTATGGGAAGATTGGTTCGAGAATTATGATAATAGGAATTGGTTTCTCTTTTTTGATGTTTTCATGAATCTAAGTATATGATATGACGAAGTGTTGGGATGTTTTTTTTCTTTTTTTTCTATTGTTTTTGTAGCTATTGCAATTGTATTTTATTTGCTTTAGCTCTTTTAGAGCATAATTGTCCTTTTAACTATATGCAACAATTATATAATTAGTTTGGTATCTCTATTTTTAATTCCTATTTTATTATTATATTCTGGAACTCTGAAATTTCTTGGCATATAAGTACATAAAAAGTAGCTAATTTAGCTTTTTTATTATCTACAATTCATACCCAACTTATTATAGAAAATACTTATGACATGAAATTATTAACTAGTAAAAGATCTAACTGAATCTTATAACTGATAGTTGATATTTACGATATGTTCTTAATTTAATAAATAATTATTAAACATTTAATACGAACACTTGTAAAGAGAAGCATACACTTGGAGATCATATTAAAACAATTATACGTATCTAAATCTTTAAAATTGGGTACGTGAAATGATTTCAATATTAAAACAATTATGCGTATTTAAATCTTTAAAATTGCGTACGTGAAATGATTTCAATAGAAGGCCTCTTAAAAAAGTATTGGAGTTAGCAAATAATCCCTTTAAATATAATCATGAGATTATATTATATTGTCTTTTTAAAGAAAGATTGATCTCTATCTTGATTCTTGATTTCTTTTTTTTTAATAATATTGATTCTTGATTTAATAATAACAAAGATTAATAAGTTTCATGGTTGGCTTTCTACAAAAGGTGTGGAATTAAGGCTCAAGCTCAATGTGGTTTGTTTGGTTGGGCTGGGCTTTTGGGCTTAAACTAATTAGCTTCCGCTCTATAATGGGCCAGGCCAACATTTTTTGTTTTACTCATCCGGTTTTTTTTTTTTGTTAGGTGTATGACTTTGAATGTTTTCTTTAATACTATATATACTCAATTGCGTTTTGAGTACTCTCTCAAATTAAAACCAAAATGTAAATAATAGGGTTGAAAATTAACAAGTATAACATAAAAAATTTAGCATAAAGAAGTATCACATTTTGTTGAAATATACATATTGTGAATATATGTCACCCCGTGCTCGTCCCCATTCTTCATGGTTGAGCATTAACACCTATCCAGTCGTACAATAATTATATCATTTTTTTTTCTGTAAAAAAAAAATTAATAATTTTGAAAAAATATAAATAAAATAAAAAAGGTGATGTAAAGCGTATAACTGTATGCCCCCCTATCGAATTGGCTTGGCACAGCTCTCACTTTCCCAGGTCCTAACAACCCATTTCAAGATTTTATTCTTCAAAACATTTAATATTGAGCAAATCTATATATTAATGAGTCGCAATATTATTTTTATAGCCCCCAAAATTTATTACTGCCATAAAAAAATAATCCGTCAATAATTATAATGTATGGATATCAATATAATTTCAATAGTACTAAATAATACTCTTATTATAATATATAATTATATATAATTCAATACTATTAAGAGAAATCGATTGACAATTAATATTTATAATTATGAGGTCGAGAGATCAATAATAAATATAATTTAAAAAGTTCATAATAAATTTTGAAAAGTCATAATTAAGATGCAATTTACTTTTATGAATTCTTATTTGGTCAAATTTTATGTTGGGGATTATATAAATTCTTATATTGAACGATTAGAATTGTCTTACTAATTCTCACCCACTAATTGAACAAAATTCATTTTTCGTCCTAAGGACGTTGTCTAATTTCAGTCCTCTTATTTTCCGATCATCAATTTTAGTCCTCCTAAATCTCCGGTTGTCCAATTTTAGTTCTCCTAACTCAATTTTCCGGTCGGCTTCAGGCAAGTGTACAACACTCGCCCCCCAATTTCAACCAGTTGATGATTTTATATGTGGCTTATATGACTTATATTTTCTGACGTGTCATTTAATTTCGATTTTTATTTCCATCCAAAAATGTCACGTCATATGTCATTATTTTGGCAACAAAATTAAATATTTAATAAAAAAAGGGTGCGGCTATCGGCTATCCGCACCCCACTAATTATTAAACACACCCCAATTGTGTTGTTACTTTTCACATGTGACATGTGAAAAGTAACAACACAATTGGGGTGTGTTTAGTAATGTGTGGGGTGTGAATAGCTGCACCCATAAAAAAATTGCTAACATTATCTTGTCATGTTGCTTTACCTCCGGTTCCTCCAATTTCTCAGTCTTCTCTTCGTCTTCGTCTACTTCTTCTTGGAAGCCATTAGAGAAGTCATCGCCGTTGGCAGCCACCAAAAAGTCATCGGTAAAGGCCGTTTTGAGAGCCATTTCAGTCCCCAAACCACCTTGCATGCACTCCATTCCGTACAAACACAAAATTTCATCTTTAATTTTGCAGAAAACAAAGATTAATCCACAAATGCAGGAACAGTAAATTAATTAAGGAGCACCTGAAGACGAGGTGAATTAATTAATTGGGGTCAAACTTCAGAATTTTGGTTTGATTATGGTGGTTGGGGATTAGGGTTCTTGGGGAATTAGGGTTCTTCAGAATCTTGGGGTTTTATTTGATGGATAAAGTCAACCAATTAGGCGAGTGCTTGAAGATTGAAAGCTCAGAGATGGGGCAGAAGATTAGTTCTGGTATGAGCTCGATGAGTTTCAAGATGAAGGAATTCTTCCAAGGCCCGAATCTGGTAGACAATCTCATCGAGGAAGCCACGGCTCAGACTCTGGATGACCCTGATTGGGCCACCAATCTTGAATTCTGCGACATGATCAACAATGGCAGGCTTAATATTTTGGAGTTTGTAAGGGGAATAAAGAAAAGGAACAGGACAAGATAGTGTTAGCAATTTTTTTTATTAAATATTTATTTTTAAGGAACAGGACAAGATAGTGTTAGCAATTTTTTTTATTAAATATTTATTTTTAATGCAAAAAATAATGACATGTGACGTGGCATTTTGGATGGGAAAAAAATCGAAATTAAATGACACGTCTAAAAATATAAGTTACATCAGCGTAAAATCATTAATTGGTTGAAATTTGGGGTGAGTGTTGTGCACTCGCCCAGAATTGACTGGAAAATCGAGTTAGGATGACCACAATTGTGCAATCGGACTAAAATTGAATAATCGGAGATTTAGAAGGACTAAAATTGATGATCGAAAAATAAAAGAATTAAAATTGGACAACAGTCCAAAAGGGAGGACGAAAAATGAATTTTGTCCCCAACTAATATCACTTGAGCAAAACTCCCAATTTACTTGGCAAATTTCCAATTTTGTTCCCTTTTATTCCATTTTGTATTACAACTATTAAGCCACAGGTCCAATTTTGTTCCCTTTTATATTCCATTTTGTATTACAACTATTAATCCACAGGATACATTGTTTATGCATTTATCGAGTAAAAAATACATATCGACACTTATTAAATATGAACATTGTAGTGAAATTATGAGAGCAAAAATGATAATTCAGACATATTCTCTTATCAATGGTGAAATTCTAAGCTCGATTCCCCTTTGCTTATAGTAATTAATTAATTTTTTCTTATCAATATTGTAAATTACTAAAAAGAATGTGTTTGAAAATAGAAAAAGCATAATTTAAGGAGAATTGACAATTGAGATGACCCTACAGCCTTTAGGTTATTTAATGAAGTGGAGACGAAAGACATTTATGATTACTCATTAAAAAAAAAAAAGCCAAATAGACAGCTAAACAAAGTCCTTTGTGTAATTCAGACAGTTGACAAAAACATGCAAAAAGCAAAATCCATTGCATTTATTGATGTAATTTGAGGAGCAACAGAGCAAGATCCTATCAACTTTTCATGTCCTAGATTCTGCACACCCTACTCCTCCTATAAAGCTGTCTCTTAAATCTCTTGCATTCACTTTCTTCCATATACTATTAAACTTCAATACGAAAAAATGGGATAAAATATCTCATAAATAGAGGTGTAAATGAGATCATATAACACGGGAGCTACTCAAAATCATTTAAAAAATTTTGAATTCTGCACGAGAAAAATTGAGTTGAGCTTCATTAGAGTTACTCGAGTAGCTTTTGATCTCGAGCCAAAACATATTGATACTAGCATAACCGAGCATATATTAAATTTACACTTTTATTTTTAATAATTTAATTTTTTACATCAGAATTTTCATTTTCAATTTTATCATAAATATTTTTCAAATAACAAGATAAGCCGAATTCGAGTTTATCAAGTTATTTGTGGAGTTCAGCTCGAGTATTTAAAAAAATAGACTTGATGGAATCGAGTTCGGATTTGGAGTTTTAGATTCAATTTCGAGCCTGACAGTAATCGGCTCGGCTGACTCGTTCACCACCCTAATCATAAAGTGTTGCTTATACTCACTCTCTCTCTCTAGTGACACACGCAATGAGCTTGACTTCACACATACATTCTCTCTCTAGATTGAAAGAATTTTCTGTAGATACGCAGTGATCGAGGCGTACCCTTTTCTCTCTCGCCTTGTCTCTATCCTTGTGTCATCTCTTCTTATTTGCTCGTGTATACATTATTTCATCTTCTTCTCTCTCTCTCTTCTCAAGATTGTTCTAGAGAGAGAAGGGTGATCAATGGAGGCTGCTCAAGGGAGAAGGGTTTGCAGAGAAATGAGCACTACCACTACTAGTCAGGCAAGAATGATGAAGCCCACTTTCAAGAAAGTTCAGATTGTTTACTATCTCTCTAGAAATGGCCATCTTGAGCACCCCCATTACATGGAAGTCACCCATCTTGCTCACCAGCATCTTCGCTTAAAAGGTACCTTTTTTATTCTGTCCTTTTAGCCTGCATTCTTGCAACAATGTTGGAATAATTTTCATGTGTCTTAGATGTTTTGGATCGTCTCACTTTGCTCAGAGGTAATGGCATGCCTTTGCTCTACTCTTGGTCTTGTAAAAGGTATGCTTTTTATTCATATGTTTTATTAGCTTAAATAATTTTTTTTTTTTTAAAGTAAATTTGTTTGTTTATATGTATATAGGAGCTATAAGAATGGCTATGTTTGGAATGATTTAGCAGAAAATGATGTGATTTATCCATCAGAAGGTGCTGAGTATGTGCTCAAAGGATCTGAATTAATTGAGGGTTCCACTGGTAAAATATCTTCATTTTCTTGATTTGGTTTTAGAATGGCTAAATTTAGGATTTTATTCATGATTTATGCTTTTGGATTTCTGGGTTTAGCGAAATTGCATCATCTTCAAGTTGGGAATGTTGAGCTAGTGAACAGCCAACATGGCAACCAAGATTCTACCTTTCAGCCCACCCGAAAATCCTTAGCTTCGAGACGAAGAAACGAAGCAGAGGAAATGGTGAGTAGCAAGTATGATCACCACGGTCATGAAGACGAAGAACACGTGGAAGAAGACGAAGAATACGAAGAGAAGAGAAGCTACACGAGCAGCACGACACGATCCACGCCGCACTCCAGGTGTTCGAGAGGTGTCTCCACTGAAGAAATTGAAGAATTCAAACACCACAACACCTCATTCTCTCCGCCCCCATCCGCCACGTCATCCGTCCTCTCCGCCAACAACGGTAACAACAACAACAACAACAACACGCCTTCGAAGAGATTCGAAGACGGTGATCACACCGTTGGGAACGAGCCACTGATGAGTAGGAATTCGATGCTACTTAGCCTCATCGCCTGTGGCAGCTCGGTCTCGTTCAGGAAGACCGTGCCGCCACCGCCGCCACAGATGGCTGCAAGGAAGAGCGGTGGCGGGGGTGGTATTGGTGGTGGGAATTTGCATAAAGGGGTGGTTTGCAAAGCGGCGGAGAAGGTGGTGGTGGTGGATGAGGATGAGATGATGATCAGATCGATGTCTGAAAATCCGAGGTTTGGGAATTTGCAGGCTGAGGAAAAGGAGTATTTTAGTGGGAGCATTGTGGAGTCCATTGCTGCTCAAAGAATTGAAGTTGAGCATGGATTGAAGAAATCATCTTCCCATAATGAAGATAGGTTAGTGTTTTTTAATCATTCACTAACACATATAATTGATTGATTTCTTGTTCTAATTTTAGGGGAAAATGTGTTGTACACAAACTGGATAGGACAAAGATCAGTTCTTTGTAGTAAAACAGGACAGATAGTAAAAGATAAGCAAGAAAAAAACAGAGGAAGATGAAGATCAAAGTAACTTAACTGAAGTCAACTGTGTGTCTCAGGTGCACTTTGTAACAAAAGTCCAATAAGATAAAAACAGGGAGATAATGACATCATCTTCTTTTGGTTTTTGCAAGTTATAAAAGGTGGTTTTATTGGGGCCCAGTTGGGATGTACAAACAAAAATGAAGTGATATTTTTCTTGTTTTCTTGCTTGTTCTTGTTCACCATATTTAGCATTGGGTCAGTTCGTGGTTGAATTCAGACAAGCTTAATATGACATTATCCTTGTTTAAATTGACTTGTAGATTTGATATGCATGAATTTTTCAATGATTAGGAGTGCCATGGCTGGGTTAGGAGAAGCAGTGGAAGAAGAAGAAGAGGAGCAAAGAGGAAATGGAGTGAAGGGGAAATGCATTCCAAGGAAGAAATCATGTTCTAAACAGTGCAAGAAATGACCATTTTTTTTACTATGTGATGAAAGCTTTCTTCTTATAATTAGCTGTAATTTGTGGCAACTTTTATTGCACCTACTTTATGAACACTTATGTCATATTTATTATGCTCAAGTGTCTTTCCCAACTGTGAGCAATTGTGTGCTTTTACTACTGTGATTAACTTTTTTTTTTTTTTAATTTTAATTAAACCATCCAAAGATGGAAGGATGAAGAGATCCATCAACTAAATATATATGAAAACATCCATAGAAAAGTTTATAAATCTGTACTTGGGAACACACCAATTACAAAAACACCCCAAAACCATAGACTAGAATCTAAAGTTGGGAATACCCCAATTATTTATGGTTTTCAAGCTTATCAAACTATATTTTCTTCTTTTCATTAATGGCCAAATTAGTCATATAATCGTAGTTTTGTTCCCTTCTTTTATGTATAAGTAAAATATACAAGGTCAAGTGAATTTTGAAAGCAAGATATATTGCAATCAATCGTTGGTGTCTCCAACATCTTAGATGATTTTATCGTAAAATATAAAATAAATATCTATCTACAATGAAGAAAAACTTAACTTTGTACAATGCTCAAATCCTTCCACAATAGCATAAATTTCACCATTAACATTATCACAAAAACTCACCCAAATAATTACAAAATGCAAAAACAAACCTGCTAACAACATCTAACTTGTTAATCACTTTTATTGTTTTTTAAGGTTTCCATTGAAAAAAGAAAATGAAAAAAAGACTGAGTTATTATGAAATTGTAATTTCAAACCCAACAAATTTAGCGAATTGATGATGATGATGATGATGAAGAACTTAAATCTATTTAGCAATTCAAATAATCAGTGATTTTCTAACTAAAATTGTCTATGTTGGTTGTCACAATATTGGGCCAATTTATTTTACTCTTTTTTTTTTTTTTTGACTTAACGGTCCAGTGATATTCCCATTTATTTTAGACAGCGGCCCAGTGATATATCCACATATGATTCCTGGACTACAAATTCACAAATTCAGTCCTAACCAATCCTAGTCTAGTCTGGGCCGAACCACAACAGTTGGCCCAAAAGAACTAGGCCCAAATTTTAAAATCAGTGCATGTGCAGTTAACGTGAAAATTAAACCACAAGATAAAGATATTAATCACTAATTAATGGAATCGCGGAGAACCATGGTCTTGTTTACTCGAGTCAAATAATACTAACTAAAATAATATTTCGTATTAATTTATTTGTTTAAGATCGTTCTGCATAGATTAACGAAACATTTTATATTTCTAATTGTGTGTATAAAATGACCACCACACTCATTTTTAAAAACTAAAATATGAGTTTCAAAAAAGTTTATTCATTTGTAATTAATGAATACTCCTATTTAGTAAGAAAAGTATGATAAAGACAAAATAGAAAGAAAAAATCAAAATTTTCAAATACGTCAAAAGCAACAGATAAAATAAAATAAAATAAATTTCACTTTGTAAAATTCACAATTATTTTAAAACGAAGATAGCTATTGTATTAATTAAAGGGTCAATCCAGATTTATGTGCCTAGGTACTCTTAAAACTTGCCCACCCTTTAAGTTAGCCTTCTCACATGCAATTATATTTATGTTGAGCAGAATACAAATAGGAAAAAAAATTAAAAATCCTCTATGCATTTCAAGCACAATATTTTACAAACTATCAAGTCTCATTTATAGGCATACATTTATTTACCAATTTATCATCCAAAATTTGTTTCAATAAATCTCAAGTAGTACTTTTGAAATAAGACGTTTTTTAATCTATAAATAAAAAATATGTGTGTGTGTGTGTATAAGTATGTATTCATTTATATATATTGAATCCAAAAATGTAAGGTGAAAAAGAATAAAATTTTGGCATAGTAATGAAAACAGTGGAATAGATACCACCGACAGAAAAAAGAAAAAGTAATGCAAAACTTAGTGAAGGGCGCTTTTATTTTTCTCCGCTTTAAAATTTTGGAATTGTATGATAATGAACAGCATCCTATCCCATCCCATGTGACTCTACCTCGCTGTGCGCTACCCCACACTATAAACATACACCCCACCACCGACGGCCAATCCAAACTGCTTCTTCTTCCTCGATCACTCTCTCTGAAACCATTTGCAGAAAACACTCAATTCTTTCAGAAATTTTCAGAAGAAGAAGAAAGAAGCAAAAATGGCGAACGTTTTGCTAGCATTGTTTGCTGTCTGCGTTCTTCCCGCCATTGTAAGCGCCCGTTTTGTGGGTGAACCGTTTGTGGTGGAGGGTCTTGTTTACTGTGACACTTGCCGTTGTGGCTATGAGAATGAAGCCACTCAGTATATGCCCCGTAACAATCTCTCTCTCTCTCTCTCTCTCTACTGAGTTGTGCTTTTGGGGAATTTGGTGGTGTATTGCTTTGATGTAACTTCGAATTATGCTTCAGATCTGTGTTTACTGTGTGTTGAGTTGCGATTGTTGGATCTTTTTATTGTAGCGTTACGATTAAGTTGAATTGTTCATGATTTTTTTTTTTTTTTTTAATTTGTGGATTTGTTTCCATGCAATGTGCCGATAATAGTAGATTAGGAACTTAGTGTGGAAGTTCAATTTCTGAAATTTATAATCTTGCCTTTTTGCACAAAAATATTTGCTAAAAATGTGTAAGAAAACTAGCCAGAAATTACCCATCCATTGCCTTTGCAGCTTATACTTAAGTCAGTTTTCAGTTGTTCTAGTCTTGTGCAGTCCATTCGTTTGATAAGGATTTGAAATGCAAGATTTGAAATAGATGGATTTTAGCCAAGTTAGAGTCGATTTCAAATCCATCTGAATCACTAAAAAAGTTGGTTCAAGAAGAGAGTGATGTATTTTAAATCCACTTAATCCGATACGAGTACACGAAATTGCTACTATGAAATGCAAATCCATTCTCAAATTCTTCCATCCAAACATTAACCCAGTGTGAACCTCTTTTAGATATGAATCTATCTCAATCAGAAGGGAAGAACACGAATCAGATCACATGATGGGAGTAAAAAAATGGAGTCTTTGAATACAATCACATTATGGCTTCTTGAAACATAATTGCTAGTCGGTTCTAATCTTATCATCTAGATGTGATCTTGATCAGATTATGTATTCCTCCCTTTTCAGGTGCTGTTGTTCAAGTCGAGTGCCGGAATAGGGACACTGCTCGACTCACTTACAGGAAAAAGGCCGTGACCAATTCCACCGGACAATACACTATCGTCGTGCAAACTGACCGTGGGGACGACTATTGTGACTGTGTTCTGGTGAAGAGCGCCAACCCCGAATGCAGCACACCCAATGCTGGCCGTGACCGCGCACGTGTGATCCTAACCCGAAACAACGGCATGATCTCTAACCACCGCTCTGTGAATGCCATGGGATTCCTCAAAACCACGGCGTTGGCTAACTGCCCCCAGATCCTTCAGAAGTACCAAATAGCTGAAGATGAATGAAAATATGAAATGCTTTTATTGAGACCGGTTAGTCCTATGTTATGTCTTTGTATTTAGAATTTCAATTTTACACGGTTTTGTGGATGAGATGTTGTGTTTCTCTGGCTCATGATTATTGTCAACTTAAGATGTGTTTTTGTATTTGGTCACTTAAATGTGGCTTTTAAGATCAGATTTGTTGCAATAGAATCTCTCTGTTGTTGTTAAAAGTAACTCGAGCCTCGTTTTTTGGATGCTATACTTGGTGATGATATGTTCGGGTGATATGAAATTGTAAGGTATAACCACTTCTTGATAGAATTTAAAGTGCTTTTTGAATAATAAATTTGAAAATACTATTTAGATTTTAATTATAATATTATACGTAAGAACTTACACTTAAATAGTCCCGGTGCAGTGAAATCTAGAATGATATGAATTTATCTACATGTTAGTCTAAGATTATAGAAACTTAAATATTGAGCATAAATTTCTTGTAGTATGGAAAGAACAGTGAGACATCACCTTATAAAAGCAAAAACATGTGTTGAGAAACAAGTAGTTGTTTCTTTGTAATACCTCATTCGATGTAGAGGTTTGGGATATGGAAGATGTAGTGCCAGTCCTCTCCTTTTCCTCTCTCACATCTCATTTTCAGTGTTGGGCATCTTCTGATATAGAGACTCTTCAGATTCGGCATTCCTCGTATACTTGGTGGAAGTGAAACAAGCTTTGTGCAATCAACAATCTCTAGTTTCGAGAGATGATAGATCATCCAGCCAGTCTGGGAGTGAATTCAGTTGAGGGAGGCTCCATATACGTAGATGTTTCAGTGATGATAGATAACATAGGGCTTTTGGTAGGCACACCATCTTACCAACTCTTTCTAGGTGAACAATTTCAAGGTAGTTGAGGTCTTCAATCTCCTTCGGCAAGTCTACGATCTCTGGGCAGTTGTATACTCTTATAGACTCGAGAGAAGTGAGGTGTCGCAACCACCCCTATAGGTAAGCATCTCAATGTCTTACTACTCTCTATCCGTAACTTTGTTAGAGATTTCATGGCTTGCTGTTCTTCTTCTGGCAAAGACTCCTCTTCTGCTCCAACAACTCTCATTGACTTGAGATTATTGAGTTTTTGCATCATCTCCATTGGTAAACTTTTCATTTTCTCTCCAAATCCCACCTTAAGAGAAGTAAGAGCATCGAGCTCAGCAATCCAAGTCAGCGTTAAGCCACCACAGTCGTCTACATTCAACTCTTGGAGGGATGAGAGTTGTGGCAATATTACTGAAGAGCAAGAATCAATTCGTACAGTTCGAAGATTTGGCAATAATTTTGTGCTCGCTCGCTCCTTTTGTAACCCTTTGTGATTGGGGAGAGAATACAACATGAGTATTTTCAGAGATGCGAACAATGTATTTACTGCATTTTCATCTTCAATCATGTACTCCACTCCTAGTTGCTGTAACCTCAAGAATTCCAGATGAGGTAGCTTTCCCAGTTCTGGAAGATGCAAGCAATTTGGGCAATCCATTATTTCCATACGAACTACATTTTTCAAGACTGAATCTGTCATCCAAACTGGAAAACACCCACCATTGAACCCTCTAATTCATAGAATTTCAAGACTCGGGTGAGGTTGAAGTGCTTCCAACACCTTGCCATCTATATCTGCCCTTGATTCGGATGCACCGTTGCTTTCCCATTCTAAGATCAAATCACGAAGGTTTTTTTTTTTCTCAGAAATGTTTGCTTTCTTTGCATCCATATAGCTTCCCACCCTCTCCAAATGCTGAATCTCAAGCCTACCACCAAGGTTCAAACATTGCAATTCTTCAAGTTGGTTACCTCTATCTCTACCCACTATAAATAGGCTCAATGTTTTCAAACAAGTTAACTCTCCAAGTTTTGAGGGCATCCCTTTCAATGATTCGCATGACACCATGAAAACATGACGGAGATTTTTTAAGTATCTCATGTTCCTAGGTAACGCAACAAGCTTCTTGCAGCTATCCAGATTCAAATTTTGCAAATTCCAAAGACTACATAATGAGTTGGGCAGAGTATGGATTTCAGATCCAGATAAATTTAAGAATTATAAATGTTTGCAATTACCAATTGTAGAGGGCAAATCGTTTATTGTTCTTCGACTTGCATCTAACACTCTCAAACGGCTGAACTTGGTTAAGATGGATGATATGTCCATATCATGTTGAGTGCTGGTAGGAAATGCCACTAATTTATTACTCAAATTTACCTCGCGGATCTTGGTGTAAGATTTGCTTGAAACTTGTCTTTCTACTTGTATCCCAGGAACTTTATTCTCCATAATAGACTATGCCAGATCATGAACGCGATCATGCATAATGATTGCATCGGTCACCAATGGATGATATTGGAATAGTGATCTAAGAACTAATTCGTTACATATTTCATTACCAACATCCTCCACATCCAATGTTCCCCTTGATGATATACATCCATGAGCCATATCCTTTGGAAAGACTGCAAAATAAGTAAAACATTGTCTCAATTCGAGAGGAAGATGATGATAGCTCAATCTCAAAACTGGGATTATCAAAGTTTGTTCTTGTGGTAAATTCCATAATTCACGCTCTTTCACATAAATCCATTCATTCTCAGTCCTCTTGAATCGTAGAAGACTCCCAAGCGCCTTAGCTGCCATTGGCACACCTGCACACTTCTTCACTATCTGTTTACTAATGTCTTCGAGGTTGGGATATTTCCCTCTTTCTTCTTCTCCAAACGCACGTTCAGCCATCAGCATCCAACAATGCTCTTCCGATAATCCCTTCAAAGAATGGGGTGGAAGTGTTCCCATTATATCAGCAACCATCTTGAGTCGTGTGGTGACGATGATGGAAGTGCCACTCGAGCCACATGCCAAAATATTTTTTAACACAGACCACTTCTCTTGGTCTTCATTCCACACATCATCCAACACCAACAAATATCTTTTCCCATTCAACAACTCTCGGAGTCTCTGATACAAAGTATCCAACTGCTTTAAATCCGAAGCATCGCCACTCCTCGTTGCAGATTCAATCATGGCCCTAACCAAAGTCTCCTGATCAAAATTGTCGGAAACACAGACCCAAAGTCTTTTCTCAAAATGGTCAACGACCCGTTTGTCGCTGTAAACTGACTGAGCTAGAGTCGTCTTGCCAAGGCCTCCAACACCAAGTATGGGCAAAATAGAGATATGCTCATTCTTCCTCACACCATTCACCAAGATGCTCACAATCTTCTTTCTATCTTCGTCCCTACCATAAACTTGATGAGACTCGTTCAGAATAGAAGTCGTGGCACGTGTGCCATCGACTTCTCTTGATCTCTCTACAAGATGAAACTTGGCACGCTCAGCAGCAACTGCATCGAGTTTTTCTGCAATTTTTTTCATCCTTCTCGCCATGTTGAATCGAAACAAAATACTGAGTTTGATATTTCTGAGCTTGAGTTTTGAGACATGGATGGCACAATCATCCAGTATGTCATCAATATCAAAAGCTTGGACAGCCAATTATCTATGGACTTGTTATTCTGTTTCTTGATTTCAGCATCTTCAAGAACAGCTTGGATGGTGGTGAAGGTGCTCAAAAGCTTCTTCATCTCATCATCTACTCCCATCATTAATCCCATCTCATCTTTCATGAGGCCGCTCAGATTTTCCAGGACAATTTCAAGGAAAGCCTCTGCCATAGTCAAATTGTAAGAATCTGTGATTGAAGATGTTAAAAGAGTACCTCCAATGGTGCTACCCAACTTTTTGGGTATTTTGGTGTCACGTTGCTGCCGTTTCAAAAGTTAAAAAATCTCTACCTCTAAACAAATACACCACCAACCATTCTACCAAAAAGTAACTATTCATGGTCCCACCATCAAATCACTCATAATTTTTGTATATTTTTATTAATTTATCATCTCTATTATTATTTTATTTTATAATAAATAACAAATCATAATTAGGGGTGGAAATTGGAACGGAATTTTCGATATCCGCCGAATCCGATTCGAAAATTTCTGATTTTGGAATGAATATTTTTAATCCGAAATTTCAAAATTCCGATTTCTAATTTTTCCGAAAAATTTCGAATCGGAATTGGAATTAGTTTTAAAAATTTCGAAAATTCCGAAATTCGATCCAAAATATTTCCGATTTTTAAGTAGTAAAAATATAATAAGTAAATATATCATAAATTTCTAATTTACATAAGTAAATATATCATAAAAATATAATATATATTTTTTATATAAAATAAAAAGTGAATATCTAATTTATATAGGTAAATATATCATAAATTTTATTAAAAATGATAACATTTTATATAAATTTATTATTTTAATGATAAAATATATGGATAAAATGGAATTTCTGATATCCGTCGAATCCGATCCGAAAATTTCCGATTTTGGAACGAATATTTTTAATCCGAAATTCCGATTTCCGATTTTTCCGAAAATTTCGGATCGGAATTGGAATTGGTTTTTCAATTTCGAAAAATTTTGGAATTTTTCCGAAACACCCTATTTCCGATCCGATCCGTCCGATTTCCACCCCTATTCATAATATTTCAATTTATGTAATTAATTTTTTAATTCTAATTATTTATTTAATTTAGTAAAACATGAAATAAAATTGAAGTGTTAATTAAAGTTAATTGAAGTGTGGAAAGAAAAGAAAAAAAAAACAAAAAAAAAAAAGATCATGCTAATGTACACTAATTAAGCAGCAGTAATTTAAAAAAAAAAATCCTGAAATTTGTGCGAATGCCACTTGCGTGTGGAGGTCACGCGCCCAGATCTGTGCAGTTTTTTGTGGGGTGACCGTCACTCTCTCTCCCTCTCTCTTTCTCCCCCTTCTTCTCCCTGGGTTTCACTTTCTTTCCCCCTCATTTCCCTCTCCCTCTCCTCCATCTCCCCCAAACATCTCCCTCTTCTTCTCCCCAAGCCACATCAACATATACCTCCAATGGGTAGCACCATTGGAGGTGCTCTAATGGCAGACAACAAAGTAGTTTATTGCATGTTTAGTCAATGGTCCACATTTTAATACTCGGTTAATTTTTCGGCATATTTTGACTAGGTCTTCTACTTTTAACGTTGACAAATCGACGATAAATAAATGTCAAATCCCTTGACCAAATAATCAGTTAAGTTAGAAAAAAGACGAACAAAAAAAAAAGAAGAACTGCAACTTTAGTTCATCTTTTTGCTGGTTTAGTAGATTCTAAATCCAAGAAAGAAGAAGGGTTTCGAGATTCTAATCCAAGATTAATTTGAGAAATTATAATTTCATAGATATATGTATATTTATTTTAATCATATAAATAATATATTGTATGTATATTGTAATACTTTTGAAAAATTATAATTTGATAAGTAATATTTTTATTTATATCATATAATAATGTGTATGATATAATGCTTTTGGTTTCATGTCTTCAAATCCATGATTAATTTGAGAAATTGCAATTTGAAAGTAATGATTTTATTCTCATAATATAATATATTTTAAATATTACTAAAAGTACAATTTATCATATTAGTTGACTTTGGATCTGTATTGATCGGGTTTGACTGAATTCATCTTATGAAATAAGATCGATAGAACAATCTTACACAAAATCAACTCAAATTAAAAAAAAAAAATTATATATATATATATATATATATATGTAAACTCGAAGTCAAATAGTTTACCTCGAATCTCATTAACAATAGGGTTAGTTTCACAAATTCATCGATTCATTTCCAAGTATCAAACAGTTCTATCATATTCATATTAACCATACAATTTTTTTTCTAATCCATAAACTTACGAGGGAAATTAATGACTGGACTTAGAAACTGGGCCCGGACCACTTACAGCTTTGTTGAGGCCCATAAAGTAAATATTAGTTAAGCCCATTTCAAAATCGCGAACCTGCCAAAGCCTTACGACGTCGCTGTGTTTTTCTCCACCAACCTCCGCGCGACCTCCGCAAGCAATTTCCCGATGATCCATCTTTAGACTTGATCGCAGATTTCATTTATTTTCGGGTAATTTTTCTGATTTTTCTTCCTTTTTCAGCTGATTTTCTTTCTCTTCGTTCTGCATTTTTCCCAGTTGTTACTGTTTTGCAAAATTTGGTAGAACTTGATTTTTTTAATATGGAGCTTTTATTATTTGAATCTGAGATAAGAAGCGGTTGAATATTGATGCAGAATTCTTTGTCAATTTCATGGCGTTAATATGCGCATTTGGTGTGGTTTTTTTATGAGTGTCTTAAATTTATCTGCATTGAATTAGGCGGAGTTGCATATGATGTTCATTGTTTTGATCGTCTTAATTGATCAGAATTCAGAATTTAGATATTTAACGTCTTGAATGAAACTGTATACAGTCATTGTCTATTAAGAGTATTACAGTGTTTTATTCTGCTAAAAATTGGAAATTCAATCCGTATATTATACAACTTTGGTGCTTTTGAATTTCAGGAATGACTTTCCCTGCTCTTTCTCACTCATTCAAATCCAAATGGATAGTCAGAGAAGGAGGCGATTCTCGTTCTCGATCTCGTAAGAGATTTGAAGAATCAGCCATCTCATCTGGTGTTTTTGGGAAAAATAACAGCTCGGGATTTCGCCTATCATGTTCGTCAAAATCTAGGGCAGAACAGCTACATCCAATTTATTCATCTTTTCAAAGTCATGCTTATGATTCTCAGATGGCAGAGAGTGAGTGAATTTGCATTGTAGATCATTTATTGAAGTTTCTACTTGAAATGTATGATGCCTAGGTAATACTACATTTTTGCAGAGGAATCTGTTTTGATTTTGATGAGGCATGGAGAATCAATGTGGAATGAGAAGAACCTTTTCACTGGTTGTGTGGATGTGCCATTGACAAGTAAAGGAGTAGAAGAAGCAATTGAAGGTGGGAAACGAATCAGCAACCTTCCTTTGGACATCATCTACACATCAGCATTGATTCGTGCTCAGATGACAACTATGCTTGCCTTAACAGAACACCACTCCATGAAGGTACTTTCGATTGTGAATATCATGAATAACTTGGTTTCTAAAGGACCTATCTGAGAAACTGGTGTTGATCTTATATTTGCAAATTAATGTACTGTGTGGATGATATTGAGATTTACTTTCATCCTATGAGTATGTCATTCTGATGCAGTAATACAGAACTTATGGAGGAAAAAAAATTCAATGAACGAGATGCAGAATTCGAATTGAACTACTAAAAAGACTTTTTAGATCATTGATCCTGAATTATTCGAGGCATTGCATGCGACTAGCCTAATTCTTGATGCATTAAAAGGGAATATAGATCAATCCCATCATATATATTCTTGACAATCAACGTACTCAAAGTTTTCAGGTGCCTATAATCATGCATTATCATGAGACTGAACAAGCAAGGACATGGAGTCAGATTTATAGTGAAAGCACGAAGAAGGAATCTATTCCTGTCATCAAAGCATGGCAACTGAATGAGAGAATGTAATCTTGTATCTAGTTTTTTGTCAATCTTCGGCTTATCTATTCTAGTTCACTTTTCAATTGCTGTATATGCCTTTTTAAATAGGTATGGGGAGCTACAAGGACTTAATAAGGCGGAAACAGCTGAACTCTATGGGAAGGAGCAAGTTTATAATTGGCGTAGAAGTTATCATGTTCGGCCCCCAAACGGAGAGAGCTTGGAGATGTGCTTAGGAAGAGCAGTTACCTTTTTCAAAGAACACGTAAGCAATATGCACAAGTTTATTTAAAGGTGTGAGCTTATGTGATCTTTGGCATTGCCTTGGGAGGTTTATATACCAAGAAGAATTATACAGATTCAGCCAAAGCTTTTGACGGGAATGCATGTGATGGTCGTAGCTCATGCAAATTCATTAAGGTCCATAATTATGTATCTTGATAAGTTGACATCTGAAGAGGTAACATATATTTATTGTTTTTTTTTTTTTAATTGCTCGTACGAACTACGAAGTACTTCATAGTGGATCAGAAATTCCACTGATATCTTATTGACAGGTAATCGATTTAGAGCTGTCAACTGGTGTACCCATGCTCTACATATATAAAGAAGGAAACTTTATTAGGAGAGGAAGTCCCCATGGATCTTCTGAGGCTGGTGTTTATGCTTATACAGAGGTATAAACTTCTCATTTATGGTGTATTTACTGAATGATATCCTGGAATTTCATATGATTAGATTGACTAAGTTTACAAGCTTGGAATTTTGAACTCTATACTTCTTTGATGATAATTTCATTTGTACACAATATATCCATCAGATTTTCCAAACTATATTGATGATAATTTCATTTGTACACTATATATCCATCAGATTTTCCAAACTATATTAAGAGGTGGTTTATTTTCTCT
Source organism: Scutellaria minor (assembly GCA_954870855.1). Classification (NCBI taxonomy): domain Eukaryota; kingdom Viridiplantae; phylum Streptophyta; class Magnoliopsida; order Lamiales; family Lamiaceae; genus Scutellaria; species Scutellaria minor. Next base: position 19,598,209 of record OX940732.1, on the reverse strand, counting down.
TTGCAGAGCCTGGCCGATTATAGGCAAAAATTAGACGAATCACCCTATGAAATCTGAGACGATAGCTACGCATTCATTGATGGCTCGTCCGACCTGAAAGTTCTCTTCAGTATATCATGAGACGAATAAGCTGTGAATCGTTATTAAGAAAATTGTTTGGTTGATATAAAATCAATGTGCTGAGGATTCTCAGCAATTTTATTTATATGTATATTTCATTATTAGGTGATCAAGTAAAAGGTAAAAGTTCACATTTTGTGTAGAAAATTAACAGATTTTTTAAGGAACATAGAGATTATTTTGAAATAAAATTGCATAAAATAGGACGGATGGAGTATTTCTTATTACTATATTTGTTACATAAAGATATTTCATCTTTTCTTTTTTCACTTGTTCCAAAATGGTAATCCATTTTCCTTTTTAAAGCTGTATCAAATGTTTTTTTTCCGTAGTATATATCATCATATAATATTCTTTGCAATTACCAATTTATATCTAAAATCTTTCAAACAGCAACATTAAATGAAGGTGTGGTGAGAATTCCATGTTAAGTAAATATATTTCTTAATCCAAATGAAGATAGAAAATGGGCTATATTTGTTGGATAAATTTAGTACTTCTACGTCCATATACTTAGACTTGTTGGATTTTTCAAAAAAGATTAAGATATTATAATATTTGTTGTAAATAATTATGATAATTATAAAATAAACTAGAAGTAAAACGGACGAAAGCGAACGAAAATAATGCGTAAAATAAAGATGAGACGAGAAGAGAAAAGTATATGAGAGAAGAGAAAAGTATATGAGATAAGAGAATTTGTTGTGTGATTTCTTCCATTCATTACATGTATATATAGAGGAAAATATGATATGTATATGACTTAATCACTAAGTTACTTAATCACCAAGTTTATATTTAATATTATAATACTTTCCCTTAAATTTAACTTTGTTATGTCATGTGCATAAGTTGTCTCGTTAAAAACCTCAAACCAGAAAAACTCATTGGGACAAAAAAACTGGGATGAGGGAAAAAGAGTACAGCACATATATGTAACATTTTCGCTTCCCCTGAAACTATTAGCATGAGTCTGGAAGTAAACTGTCAATCTTGCTTCTCGTTGGATCTTCTCATACCGATGTCGTATACCAATTTCTCAAATGTAGATATAGGCAGGGATTTTGTGAATAAATCAGTAAGATTGTGACATGAACGAATTTGCTGAACATTTATCTCTCCATTTTTTTTAAGCTCGTGAGTAAGGAAAATTTTTGGTGATATATGCTTAGTCCTATCACCTTTTATATACCCGCTTTTAATTTGTGTTATGCAAGCAACATTATCCTCATAAATGATAGTAGACGTAGTGGTAGTCAGATTTAACTCACATGCATTCCTTATATGAGCTATAATTGATTTTAACCAAACACACTCTCTATCTGCCTCATAAAGAGCAATAAGTTTAGAGTGGTTGGAAGATGTGGCAACCAATGTCTGTTTAGTAAACTGCCATGAAATGGTTGTGCCATTATAATAAAATAAATATCCAGTTTGTGATCGAGCTTTGTGCGGATCAAATCTATATCCCGCATCTGCATAACCAACTAACCCCGAGTTAGTTGTATTATTTGAATATAATAATCCCAAATTTATAGTACCACGGAGATAACGGAAAATATGTTTAATTCCGTTCCAGTGTCTCCAAGTTGGCTCGGAATTATATCGAGCAAACATATTGACTGCAAATATGATATCTGGTCTTGTACATTGTGCTAGATACATCAATGCTCCAATAACATTAAGATACGACACCTCTTGGCCAAGTATCTCTTCATCAAACTCTTTAGGTCGAAATGGATCTTTATTAGGGTCTAAACAACGTACCACCATAGGAGTGCTTAAAGAATGAACACTCTTTATATTAAACCTTTTGAGCAGTCGCTCAATGTACGCAGATTGATGAATAAAAATGTCATTTGCTCTATGCTCTAGCTGAAGACCGAGACAGAGTTTGGTTTTCCCAAGGTCTTTAACTTCAAACTCTTTCTTCAGATATGCAGTAGCATTGGCCAAATCCTCAGGGGTGCCAATGAGGTTCATGTCATCTACATAAACTGCAATTATAGCAAATCCGGTTTCTGATTTTCTAATAAAAATGCATGGGCAAACTGAATCATTTTTGTAACCTTCTCTGATAAGGTATTCACTTAGTCTATGATACCACATGTGACCAGACTGCTTTAGTCCATACAATGATCTCTGTAATTTGATCGAATATAGCTCACGGGGATTACCCATTTTTGGTATTTTAAATCCATCAGGAATTTTCATGTAGATATCAGAATCAAGTGAACCATATAGATAAGCTGCTACTACGTCCATAAGACGCATGTCCAAATTTTCATGGACAACCATACTAATGAGAAAACGGAAAATGATCGTATCCATTACTAGTGAATACGTCTCATCATAATCAATTCCAGCTCTCTAAGAGAACCCTTGGGCAACAAGTCGGGCCTTATATCTTACAATTTCATTATTCTCATTTCTCTTACGGACAAATACCCATTTATACCCAACAGGCTTTGAGTGATAGATCCAAATATATTCCGTTTATTTAGTGAAGCTAATTCAGATTTGATTGTTTCCTCCCATTTAGGCCAGTCATCCATTTGACGACATTCTATTATGGAATGTGATTCACTGTTAGAATCATCGCTCAAAATCTCTTGAGCAACCGAGAATGCAAAAATATCATCAATAATGATCTCATTTCTATCCAATATATAATTGTAGTAGCTTATGGAATTCTCAGTATTTTTTGGATTTGATATCATCATGATTGTTTTACTAGGCTCTACAGATTCACCTGGAGCTTGCTCATTAGAACTCACTTGATTAATGGGCTCATAAACCTCTTTCTTGGTTTTTCGAGGAATAGAGTCCTTTGAGCCAATGGGTTGACCCCATTTTTGTCTTGGTCCATCAAAATTCATTTTCACATGTTCATTAGGAACATCGATCCTAGCTGAAGCGTTCACAGCTGGAATATGAGACTTCGTAACTTTACTAGCATCATTAAATGCGTCAGGAAGTCTATTAGTAATATTATGTAAATGTATGATTCTATTAACCTCATTTTCACATTCAAGTGTGCGTGAGTCTAGATGAGACAAATTCTGCTCATGCCTTGTGAGATTCTCAACATGCATAGGTTTATTATTATCAAGGATTGTCTTACCGATTAATGAAAATGTCGTTTCATTAAAATGACAATCCGTAAACCTAGCGGAGAATAAATCACCCGTTATTGGTTCCAAAAACCTAATAATCGATGGTGAATCAAACCCGACGTATATGCCAAGTCGACGTTGGGGATCCATTTTTATCCTTTGTGGAGGTGGAATTGGCACCTGTACAGCACACCCAAATGTGCGAAGGTGCGAAATGTTTGGCTCAAAGCCCAAGGTTAATTGCATTGGGGAATGCATATGATACGCACTGGGACGTAATCTAATTAAGGATGATGCATGCAATACGACATGTCCCCATGCAGTACTAGTGAGCTTTGATCTCACTAATAAAGTTCAAACAATAATTTGGATTCTCTTGACAAGAGATTCTGTCAATCCATTTTGAGTATGAACGTATGCTATTGGGTGCTCAACATTAATTCTCAGTGTTGCACAATATTCATCAAAATATTTTGATGTAAATTCTCCGGCATTATCCATCCTTATATTTTTAATAGGATGATCAGGAAAATGTGCTCGGAGTTTAATAATTTGTGCAAGCAAACGCACAAATGCAATATTGCGCGTAGATAGAGCATACATGAGACCATCTAGAAGATGCGTCTATCAAAACCATAAAATATCGAAATGGTCCACTCGATGGGTGAATTGGTCCACAAATATCACCTCGTATCCGTTGTAAAAACGATGGTGATTCATAACCAACTTTTGTCACAAAAAAATTTATAATGAGTTTTCCTTGTGAACATGATTCACAAAAATAATCATTTGACATCAATATCTTTGTATTCGTTAAAGGGTCCTTTAGTATGTTCCACAATCCTACGCATCATAGTAGTTCCGGGGTGACCCGAATGATCATGCCATAATCCAAGTATATCGGGATTAACTAGTTTCCATGGCATGGTGGCATAGGATTCGAAAGCTCGAATCGGGACATAATATAGTCCAGAAGCTGTTGCTTCAAATTTCTCATGAACATTCCTTTTGTTCATATCATATGATGTGACACATAGATATTCTTTGGTATTTTCAACCAATGTCTCTATATGGTATCCATTGCGTCGAACATCTTTAAAACTTAGTAGACATCTTTTTGATCTACCAGAGAAAAGTGCATTTTCAATATGCAGAGTGATACCATTAGGCAACACGATTGTTGCATTCCCGGAGCCATCAATAATCTCAATGGGTCCTGATATGGTTCTCACTTGTGCTTTGCACAATGTCACACTCGAGAAATATATTTTATTTATGAATATTGAGTGCGTTGTTGCACTATCGAGTAGACAATAATTCTTTTTGTTAGTATGCTCCACGTACTGCTTGATTATACAAAAGTATATTAATACTGGAATCACTATAATAAAATAACAATTTCATAATATTATATAATATAAGGTTAATTTCAGGAATTTATCATTTAAGAGATATGTATATTGCTATTGACAAAAAGATAAAATTTACTCGATCTCGGGTATGCCATTTTCCGATAGAGGTCTATACACAAAATTACCAAACTCTAAGTTTGGATCTATCACCACCACTTGACACTTTATACAATGGGATCAAGGTCCTTAAAAAAATCTGATAGTTCAAGAGATTTTCCATTTTGAACTTGATCATTCATGATTTGAGGTGTGGCGTTTCGAGGGGTAGTAAATGGTATTTCTGCCTCAGTAGCGTGTGTCTGGACTCCCTTTCCTTTGTTTTTTATCGAATCCTAGTACAGATCCACCAGGTGTTGGGCAGTCCTGCAGACTTTGGTCGAATGGCCAGACATTCCACATCTATTGCAATTATTTTCATAAGATTTCTCTATGAGCACCTTGCCCTTGTCACTGTTCCACTGAAATCGGTTTTCCTGATTGACCGGATAATTATTTGGACGAGAATAACCACATCCACATCGGTTATCTTTATTAATATCATGACGTCTGCCTCGGACATCATGATGTGGACTACCACGTCCACCGTCTCTCCAGGCACCACGCCCGGATCTTTGTCTACGGTCTCTAGATTGGCCCATAGATTTGTTAGCATGTGCTTCTAGCACTGCTTGGGACCCACAAGGTCGCAAATCATGATTTTTCAATAACAATTCATTTGTTTTTTCTGCTGTGAGTAGTACAGAGATCAACTTTGAATATGTTTGAAATTGGCGCTGTCTTTACTGTTGTTGTAGTACCAGATTTAAGGCATGCATGGTGGAGAACGTTTTCTCTAATTTGTCATATCCTGACAATTTTACACCACATAGAGCCAAACGAGACTCAATCTTAAAAAAAACTGAATTATAATCGGAGACTGATTTAAAGTCTTCAGTCTTATATGTTGTCAATCATATTGCGCCCGTGACAGGATCACAGTCTTTGTGTGATCAAATCTTTCTTTCAGTTTTTGTCATATCTCCGATGGCCTTTCAAACTGTATGTACTCATCTTTCAAATCCTCCGATAAATGGTGGCGTATAAAGATCATGACGTCAGTCTCATCTTTCCTGTTGGCCTCCTCGATATTTACACATTCAAGAGTTTTCACGAGATCCAACCCTTGTAAGTGTAGTTTAATATCTAGACACCAGGATAAATAGTTTACGCCAGAAACATCAAGAATTTGAAATTTTTGATTTTCAATTCTAGTTATAATAAAACACAAAATATAAAAATAACAATATAAATTTACAAACCTCTTTTTTTTCGAGCAAAAATTCGTGCTGATAACGTGTTGTAAATAATTACGATAACTATAAAATAAACTAGAAGTAAAACGGACGAAAGCGAACGAAAATAATGCGTAAAATAAAGACGAGACGAGAAGAGAAAAGTATATGAGAGAAGAGAATTTGTTATGTCATTTCTTCCATTCATTACATGTATATATAGAGGAAAATACGATGCATATGTGGCTTAATCACTAAGTTACCTAATCACTAAGTTTATATTCAATATTATATAATATTGAATATAGCTTAGGCATCAAACTAGTATATAACTTAGTGATTAAGGTATTGAATATAACTTAGTGATTAAGCCACATATGTATCATATTTTTCTCTATATATACATGTAATGATATGGAAGAAAGAAGAAACATATTCTCTTCTCTCATATACTTTTTCCTTCTCGTCTCATCTTTTATTTACGCATTGTTTTCGTTCGTTTTTTGTTTGTTTTTCTTCTAGTTTATTTTATAGTTATCGTAATTATTTACAACACGTTATCAGCACGAATTTTTGCTCGAAAAAAAAGAGGTTTGTAAATTTATATCGTTATTTTTATATTCTGTGTTTTATTATGACTAGAATTGAAAATCAAAAATTTCAAATTCTCGATATTTCTGGCGTAAACTATTTATCCTGGTGTCTAGATATTAAACTACACTTACAAGGGTTGGATCTCGTGAAAACTCTTGAATGTGTAAATATCGAGGAGGCCAACAGGAAAGATGAGGCTAACGTCATGATCTTTATACGCCACTATTTATCGGAGGATTTGAAAGATGAGTACATACAGTTTGAAAGACTATCGGAGATATGACAAAAATTGAAAGAAAGATTTGATCACACAAAGACTGTGATCCTGCCACGGGCGCAATATGATTGGCAGCATATAAGACTGAAGACTTTAAATCAGTCTCCGATTATAATTCGGCTTTTTTTAAGATTGAGTCTCGTTTGGCTCTGTGTGGTGTAAAATTATCAGAATATGATAAATTAGAGAAAACATTCTCCACCATGCATGCCTCAAATCTGGTACTACAACAACAGTATAGACAGCGCCAATTTCAAACATATACAGAGTTGATCTCTGTACTACTCACAGCAGAAAAAACAAATGAGCTGTTATTGAAAAATCATGATTTGCGACCTTATGGGTCCCAAGCAGTGCCAGAAGCACATGCTAACAAATCTATGGGCCAATCTAGAGGCCGTAGACAAAGATCCGGGCGTGGTGCCTGGAAAAGGCGGTGGACGTGGTAGTCTCCATCATGATGTCTGAGACGGACGTCATGATATTAATAAAGATAAACGACGTGGATGTGGTTATTCTCGTCCAAATAATTATCCGGTCAATCAGGGAAACCGATTTCAGTGGAACAGTGACAAGGGCAAGGTGCCCACAGAGAAATCTTATGAAAATAATTGCAATAGATGTGGAATGACTGACCATTGGGCCAAAGTCTGCAGGACTGCCCAACACCTGGTGGATCTGTACCAGGATTCGATAAAAATCAAAGGAAATGGAGTCCAAGCACACGCCACTGAGGCAGAAATGCCATTTACTATCCCTCGAGACGTCACACCTCAAATCATGAATGATCAAGTTCAAAATGGGAAATCTCTTGAACTATCAGATGTTTTTGAGGACCTTGATCCCATTATATAAAATGTCAAGTAGTGGTGATAGATCCAAACTTAGAGTTTGGTAATTTTGTGTATAGACCTCTCTCGGAAAATGGCATACTCGAGATCGAGTAAATTTTATCTTTTTGTCAATAGCAATATACATATCTCTTAAATGATAAGTTCCTGAAATTAACCTTATATTATATAATATTATGAAATTGTTATTTTATTATAGTGATTCCAGTATTAATATACTTTTGTATAATCAGGCAGTACGTGGAACATATTAACAAAAAGAATCATTGTCTACTCGATAGTACAACAACACACTCAATATTCACAAATAAAATATATTTCTCGAGTGTGACATTGTGCAAAACACAAGTGAGAACCATATCAGGACCCGTTGAGATTATTGATGGCTCCGGGAATGCAACAATCATGTTGCCTAATGGTACCACTCTGCATATTGAAAATGCACTTTTATCTGGTAGATCAAAAAGATGTCTACTAAGTTTTAAAGATGTTCGACGCAATGGATATCATATAAAGACATTGGTTGAAAATACCAAAGAATATCTTTGCGTCACAACATATGATATGAACAAAAAGAATATTCATGAGAAATTTGAAGCAACAGCTTCTGGACTATATTGTGTCCCGATTCGAGTTTTCGAATCCTATGCCACCATGCCATGGAAACTAGTTAATCCCAATATACTTGGATTATAGCATGATCGTCTGGGTCACCCCGGAACTATTATGATGCGTAGGATTGTGGAACATACTAAAAGACACCCTTTAACGAATACAAAGATATTGATGTCAAATGATTATTTTTGTAAATCATGTTCACAAGGAAAGCTTATTATAAAACCTTCTGTGACAAAAGTTGGTTATGAATCACCATCGTTTTTACAAGGTGATATTTGTGGACCAATTCACCCATCGAGTGGACCATTTCGATATTTTATGATTCTGATAGACGCATCTTTTAGATGGTCTCACGTATGCTTGCTATCTACACGCAATGTTGCATTTGTGCGTTTGCTTGCATAAATTATTAAACTCCGAGCACATTTTCCTGATCATCCTATTAAAAATATAAGGATGGATAATGCCGGAGAATTTACATCAAAATATTTTGATGAATATTGTGCAGCACTGGGAATTAATGTTGAACACCCAGTAGCATACGTTCATACTCAAAATGGATTGACAGAATCTCTTGTCAAGAGAATCCAAATTATTGCTCGAACTTTATTAGTGAGATCAAAGCTCACTAGTACTGCATGGGGACATGTCGTATTGCATGCATCATCCTTAATTAGATTACGTCCCAGTGCGTATCATATGCATTCCCCAATGCAATTAACCTTGGGCTTTGAGCCAAACATTTCGCACCTTCGCACATTTGGGTGTGCTGTATAGGTGCCAATTCCACCTCCACAAAGGATAAAAATGGATCCCCAACGTCGACTTGGCATATACGTCGGGTTTGATTCACCATCGATTATTAGGTTTTTGGAACCAATAACGGGTGATTTATTCTCCGCTAGGTTTACGGATTGTCATTTTAATGAAACGACATTTTCATTAATCGGTAAGACAATCCTTGATAATAATAAACCTATGCATGTTGAGAATCTCACAAGGCATGAGCAGAATTTGTCTCATCTAGACTCACGCACACTTGAATGTGAAAATGAGGTTAATAGAATCATACATTTACATAATATTACTAATAGACTTCCTGACGCATTTAATGATGCTAGTAAAGTCACGAAGTTTCATATTCCAGCTGTGAACGCTCCAGCTAGGATCGATGTTCCTAATGAACACGTGAAAATGAATTTTGATGGACCAAGACAAAAATGGGGTCAACCCATTGGCTCAAAGGACTCTATTCCTCGAAAAACCAAGAAAGAGGTTTATGAGCCCATTAATCAAGTGAGTTCTAATGAGCAAGCTCCGGGTGAATCTATAGAGCCTAGTAAAACAATCATGATGATATCAAATTTAGAAAATACCGAGAATTTCATAAGCTACTACAATTATGTATGGGATAGAAATGAGATCATTATTGATGATATTTTTGCATTCTCGGTTGCTCAAGAGATTTTGAGCAATGATTGTAACAGTGAACCACGTTCCATAATAGAATGTCGTCAAAAGGATGATTGGCCTAAATGGGAGGAAGCAATCAAATCTGAATTAGCTTCACTAAATAAACGAAATGTATTCGGGTCTATCACTCAAAGTCTGTTGGGTATAAATGGGTATTTGTCCGTAAGAGAAATGAGAATAATGAAATTGTAAGATATAAGACCCGACTTGTTGCCCAAGGGTTCTCTCAGAGACCTGGGATTGATTATGATGAGACGTATTCACTAGTAATGGATACGATTATTTTCCGTTTTCTCATTAGTATGGTTGTCCATGAAAATTTGGACATGCGTCTTATGGACGTAGTAACAGCTTATCTATATGGTTCACTTGATTTTGATATCTACATGAAAATTCCTGATGGATTTAAAATACCAAAAACGGGTAATCCCCGTGAGCTATACTCGATCAAATTACAAAGATCATTGTATGGACTAAAGCAGTCTGGTCACATGTGGTATCACAGACTAAGTGAATACCTTATCAGTGAAGGTTACAAAAACGATTCAATTTGCCCATGCATTTTTATTAGAAAATCAGAAACCAGATTTGCTATAATTGCAGTCTATGTAGATGACATGAACCTCATTGGCACCCCTGAGGATTTGGTCAATGCTACTACATATCTGAAGAGCACCCCTGAGGATTTGGTCAATGTTACTGCATATCTGAAGAAAGAGTTTGAAGTTAAAGACCTTGGGAAAACCAAACTCTGTCTCGATCTTCAGCTAGAGCTAGAGCAAATGACATTTTTATTCATCAATCTGCGTACACTGAGCGACTGCTCAAAATGTTTAATATGAAGAGTGCTCATTCTTTAAACACTCCTATGGTGGTACGTTGTTTAGACCCTAATAAAGATATATTTCGATCTAAAGAGTTTGATGAAGAGATACTTGGCTAAGAGGTGTCGTATCTTAATGCTATTGGAGTATTGATGTATCTAGCACAATGTACAAGACCAGATATCATATTTGCGGTCAATGTGCTTGCTCGATATAATTTTGAGCCAACCTAGAGACACTGGAACAGAATTAAACATATTTTCTGTTATCTCCGTGGTACTATAAATTTGGGATTATTATATTCAAATAATACAACTAACTCGGGGTTAGTTGGTTATGTAGATGCGGAATATAGATCTGATCCGCACAAAGCTCGATCACAAACTGGATATTTATTTTGTTATAATGGCACAGTCATTTCATGACGGTCTACTAAACAGATATTGGTTGCCACATCTTCCAACCACTCTGAACTTATTGCTCTTTATGAGGCAGACAAAGAGTGTGTTTGATTAAGATCTAGCTCATATAAGGAATGCATGTGAGTTAAATCTGACTACCATTACGCCTACTATCATTTATGAGGATAATGCTGCTTGCATAGCACAAATTAAAGGCGGGTATATAAAAGGTGATAGGACTAAACATATATCACCAAAAATTTTCCATACTCACAAGCTTCAGAAAAATGGGGAAATAAATATTCAACAAATTCATTCGTGTCACAATCTTGCTATTATTTCACAAAATCTCTGCTTACATCTACATTTGAGAAATTGGTATACGGCATCGGTATGAGAAGATCCAACGAGAAGTAAGATTGACAGTTTACTTCCAGACTCATACTAATCGCTTCAGGGGAAGCGAAAATATTGCATTTATGTGTTGTGCTCTTTTTCCCTCGTCCCAATTTTTTTGTCCCAATGGGTTTTTTCGATTTGAGGTTTTTAACGAGACAACTTATGCACATGACATAACAAATCTAAATTCAAGGGGAAGTATTATAATATTGAATATAGCTTAGGCATCAAACTAGTAAATAACTTAGTGATTAAGGTATTGAATATAACTTAGTAATTAAGGTACTAATGTATCAAATTTTTCTCTATATATACATGTAATGATATTGAAGAAAGAAAAAACATATTCTCTTCTCTATACTTTTTCCTTCTCGTCTGTTTTTTATTTACGCATTGTTTTCGTTGGCTTTTCGTCTGTTTTTCTTCTAGTTTATTTTATAGTCATCGTAATTATTTACAACATAAGAGATTATTGAAAAAGTCAAATTAGTCACTTCCCTATTATTCCCATATTTAATCAGTATTATACTCTCTAACATACCATTTAAATGTTTAATGCCTTTAAATATTTTCTTTGAGGGAAAATGCCTTTAAATATTAAAAGACATAAAATATTAAATTGAATATGTGTATATATTTGTGACATCAAAAAATGAAAATAAAGTTACTTATATGGAAATATGGAATGAAGAGAGTATTTATAATGATAACAAATTTAAGTCTCGTATTCTATGAAGCATTCAATAGGTATTCATAAAAATGAAATACAACATTGACCATGATAGTGCATAAATTAACCCAACATATTAGGAAAAAAAGATAAAAAGGAAACTCAAATTAAATGTGAAAAGGAATATCATTAATTATTGTAGAGAAACCCTTTCGTGCAGAATTTACCAAAAAAATTATAGTTTTACGAAACAAATAATATTTCATTTCTGAGATCATTATCCTCTTTTTTTTCGTCTTATTTGTTTCATTTCTTTGAGAATAAAAAATTTTAAAAAATTATATAAGGAGGTTTCACGAATATAATTGAAACCAAACCTAGTATCTATTAATCAAATTTAATTTTACGAACTCATATAGATTGAATGGTCTCACCAAATTTTCCCATCTCACAAAAAAAAAAAAAATATATATATATATATATTATATAGTTTATGACATCATTATATTATATTATATTGTATATACTGTATCATACCCCACAAATAGCAGTGGATGCAGAACTGTATGGATTAACCACTTACATCTTCCACATCCCGAAAGACATGGCGGCATTAGCTGATCACATTCAACAAAGTTTTATTTTTAAATTAACAATTATTTAATAAACAAAAATTTTAAAATTAACAAGTAAATTTTTTAAACAACTTTAACAAAGAAAAAAAAAGTCAAGACACAGAAATTCACGTCCATTCATAATCTGATTTTTCCCCCTAAAATGCATCAAAATAAGGTGTTGGAAATCCAAGAGGAAATATTACATTTAAGTGGGTCTTCATCTTAATTAAATTTTCATATATTTTTTTATGAATGGGTGATTGAATGAATGTCGTCGCCGGCGAGGCCTCTTAAGGCTGATGATGTTATGACTACGGCCGTAGGCAGCACCTCCGCCACCACCGCGGCGCCGCCGGAGAATTCTGTCAAAGGTGACAACAAAAAGAAGGTATACATGTGTTGTTTTATATTTCTTTTCTTTTTTTCAAATTATTTATGTGTAATTTATTTTTTTGAACTTTTGCATTGTTAAATTATTTAACTCAACTTTTTCTTGTGCATGTATATATATGTATATATTAGTCTATAATTCCAAGGATTTTTTCTTCCAAGAAAGACTTCAGAGAAATCTTAGAAGATGAAGTTCTTGAAGATGGAAATGAAAATGGTTAGTATTTTCCTTTTTATTTATTTTTATATAATATACATGTTTTTATAGTCTCAAAGTTGGTGCTACATCTAAAAACTTGATTGGTGTGCACCTATACGACATCGTTTTGTATACAATGTTGTTTTTTTATTATAAAGCTTATGCACGAAAAAGAAAATCGTAGTTGCAACCAAAATGACGTCGTTTTAATGTTACTGTAGTCGAAACTACGTGGTTTTGATGGATCCAAATCCATATAATGTTAGTGGGGGTGTATGTATATCATTATATGTGTTTTCTAATGAAAGTTACATTAAATGAAATATATTTTACCAAATGTAGCCCCCATGAAATAATTGTATGTGTTACATTTATGTTGCCAGATTGGGATACAAATATTTCATCAAGAACAAAAGCTTTTTTGGAAGAGTCAACTTTCATCAAAAGAGGTCTCTCAGGTATATATACATCATCAAAAAGATTGTCCCCAATCATTCAAGCATTTAATATTTTATGCAAATATTTATTCATGTGCAGAAAGATCACATCTTGACATATAATAATATCATGTCAAAGATTTTCTCTTACATTATAGTACAATATCCAACATTAATTACATCTGAATTTAACAGCAGCCCCTTTATTTTAATTGATTCTCGTATCTAACCCTTCAAATTTTTAAGTTATCCTAAAAATCCAAGATTGTTGTGTTTTAACAGAAGGTTGATCTCTTGTTTATACACTATTCAAATCAGTAAATGCCACGTATAAAATTAATTAAAACTCGTATGTTAGCTTATAGCTTGTGTACGTATTTTGGTAGCTTACCTAACAAAGACTAAAGTGCATATATATAGTATTATTATTGCAGCCATTCATAATTCATTGTATATATGTTAATAAGATCGTGGGAAAATATAAGAAGCCGTTGTAATAATTTATTCTTCTTCTTTTTCTTCTTCTCTATTAGAAAGGCATAGCATGACGGGGATTGAAAGCCTACACCTCTCGAGTTTAGATCAAGAAATGGCGCCGGTCACAGTGGTTCAAGATATAAGGTACATTGAGATGAAGATGATTGTTTTGAGCTCATATTGTTGTGTTTCGTGGTATTTGAGGTTGCAAGAAGAGAGCGTTGATCGAAAAAAGTTTGTAGGGTTTTCGTCGGAACATGGAATGTAGGAGGAAACACTCCTAACCATGGACTTAATCTGGAGGATTTCTTGCAGGTGGAGGGATGTGCAGATTTATATGTGCTAGGGTAAATGAGAATATCATTATCGAAAAATTGCAATTTTGATCCTGTAATTTAGACGATATGATGTTTCTGATCCACCGTATTTTGAGGTGGCAATTAGCACAATTAACTCTTGATTTCGACGATTCAAACTTCCAATGAAATTTGATCTTCAAATCGTGCGAAATTGAAAGTTCTTGATATGAAATAGTCACCCTGTGTATATGGTGGATTAGAAACGTCGTCCCTTAATGACAGGAGTGGTTTTGAAAATTGCAATTTTCTTCCAGTAACTTAGATCTTATCCACTTTTTTACAACTATTTTTTTCATATTTCAATTTTGATCCGCTTTGTTTGTAATTTCGGTTTTCATGCCGGAACTGCTAAAGTGAAATTTTCAATTCAAATGTCCACAAGCAAAAATGGACATATCGAGCAACATCAGACCAAAATTGAAGAAAAAAAAACCGATAATTAGAGGACCAAGTATTGGAATATGTATTATTTGTGGTAAAAAAAAAGTGGACAAGGCAAAGTTACATGGTGAAAATTGAGATTTTCCCAATTTCTCATGTGATTGTCTAATGAAGTGTGCTTTTTTTAACATAAATTCATGTGTTTTCAGGTTTCAGGAAATAGTCCCACTAAGTGCTGGAAATGTTCTGGTAATAGAAGACAATGAGCCAGCATCAAAATGGCTGGCACTCATAAGTTACGCACTGAATAAACAATACCATGATTCAGTGTCAGATTCAAGCACAAATTCAAGAAACTCTAAGGATTCAAAGCGTAATAACATGTTTCACAAGCCATCTTTGAAAGCACTAAGCAAGCATCTAAGGGGGGATAGTGATCTCTACAAGGCCTGTAATTGTTCTGGGAACGACTCGATTTCTAATAGGAGAGGTAGAAAGCTTAGAGACCCTTGTTCTGACCCATTCAATTACTGTGAATCAAGCATGGATGACTTGCTTTCAGTGGCTGACATTTCATTACCCACAAGGCTTAATTACCAACTTGTGGCCAGCAAGCAAATGGTGGGCCTTTTTCTAACGATATGGGCTCAAAGAGAGCTCGTAAAAGACATAGGTCACTTAAGGATTTCTTGCATTGGAAGAGGAATCATGGGATACCTAGGAAATAAGGTTAGAAATCAAGAAACATAACATAATTGCATGTTGTAATATAATATAACATGAAGGTGTGATTGAGAGACTTAATTTGATCTGCAGGGATGTATATCGATCAGCATGACGTTGCATAAAACGAGCTTTTGCTTCGTATGCAGTCACTTGGCCTCAGGAGAGAAGGAAGGAGACGAGGTGAGAAGAAACTCCGATGTGGCTGAAATTCTCAAGGGAACTATTTTCCCTAGGATCTGCAAGAATCCAAGTCGTCAAATCCCTGAAAGAATCATCGATCATGAGTATGTTGAATATGGTCATTTTAGTAATTTCATATAACTCAATAGTATTCTTCATCAACATATACTAACCTTGTAACATTGTAAACGGAATGATTCTAGCCGTATGATCTGGCTAGGCGACTTGAATTATCGCATAGGGTTGAGCTACGAAGAGGCAAGGCTTCTGTTGGAGGATAATAATTGGGACTCCCTTTTGGAGAAAGATCAGGTTGGTTGACTAATTAAACTGTGTTGACATTTAGAGATTTAGGGGCTTTACAAGTCAAAACACACCTAATACACAATCAAGTCTATATTCTATAATATCTGAATTTAGTGTGTATTTTGGTGATGAACAACAGCTGAATACTGAGAGAGAAGCTGGAAGAGTATTTGTTGGGTGGAATGAAGGCAAGATCATGTTTGCACCCACATACAAATACTCCCAAAATTCTGATCTATATGCTGGAGAGACTACTAAATCCAAGCGAAAACGAAGGACCCCTGCATGGTACCTATCTAACCCCCCCCCCCCCCCCAAACAAATAAAAAAACAATGATCAAGATCAAGATTAATATATATACATATATATATATATATATGTTTGTGATGATGGATTTCAGGTGTGACAGAATTTTATGGCGTGGCAAAGGCATTGAGCAATTGTCCTACATAAGAGGGGAATCAAGATTTTCGGATCATAGGCCAGTGTGTGCCGTGTTTGCAGTGGAGGTGGAGGCCGAGGCGAGGAACAAAAACATTAGATTTAGAAAGGGTTATTCATGTGCAGCTTCCAAGTTCGAGTTAGAGGATTGCTTGCCCAAAAGGCATAGTTTTTGTGATTTGTAGCCTTAGATTCTAGCCTTATAACCAATGTAATTAATATGATCAAGCCTTGGGCTTCTCTTAGCCTTCCCTGTTTTAGTCTTCCCTCATTAAACAATAGCAGATTCTACACACTTAATATGACAGTGCAAATTTTCATCAAGATAACAGTGACCACATATGACTATAAGATGGAAACAATGTTGATTCAAAAATGTGCATTAGCTCCATGATATCATTTTTCTCACTATATATATGATCAAAACAAACTCACAGGACAACGAAAACGAGGCTAAAACAAAGAGAGGTTGTATAGTTAACTAACCTAATATCCTAGTCTTGATTACTCCATCTGATCATTATACGCCAAGTCCCAGATAGAAGTTGCACTATCTGCATTTATAAACTCTTCCACTGCTTTCAAATCCATGTCACTATAACTGGGATCAAGTACCATATTTTCTCCCCAATAATATCCAGAATTTGTCAAGCTACTACTCCCCCCTTCTTCATTGAACACATTGCTCCCTTTTTCCAGTGACATACTCAGCCAATCGGTGAGATTCAGTGGTGTTTTTTGCTGATCATTTGCACAAACAATTTCTTTGCTTTTTTCACCATCAGTTCTTGAATTCTTGTCCCTAAACCCCACCTCTCCATCACGATCGAAGGTGTTCTTCCTCTTACCAGTAACCAATTCATGGTCGACATCCACGTCGCCATCGTCATCTTCTTCTTCCTCCTCATCTGTGATTTTCAGTGATCTTTGTGTATGCTTCCACAGAGCTTCTTCCTGATTAACCACTTTAGACCACGTGGCAGTGTCTTTCGCCGTCATCTTATGCTGCAGTGACTTCGATTGGCTCACGATTCCTCTCATCCTATCCAAATTAGGCGACATGTGTTTGATAATCGCCGCCAACACACTCACCTTCCACGCTTTCTTCAAGTCATGAGGCTTCCGGTACGGCGGCACGCCGTGCTCCTGCGACACCCCCTGATCGCCCCACCACAGCTCGTTTCCGGTGGGCCACCACGGCGGCGCCAGCCCTCTCTCCAACGGAAACCGCCGCTGCGGCGGCACACAGTGCTGCATCAGGGCGGAGAGCAGAGACCCCAGAGTGGTGTCCTGCAAATCCTGGAGCAAATGCACGACCGAATTGGGATCTAATTTGGCGGCGACTTCTTCCATCATCTTCGGCAGGAATTCAGCAATGGCCGCCGGCGCACCCTGGTCGAACCTGACCTCGTCTTTCCACCAGGCGCGGAGGCTGTCCGACGCGCCGGTCACCGGCCTCCCCTTCTCCGGCACGATGCCGTAGACGAAGCCCTGGGCATTGCAGACATCCATGATTTTGACCATGTACTTGAGAATCGCGTCCTGAGCACGACACATTTTCTTCCGCCGCGATAGCTCCAGCTTGAGCTTGGGATCGAGATCCTCTGTTTTCAGCTGCGCTTTGAATTTCTGCATGCGCATGCGATCTCTCCACATGCGCTGCCTGAGCTCGTCGTAGCTGATACCTTCATCCTCGCTCACTTCTACGAACTCCAGCGAGCAGCTCGGGCTCTGCGGCTCCTCCGGCTCGGCTTCGCCATGAAAAGCGACCATTTTCTTCTCTGTGAAATCCAGGGTTTTTGCGGTGATGTTGGAGAATGCAGGTGGTTGTGGTGGATATTTGTAGAGGAATCTAGAATGGCTTGGAAGAGAGAGAGAGGAACAATTTACGAGGTTGAGAGTGGATATTGGCTATATGTACAATGGATGCCAGAAGGATTGACTGGTAGTGGTGGTCTGAACTGTGAAATTGAAGAAATTTAGGGATTGTGTTGGGGGAATTTGGGGATTGGCGGATGTTAGCAGTGATGAAAGCGGCGCAGAGTAGCAGTGTGTGCCGCCACCAATTCCGAGTTCCGGCTGTATGCATGTTAGCCACGTGGGTGGGCGTGGCTCATTGCTTCGTGACAATCTTTAGCTTTTTTAAACTGCAAATAAAGGCGGCAATTTTTATTTTTTTGCTTCACGGTTTATTTATTTATTTATGTTTAGTTTAATAATTCTTTCATTTTAAAATAAGTGCTATTCTAGAGTAAATTTTTTTTTTCAAATTAAATGTTATTTTGAATTTTTATGTAATTTTATTTTCCAATCATCTTTATTAATATTCCTTAAATAGTATTTATAGATTTAATATGCTACATTTTATGAAATTAATTTGATTTTCTTTTCAATTTAAAATTCTAACTCCTTGATTAATAAATAGTTTATTTGTTTAATTTATATGATTCTTAATTTACCATAAAAAAACACTTGCTTTGAAATGGAGATAATATTAATTTTTATGCTGTTAAATTTTATATTAATTAAATTGCATTTCATTATGCATTCCAATTTGAGTAGTTTTCCTCAATTTAATGTCATCTATCAATTTTTTTTCTCTACACAATCAAAATATGTGATTTGGAGTGGAGAAGAGACGATCTTCCCTGAACTTTTAAAAATGTTTTTTTCTTCTTTAATAATTCATTTGGTGTTGGTGTGATAGGTTGGATCAAGACTGCTGAACGTGAGTCTGCGATGTTAACAAATTATATAAGGTAATAATTTTGTGAGGTAAATCTCATTTTCAATTAATTTTACTTAGAAGCATTCATTTTGTTAAGTTGTTAAATTTTATTTTTTTATTTATTTATGAGAAATGTTTTTTTATCTAATTATACCCTATTAATATTTGGTGGTATGAATTAAATATGTGATGATACAAACTGAATTATATGATGGTATGAATTAAATATATGATGATACAAACTGAAGTATATGATGATATTAATTAAATATATGATGATACAAACCGAAGTATATGGTGATATGTGTTTAAATGTTGCTACAAATTATATTAATGATGGTACAAAGTGTAATATAGTTGTACGAACTATATTAATAATGATACGAAGTGTAATATGATAATACAAACTACATTAATGATAGTATAATAATGTAATATGATGATATCAACTAAACGACTATATTAATAATAATATGACAATATAAATATAATGGTACGAACTGCATCAATGATGGTACGAGGTGTAGTATGGTGGTATGAGGTTAACTTCATTAATGATTTAATATTCCAAAAAAAAAAACTCTATTAACTGAAAAAAATAGTTTCAAACTTTTGATTAAAAAAGATATTTTATTCTATAATATGCTATTTATATTTCCATCCCCAATTTTGTGTGTTAATATTAGATTTTTTATATATTGGATAATATATATGTATTTGGATAAGGTAATACAAACCTATATTCATTATAATAGCCATATTCATGATCTATAGTATTTTATATCTGAATATCCTGTACAATATGTAATATTATGTTATATGTATAGAAATAAATATTATATGTTGCTGATTTCATCGGTGAAAATATAAATATCTATGGAATATAAATATTTTTTTCTACCATATAGATAAAAAAATATCATAAGGTATGTGTCTTAATTTGAAATATAAATTTGATCAAATATTTGAAAACATCAAGAAAACTATCTATAAATATAAATTTTCTTATAAATGTTGTTAACTTTGAATTTCAATATTTCTTTATATTAACGTTCTATATCAAATATTTTGTAAATTTAAAATACTCATATTTATGTTTGATAATGATTTTGAGGTCGATATTAGGATTCTATTTAAGAAATCTAATATTTTATAGCAATATTATATCATTATTTTTTTTTTTGGACTTTTCCGTTTTGTTTCTTAAATTTATTAAAGAACAATTTTAGCATATCATTTTTTCTTCTGGGACTTTCCCTTTTTGTTTCTTAATTTTATTACAAAACAATTTTTGCGTTTCCAATACTGGCAGGTGTCAGATTTCTTACATAATCTCGTGACTTATCGAATCTTTTTAATAGACTATCACACACTCAAACACAGATACTATATTGAGAAGTAACGTTTTCTTATCAAAGAAGAAAATTTCTTAATTTAAGATAATTCAATATCTTTTTTTTCAATTACATTAAATTAATCAACCGAAATAAATTGAAGTTATACAACAAAAATTAAAAAAAGTTTCGTTTAAGACTTACACGTATGACCTTAATTTCTCACTTTAGGTAGACAATACAAATATACAAACGGTAGAAAATGATTCTGGACTTTAGGTAGACAATACAATACTAATTCCTCACTTTTAGATAATCAAATGGTAGAAAAAAGATTCAAATAAGTTATATGTGTCATAATTATATTTTAAAATACACCAAATCTTTATTTATGAGATTAGTTGTTAACATTTCCTAAAGAATTTCCTCACTCCGCAAAAAAAAAATCTTCCTCAATATTTTTTTCATTTTGAAATCTAATCAATGTTGAAAATATCGACATAATTGAAAATATAGGATTTACTCACTCCCAAACAGCATAAAATCTTCCTCAATATTTTTTTCACTTTGAAATCTAATCAATGTTGAAAATATCAATATAATTGAAAATATAGGATTTATTCACTCCAAACCAACATAACTTCTTCCTCAAATTTTTTTTCCACATTGAAATCTAATCAACATTGAAAATATCGAAAACTTGGTTGTTTTGAATTCAATATACTAACTATCAATATGTATATTTTTCTATATATCAATATCTATATTTTGCTATATATATCTAATATCCATGACACTTCATCAATTTTATTTTATTTTCTATTGAAATCTAATATACATACAATAAATATCGATATTTTGTGATATATATATATATATCAATAGTCGGTCAAATAGTATCAATATCGATATCATTACCGGTAATATTTTCGTGTATAAATATATATTGATAGTTCAAGTAATATTATCGTATTTGATTAATATAGCTTAAATGGGTATAATTGTAATTAAAGTGGACTTCATATTAACGGTACATGTAAAACTAATGATAATTTAATTTTGTATTTAATTAGATATTTTGATAATTGGCATATTTTTCTGTGTTTGCGTTGATAAAATATCAATATTTATATCTCTATAAATACTTAGTTTTGTAAATGTAAACATATATTGATATAATAATGAGGTTTAATATTAGTGTATGGTTGGCTTATAACCTTTTGATTGTTATGAGAAGGCATAAATTTAAACATATATTGACATAATGATGAGACTTAGTATTAGTGTAAGGTTGGCTTATAACCTTTTGATTGCATTCTTTTCCAATCACTTGAAGATATACAATTGTTTTCCAATCACTTGAAGACATACAATTGTTATGATATGCATTCTTTTCCAATCACTTTATTTTAAAATTTAACATACACATACAATTGCTATGACATGCATTATTTTCTAATCACTTTAATTTTTAAATTTAACATTTTATCAAACTTATGGGCTTAAGTTCGGACCTATACATTTTGTAATGTCATCAAGTTTACGAGTAGCTCAAGTTTGATTTATAAATGACTATTTTGACATGTTATGAAGTTCACAAATAACTCAAGTTTGATCCACAAATGACAATTTCGACATGTTATCAAGTTTACGAGTAGCTCTTTTGATCCATAAATGATTGTTTCAACATGTTATCAAGGTTGGGTAGCTTAAGTTGATCCATAAATGCTTGTTTCGACATATTAAACAAATATAGTTCGAGGTCAATCTTGTGATACACATTTTTATCAATAAAAATATGTTTACTACATGAGGCAAAAACTTATATATCCCTGATGTACGTCCCCAAAGGTATTATTAGTTTGATATTAGTTATATACGCATAAGGTATTAATTGCATACTCATAAAGTATTAATTGCATAACTGAAATATATGTTTTAGTGAAATATAATAGTTGTATATTCATAAAGTATTAGTTGTATATTCATAAGGTATTAGTTATTTATTCATAAGGTATTTACTTGTATAACTAAAATATATGTATTAATGAAAGATATTACTTAAGGTATTACTTGTTACATGTAAATGTATTAGTCATATTATTTAAAGGTATTAGAGTTAGAGTTGGGGCACATCATACCATAGGGACATACAAGTCCTATTCACAACATGAATATTCAATGACTTTTTTTTTTGTATTTTTTTTTAAACTTGATAATAATAAATAAATAAATAAATAACATGAAAATATATATTGATAAAAAATTGTTATAAAAATAACATATACATATGAAATAATGTGTTTATATATAAACGAGTTAAGTTTGAATGTGAATAGGCTTGCAAACATAGAACCGATAAGTTCATAAGACATGATGAAAGTGTGTCGTATGCTCCTGTTGTCTGTAATATTGTTCACACTACAGACCACACACAGCGGAAAAATCAGAAATATAAAAAGATAAGAGAATTATCCACGTATATATAATTAATACTCATGGAACGCCTACAGGGCAAAATATGTCTTATTGATTTATCTTGTAAGTACAAAGATAAAGAGATCTTTTGGATAAGAATATCTTAAAAACACTCAACACGTCTTATATATGTATCTAAGAGAATCTAAGGACGTGTACACTCAGTTGATCACTCAAAGACACCCTACCTAAGAAAAGAACACTAGAGTATGCAAACTCTAAGTCTTTTATGAAAAGAGACAGAGGTGTTGTATACGTATAAGACTCGAAGTATCTCTCTTCTTGCTCTTTGGCTCGTATCTATGTATTTCTTCAAGAATGAATTCATCTATTTATAGATCTCATGAAGCTCCATGATCTTGCAATCTTCACCATGATCATAGTACTCCATGATCTCCACTTTATGCACAATCCATCTTGTACTCCAATCACTCCATGAACTCCACTTCATGTTCCTTCCATGATCTCCACGTTCTTTCACTCTTCACGTTCTCTATCTCTTTCGTCATGTTCTCTTCCTTCCAATATACTCACGTTCTCCCTTATACAAGTTAAGCAAATCGTTTCTATAAAATAGAAGTTGGGTATTTGATTTGGTCAATCTACAAAACACGTGAGATAAAAGAAGAAACAAATCTCCTAAATTTAGGTTAAAAGATCTCTCAATCTTTCAAATAACAAACCTCCTTAAATATCTCAAACATAGAAAATAATTGATTTAAATTAGAAAAAGGAAAAATTAAATATGTTGACTAAATCAACATTAACACATGAAAGTATTTAGAGGCCAGTTCACGAACCATAATTGTTTTGATTGAAATTGGAAAAAAAAAAAAAAAAAACAAAAAATTTGTTAATTCAAAGGGCTACACATGTATTTATGGCCAAATTAATTCAATGTACACAACATATAATTAAAATTGAAATCGATGAGATTAAAGACAAGTTAAAGAGGAATTGCAACCATTTATTTCATATATACACATATATGAATACCATTACACAAAAACTTATATGAAACGGTTTCATAAATAGTTTTCATGAGATAGATTCTTATTATCCATAACTCAAATCCATTTTAACAAATTTACATGTGAATTGTGAAATATAGATTATCGGTTGACCCGTCTCATGTAAGAAAATTCGTGAGATAGTCTCACTTAAGATTTACACATATCATTATACACATAAATATATACATCAAAAACGACTATTAAAATACAAGACTCATTGAAACAATAATCTTTGCTATGAAGGATATATAAAATATTTCTATAAATTAAGGTTTTCACATTGACACATAAATATATACATCAAAAACGACTATTAAAATACGAGACTCATTGAAACAATAATCTTTGCTATGAAGGATATATAAAATATTTCTATAAATTAAGGTTTTCACATTGACTAATAGTACTCTTTTAAATGCCATTTTCCAAAGTCAAAATATGTTCACATAATGGTCCACGTTTGGAATGATTGCATATGAAATTGCCATAAATATTACAGGCATCGATCTCGAGCTTAACTTAGAAGATAAATTTCAAATATATTGCCGTTTTCTACTTTATATACAGGTATTTTAACATTTTTTTAGTTGGTTGAATTATTTAATAAATAGTTGTACTTCATTTTAAAAATATATAATTATGTCACTCCTCCCCCGATTTTGAAACACAGTATAAATTTTTTATTTTTAAAAACAGTTTTATTTAGAAGAAAGAACTTTCGAGAAGGTGGGTGTCGAAATTTCGAGCATAACATTTTTAGGCAATTCTGATGCTCTATACCTATAACCCATATCCCATCATATATCACATTCGAAATCTATTTTTTGTTGACGTAGACATAAAACCGGTTACAATAAATTGTTTTGTTAAAAAAAATTTGTTTATTCAAAACTATATAGTTTTGATGTGGTACACAAGTAGGATATAGATTTTGGTACAAATGATCAGATGTGATTTTAGGAAATAATTACATAGTATTGATATAGTACACAAGTGAGACAGAAATTTTGATACATATATTCCGATGTGCTTTTTAGGGTTTAGAAGGAAGGAAAAAAAAAACTTACATATAAGATAACACTTTCATAAGTTGTAGGGATCATGGCCCCCACACCCCCTAAATCCATAGTTGCATAGTATAAATATAAATTATTATGTAATTATATCTTTTCAAGAAAAAGAATATGTAGAGTAAGAGGATTTTATTCGTGTTTACTTTCAAAAAAAGTTAAAACTTTTCTTTGTATATTATAGATATTTTATGTGTTTATATCTAGCTTTAATTATCTTGAAACAACTCTACATTTATTTTATTATCTTTATTACTTTTTCATTTTTACGTAATTTGATTTTATCATCTCCAAGGAATAAGGATATTGAATCTTTTACCAAATTTTTTGGAGAGAGCAAATTCTTGGGATCTTGTGGTGAGTGTTGTTTCACTAACTGGGCCGAACTTCTGGCCCATATTAAAAATGAACTCCAACAAAATACGTAATGGACACACCCAATAAAAAGTTAAAAAAACATATATTAACTTTGGGCTTATTTACGAGACGAGCCCAATGATATTATCATACAGGATAGATAATTTGTTTTAAAAAATATTCCAACGATGTTGCTAAATGCTAATTATCTTTAACCCCTCACAACAATGAAGGGGTTCTTTGCTCTCTTTCATTATGCTTGGAAACATGATGAATTTTCATTTTGATTGTAGAAAATTATAATTTTAAATTATTAGATTGAGTGATCCATAAAAGTGATGATTTATATAAAAACCCATACAGAAATAAACAATAAAGGTCATAAAGTGTAATTTTCCAAATAAAATAATATTCCAAAGCTGCAAGTGCAGTGGAATCTACAAACTGGTATAAAATTTGTGGAAAGATACACTCTGATTCTTTTGAATATTCATGAGGAGCAACATGAAGGCACTATTTCGTTTCGTGGATCTTTATTTATGAGATAAAGTCTCATTTAATTTTTTTTTTAATTTAAACGATTCCTTTTAAGTTAAATTATAAAGTAAAATGTAATGAGAAGTTATCAATTATCATCCTTTTTTTTTTTTTTTTTATCATTTTGCTTGTAAAGTTGTATATTACATTTTGCAACTCATCCAATACAAGTGCCATTGGAAAACAGTATCATCAATCACCCATACTTTTCTATTTAAAAAAAAAAGATAATAATAATAAAAAGTAATAAATAAATAATAAAGAAAGTAGAGAGAGAGAGAAAAATGTGGTGGACATAAATTAAAAGGAGCCGTTATTGGATGGTCTGTTTGTGCTGTTTGTGTAAACATAGGATTACTTTTCTCAAACACTCATTTTCCCATGTAAACAAACAAAAACTTCTTATATTATAATTTCTTATATTTATGTATAAATGTATATGACTATATATATGTGTGTGAATAAAAGAAAGTAATTTTCAAAAATACATTCCGTATAGGCAACCCTAAACAAAGGTATATAGTCATAAATATAATTATCTAAAAAGAAAAAAATATTAACAGAAAAAAAAAAAAAAAAAAAAAAAAGATTCTAACCCCACTTCTCCAGAAAAAGTGCAAGTCTTGTGCTTTCCAGAGAGAGAAAGAGAGAGGCATTAATGGCTGAATCTATTTGTCTTGTATTATTCAACATTTTCCTCCCAATTTAAAGAGAATTACTGCTTCAATTAGCAAAGATTTACATTCGCACGCTGTTCGATGCTCCTCTCCTCTTACTGTACCTTTTTTCTCTCCATTGCCCTCTCTCTCTCTCCATCTCTCTCTCCCTCCCCCCGCTTAAAGAAGCTAGTACGAGTAATTTTTTTTCCAAGTGGCTGCAAAAAGGTAGAGTAGTGTGCATGATTCCAGTCCCACATTGATTTGCCTATCTACTCCACTCAGGTTAAATTCTCTTCTGAGACTCAGGATTTAATGGCTTCTTTCATTTACTAATCTCTCTGCAATTTTTCTGAACTTGCCTGTTTCATGAAATAACTTAAGTAGAGCCTCTGTTTTCAACTGATATGCAGAAAGGAAATAGTAAAGATGTTATTATGTTTTTGCTTTTGTACTTGGGATCCTTTTCCTCTTATTGAAAACAGTGGTGAATCTCCAGCGGTTTGCTTTTGTTTCACAGCGCCTTGTTCGGTTTTCCCCTGTTTTCAGGTACATGTTTTGACAACACCGAGGAGTTAGAGAGAGAAAGAGAAAGAGGATTGATGTGCTAAGCTTCTGTTAGGTTTCCGTTTTGCACATTTACTTATCTGGTTTTTCTTCAATTGTGAGTTTTGTGATTGAAATGTTGACGAATTTATTTAGAGGCGGCTGATTTTATCAATTAGGGCATTGATTATTGGGTTTAAAAATGGGGATAACAAATTCAAAGACTGAGAGGAGTCATGCTCTGAAGCTGTGTAAAGAGAGGAAGAGGTTTGTTAAACAAGCCATTGATTCAAGATATGCTTTAGCTGCTGCTCATGTTTCATATGTTCAGTCTCTTAGAAACATAGGAGTTGCCCTTAGGAGATATGCTGAGGCTGAGGTTTTGGTGGAAACCTCTCTATCTACTTCTGCCACTGAAGTCGATAAGACCCCGTCTCACTCCTCGTATCCCTCGCCGTCTCCGTCACATCTTGGTGGTGCTTCGGATTCACCAGTGCTTAATGGGAGCCCTCTTTCACCGTCTACGGCTAGAGTTAGTTATATGAGGTCTGGTGGGGGGAGTGCAATGACTGTTAGAATGAATCCAATTCCAAGGAATGCATATGTGGAGGAAGGTGAGTTCTCAATGCCTCCTCCCCCTCCACCTCCTGAGGCAGGATGTTCTTGGGACTACTTTGACCCTGCTGATGAGAGCTTTAGGTTTTTGGGGCAAGATGAATTGGATGAAGACATTAATGATGTGAAAATGTATGGGAATTTTGGGAAGAAAGAGTTTGATTTGAATGGAAACGGTGAGCCACGTGAAGGGTTCGTGGCTTCCAAATCGGAGATTAATAAAAATGGAAATGGTGAATTGGCTTCGGAAAAGCGTAATCAGCCAAGAGTTGAGGGGGAAGTGAAGGATATGAGTACGGGAAAAGAAGTGAATAGATCAACAGGGACTGTGGCAGGGAAGGCTTCAGCGGGGAAATCTAATTCGAAGAAAAACAAGTTGCCTTTAGAGAATGATATATGTTCTGAAAGAGAGGATCCTTCAGAGTTTATAACGCACAGGGCAAAGGATTTTCTTTCTAGCATAAAGGACATTGATAGTCGCTTCTTTAGAGCATCTGAATCAGGAAGGGAGCTCTCAAGAATGCTTGAGGCTAACAAAATCCATGTTGGTTATGCTGAGGCTAGAGGTAAATTTTCTTGACAGCTAAAGGGAAGTGCCCTTTGAATTTGAAATGAGAAATTGGGCTCAAACTTAGCCTGTTGCGTGCAGAGTTCATTTCAATAGTGTCATCTTTTGAGCCATCTTGATTTTGAATTTCTCCTTTCAGTTCAGATTTCTCATGCTGTTTTTTGCTTGTAGGTGCATCATCATCCTCTATTTGTTTCAGCTCTTTCGGAACAGGTTGTTGCCAGGGCGGAATTGCAAATGTAACTGATGGTAAGTACTGGTTTGTACACAAGAAGAGTTGTGTTTAAATGATTTGGAAATGAAATTGATTCTTGGTGTTGATCAATATTTTGAATGTATTCGTATTTGTGATCTGCAAAATTTTGGGAGTCGACAGAATTACCACTTTTAGCTAATTTTCAATTGGATGTTAAGTAACAAGAATTTAAGTTGGAAATGTTGCTTTATTTTTGCTGCTATGTTAAAATTGAGAATTAATCATCAGAGCAGGATACTTGATAAATACTACCCTTTTCAAATTCTCACTCGTAGCATATGTATATCAGATCAACTTGTTACCAAGGTTATCACTTGGAAAAGGACGACGTCATCAAAGTCTTCCTCATCAAGGAACCCTCTCGCAGCGAAGGATGATAATGACGATAGTGGAAGCGATTTTATTGAAGAATTCTGCATGATTTCTGGAAGTCACTCTTCAACTCTTGATAGACTGTATGCATGGGAGAGAAAGCTATATGACGAAGTCAAGGTACCTTATCTTTCGATTGTTCCAAGGACTAATGTTTTTAGTTTCCATTTGTATTATTGATAATTGTATGATCCAGATTGCCCTTCTGCCCTACTCATTTCAAGTGCTTATGTTCTAGTTCCTGCATTGTTTGTACTATGCTTGATTATGAAGAATGCGTTGATAATATCATTAGAAGAGCATAATTCTTGTTTAACTTTGTTGATGGTTCTGAAGTGTTCTTTTCATGATTTTTGAATTTCCATGCCCCATTCATTCTTTAGAGCTTCTGTGAATGTGATGGCTTTTCTGATTCTTTTTTGCGGAACTTTTTACCTTTTTTTCTTTGATTTTCTAATATCAACATTGATTGGTCCGTATAGGCCAGTGAGTCCATACAGAAGGAATATGATCGTAAATGCGACCAGCTTCGTCACCAATTTGCAAAGGATCTTAGTCCTCAAGTAATAGACAAAACCCGTGCAGCAGTGAAAGATCTACATTCACGAATTAGAGTGGCTCTTCATGCTGTCGATTCAATATCAAAACGGATTGAGAAAATGCGGGACGAAGAGATGCTCCCACAGCTTCTTGAACTCATTCAAGGGTGAGATAGATTCCTGATTTCTTAAACTCAAATAATATGGCTTGTTGAAACATTTAGCTAATTTTCAATTATCATCAAAACCATTCTTGTGTATAACCTTGAGTTTATTACACAGACTAACTAGGATGTGGAAAGCCATGCTCGAATGCCACCATTCTCAGTATATCACCATCTCATTAGCATACCATTCAAAAAGCTCTGCAGTAGCCTTCATTGGAGAAACACAAAGGCAGATCATCAATCAGCTCCAAGACGAGGTCGAGTATTTCGGCCTAAGTTTTGCTGACTGGATCAACAGCTATACATCTTACGTGGAAGCTCTCAACAGCTGGCTACAAAACTGCATCTTGCAGCCAAGGGAGCGACAAAAAGGGAGACGAGCATTCTCCCCTCGTCGCTATCTGGCCCCACCTATATTCGTCCTCTGTCGAGACTGGTCAGCTGGGATCAAATCCTTGCCTTCTCAAGAAGTCAGTGACGCAATCAAAGCTTTTCTGATAGATTTACGCCTTTCTCTTAGACAACACCAAGCAGAAGAATCAAAGAAAACGGTCGATTCTCAGAATAACGATTCTCAGAAAGAAGAAGAGAAGGACGAAGATAGACCATCACATGTAAACTGCGTGCAACCGAGCCTGACAAAGGTGCTTGACAGGCTGACTAAATTCTCCGAGGCATCGGTGAAAATGTGCGAAGATATTTGGCAGAAATGCGATTCGGCTCGAAATGCGTATGAGAATTACAGAGCACCACCAAGATCCTTTAGCATTTGAAAGTTATATTAGCTAGTTTAAGTGAATCCATGGAGTAGATATTTGTAATTGTATGTTGAGCTTTGTGGGAGCCCTTCATGTGAAATCGTAAGGTCTTATTTGGGTTCCATTACAATTCTCCATTTTTTTTCTAATACAATCAAATCGAGTTTAATTTTGTCGGATATTTATGGTTGAGCTTACTTAAGTTTTATTTTGTCTTAATAAGTTTTATTAATGTAAGTTATAAATTAAACTAATCATTAGTTCTGGAAAATGATTAGTAAATGTCACTGAAAGAATATGAACTAAAGAAGGGTCCGGATCTTCTGTTAAATATGTTATTACACCTTGCGTTTCATGTAAATATTTGGTTCATGTACTTTCATCTTATCTTAAATCGAGTATCTATGTTTTTCTTCCTATGCATTGAGTATTTCTATGCATTAAAATTGAATTCATTTACTTTTATATATAAATATCAAGTTTTTGCATTTTCTAATGCTTAAAAATTTGATTAAGGTAATTTCACGAAATCGTAATTTCAACATTAATCCTTAAATTTAGCCAAATAATAATAATAATAAATTTGTTTCCTTTACAATTTGAATCATTGTGAATTTTCTTTCAAAAACTTGTAGATATGTCACATATGTCCGATTAATTTGTTTTTGTTGGCTATCACGGTGTTAGTTAAACAACATAATTTTTTTAAATTATGCCAAATTATTAAGAATTTAATTTTAAAAAAAATGGAAAGAAGAAACGTAAGGTATGGGTGCCCAAATTTCAGAAATTTAAAAGGGTGAGGCGGGGGTCATTGCCGCCGTCAATTTCCCGCTCCTCCGCGTCTTCCCTTTTCTTCTCCATCATCATTCATAAACACTGCACTAGAAATTCTCCAAGATCTTCGAGTATCTTCTTCCATCCACTTGGTCAGTTTATCACCGTTGTTGCTTTTGCATCTTTGAATTTGAGTTCGAATTTTAGGTTTCTCTTTCTGCGTACGGGTTTGTCGGTGTAGATTCGATGTTGTTCTGAAGTTTTTTCGATTAGAGGTATTAATTGAGCTTTTCACCGGTTATTTTGGTTGTAATGAATTTGGATCTGCGTGTAATCGTGTTTGTGAATCAGGATGATGAGAATTTTTTGAGGATTTGTAGAAGTTGAGTAATAGAAAAGAGTGGGTTTAGTAAGCTTAGATTGTTAGGTGTAGTGATGTCGGAAGGGGATACAAAATCCAGGCCGGTTCTCGGTGATGTTACCAATCGGATTGGTAAAAGGGGGTTTTCTGGGAGAGAGAAAAATGGGGAGCAGTGTGTGAAAGATAATGTTAAGCGCATCTGTGTTTCGCCTCGACCTTGTTCTGAGATCTATTTGTTGAAAGGGAATCTTGTATCTGGTCTCCCAAAAGTGCCCAATGAGAATAGGGATCCGGATATGTTGAGTATTGGAAGTGGTTATGATGCATCCAAGAGCTCAACTGATGTGTACGATGATTGTGATGGTGGTCATTGTGTAAAAGACAACATCAAATCTCTTGGTGGAGATAATGAGATTAAGAATTTGGATGTTAGGGAAAGGAATGTTGTTTCCCAAAGTGTTAATGTGGTGGATATTGTTGATGTTGAATTGGGAGACAGTTGTGACCAGATTGAGTATTCGAAGGATGATGTGAATTTGGCTGATAAAGAGAGGAGGAATATTCTGGATTATGTTGCAAGTGAAGCTGATGATTGCAGCCAGTTGGAGTTAGATTCATCAAAAGGAAACACGATTAAGGGAGTTTCTGCTGAAGCAGTAACTAAAGCTAAGAGTTCCATTCTTGAGCACCCAGTTAGAGAAAATGTGGTTGACCTTACAATAATCGATGGTGGTGGTGAATTTGTGATGGGAAGTTCAGAGATACAAGGTAAAGAAAATGATCCTAATATGTTTGATTTTTGCAGGAGTGACACTATTCATTCTATTAATGCTGAAGGTAAAGATGAGTTAGGTGACAGTTTTTCAGCTGACACTTCAAAAACAGCGAGTGAAACTGGCAATCATTGCTTTCATAATGAAAAGGGTTGTGATGGTGGTGAAGTGAACATAAGTCTTGGAGGCGCTTATAGCGACATCAATTCCCACCAGAATGATTTGGATGATCACGATGCTGACAATTTTGTCTTGAGTCAGTCAGGATCTCATGACTGCACGATCCTGCCTCAGTCACAGGAATCTAGAGTGTTTGGAATAGATAGATCAACCAAACTAAAGGAGAATGAACACGCTCATATGACTGAGGGGACTAACTCAATTGGAGCTTGTTCGTGTTCTTTTTGCACTAAAGGTATGACCCCATTCTTTTTGTTTTTGATTGTCTCTTTGACTCTAGTTTCAATAACCACAAAGCATTTCATTGCGTAGTATTGATTGTTTGGCTACATTAAATCACTAGTAAAGCCATGCTTTTTTTTTTCTTTTTTGACAAGCAGCTGCATGCATATGGTTGGACCTCCATCAGAAGGACATGAAGGCTCGAATATCAGGTTAGTTTACTAATTTTCTCTTAACTATAATTTCAAACTTCTTAAGCAATATTAGGGACCATATTGTTGTAAATGATATCAATTATGTTGAACTTCTTTTAGCATTGAAGAAGAGCCAGAAAGATGCAAGCATGTTGGCCGAACGAAGTTGCAGGATCAAGTTCAATGAGAAACATGGTTCTGGAAGTGGCAGCAGAGTTTCTAAGTTGGAATCTCATCTGATCCATCAGTGGAGATCCCTCTACAAGCATATGGCAAGCATATGGGAAGAAGAGAGTAATCAGCTTGTAAGCCCCCTTATATCTCTATTTATCTCATACGTGGTTTTAGCTATTCCAAGAATATCAATGAATCATATAATGCCTGTTACAGGAAGCTAGTCTATTACCACTGAACAATCTGAGAGAGCAATGCAAAACTGATATGGAGTTAATTAATGCCAAGCAATCAGAAAAGCATTAATGCTGTTATGGATGCTTGAAGTATCTGTAAGATGAATTGCTTTACTCTAGTGTTTATCAGCAATTTCCTAGCTCTAAAATATCCATTGTTGTGTTATTCTAGATATGTAAAATCAAAAAAATTAAATTGTTGCTCCTCCTGGTATTGTTATCCTAGAGACTCCTTGCATTTATCTTCATGGATCCTCATGCTGCTGCTTATTTAGTCATTGTAAGGCAGTTCAGTTCTCTTTTTATGTCCTATAACTTCCATCAATGCTTTTATGCTTAATTCATATATTTATTACCACTGATTGTGAGAGTGATGTGTTGATGGACATGCTTGTTTAATGTTTATATTGGCCAAACTTAATTGCAACTATGACAGATTATCTCAGATCCCATTAGAGAAAAATCACAATTTCACTTAGATGTGAACTTTTATGCATATTGCTAATCTACATGTTAAATTCTATGAGACTGGCCAAGCTATGTATAGTTGTCTATTGCATAATGTTGATGGAATGTTGACCTGGATTTTCATAGGTACAAGCAAAACTAATTGTGGGGGCCAGAGATCTATAATCTAATCAAATTTACTTTCATTTTCAAGATTATACATATTTCTATATTTAGCTGGGGATGAGAGAGCTGACTCTGAAAACATAAGGATTGAATTATAATGATATATATTCATGAAATGTCAACCATGAACACTCATAATGCACAAAGTATGAGTAGCATAAAATGCATTATTTGTGATTGTATATAGGAATTGACTCTTAATAGAAGGTCCACTGATTGCACATAGTTTATTTTTTGACTTTTGAGGGTATGAAGTTGATAGATGTGAACAAACATTTGTCTGTACTTAGCTGCCCCATCCTGATATTCTCAATTATTCACTATTTTTTTCTTTTCATTTATTAGGATTTTTGTTTGGGTTATTCAAACGTGATGCTTGAATTGAAATATGAGTGATTTAAATTATGGGTCTGAAGAAAATAATACAAGTTGAGTTGAATAAGAAAGAAACTTGATTTAATTTTTTATTAATGAATTTTAATTGAGTCCAACATATGATAATTCTTGAAATTCCCCACTTTATGGATGAGCTATTTAGGTTGTATAAGCTAGCAATAGAAGAACTATTATATGTTGTAAGGTTGACATTGTATAAGTCAAATTAAATGTAAGTGGCTAAGTAGTTTTTAGCTATAAAAAATGTATAATTGAAAATATAAACATTATCTATTAGCCTCAATCATCATTATCAGTAGTATTGAATTATTTGAGAAATTAGTGTTGTTTGAGTCACTGAAATTGTTTGTTGGGAGAACGTGGAAAACCGAAAAGTTATTGACCTTTGTTGAAGCATTAAGCCAATTTTAGGTTTGTTTATTTGTTTTTTTCCTTTTTAAATTGAAAAAACAATTCTTAAATTAACTAATAGAGTTGGACTGTACATAGTCAAATAAATTTGAATAGTAGCGTACTAAATATTTGTGGCTGATTTTTAATTTAGTTTATATTGAAATTTGGAACTCCAATTTTCAATTTCAAACTCAAGTTCTTGCATCTGAAATTAATCAGTTGGATCCTCCGATTGGATTCATAACCATTAATTTCAGGTGTGATAAGCTCATAACACTAATTAGGTCATGTACAAATATGCAACATTAATTTCAGGTGTGATATAATTCATTAGATATATTGGTATCATAAATCAAATGAAATCACCTTATAAGAGAAGGTAATTAGAGAAGTATAAGCATATACGACATACACGAGAGGAAAATCCAAGAAAATTCAATTAATAATTAATTATGAACAAGAAAAGGAGTAAAAGACCACAATGCATGTGAATTAAAACGACAAAATTATGGGTGAGTCACATGGATACTCAACATTAGCACTACCAAAAAAATTGTCTCCCTTTTTTTTATAACCTTTTCAAAATATGTGCACATGGTCTTCTTTTGTTTAACCTTTTATTTTCTCCCCCAACACAACATTTTCGGTTCAAAAAAAAAACCTTTTCTTCAAATATCGTTGAATACATATGTTTATATGAAAACAAAATACATATTTAAAATTAGTAAATTCTTTTAACTATTTTCTCTAAACTATATTTAGGATAGATAAAGATGCATAAGTGAATGGATTAAAAGTGACATAAAATCATAAGCACAAACATAAACCTCAAATTACACGAAATAGCGGCGGCGGCGCCGGTCCCTTTGCGTGGCTTCTAAGTGACCTCCACGTAGACTTCTATTTAAGTGGGACCCCACTTAATTATATATATATTTCATTTTTATCTACTTTTGACTAGATAATTAATATAGAATATATTATTAGGTATTATTTTACAATACAAGTGTCATAAAAATTAACCTCCCAATTATCCGTGAATTGAAGAAGAAATTGAATGAGAAATGGCCTCTGGGGAGGAAAAGGGGTGTTATAGACTAATAGTGAAAAAAAAAGCCTAATTCTAATTATTTTTGTGTTATATTTTAAAAATTATAGGAGAATTTGAAAAGAAAAAAGAAGAAGCTATAATTAAAAAAATGATGCAATCACGTTTGATGGTCTCACCGACTCGTTTGTCACTACATTTCCAAAAAAAAACATCGAACCAACCTTTGTTGATGCCTCTTAGAATAAATTAGTAATTTTGATAATACAAAAAGATTTAATAATAATTTATGTGCTAATGACGGTTTAGATAAGGTAAAGGGGTCGGTATGGATAAGAATGATATTAAGAAAATGGAATCCCATGTTTGCTGATCAGGATTGTTTCATCAGTTCATGGACCATCAATTTTGATAAGTTTTTACTTATTTAGCTTTAATTACTAAATATCGAGAATATAAATTAAGCTTCTAACGAATTGAATGAGATTTATGTCTTTTTTTGGTAGTGGTCAAATCACATTTACTATCAATTAATGATTTGGATCTCTAAAATCAGATCCAACCTATTATTCAATCAATCAATTGAATTGGCTCATAATTACATGTGTTATTTTGCATAATTTGATAAAATAAAAATAAAATAAAAAAGCACCACGTATTTAACATAATTCTAATGTTATGGTAAATATGATCATAGTAAGGTAGGTTATAAACTTGTGATGAGAAATTTATGTCCTAACCATTTTTGTATCTTTGATTAGACGGAAATATGATTTGAGACAAATGCTGAAAATATTATGGAAAAAGTCTCTCATCCATGAGATGACTCGAAAGAGGAATCATTAAGGTGGAAATAAAATGTCATTTAGTGAGAGAAAATACAAGATTAGCTAAGTCATCAAGAGAGAGAAAGCCCAAGGCAAGGCCTTTATAAGCAACTGAGTGGCACCACATTTTGCACAAGCTTCAAAAGAATCACTGCAAATTTCCCCAAATAAAATCAGAGTGTCTCTCTCTCTCTCTCTCTCTCTCCCCTCCCTTCATGGATCACTTGTTTTGGTGTAAAGTCTTGATTTTTTTCTTTTAAATTGTGATCAGAAGCTGCAATCAAGGATAAAGAAAGGTTTGATTATTAAAGAACCCTCTTTGATCCCTTGTTTCTGTAGAAAGATTGCAACTTTTGTTCTGATTCCTGCTTGTTCTTTACTTTTGGTATAATTCTTGAAACCATCAATGGCTGCAACTATAGACATATATAACTCTATTAGCAACCAGGTTTTGTCCACAGATCCCTCCAAAGAAGAGCTCATGCTAGCACTTCAACCTTTCATGAAAACTGCTTCTCCTCCTTCTCTCTCCTCTGTTTCTCTCTCCTCTGTTTCTCTCTCTTCTGAGCCCCCAACTAAAACCCTAATATTCTCAACCTTCAACGATATGGTGAATGAACAAATGCTGGATACTATTGGGCTCAACCAATTAAGCCCATCCCAGATCCTGCAAATCCAGGCTCAGTTCCAATCTCATCTCAATTACAGATTTGATCATCCGGGCCCGTTCGGGCCGAAGCCCGTCCCGATGAAGCAGGCCGGAAAGCCCGGAAAGCTTTACCGGGGAGTGAGGCAGAGGCATTGGGGCAAATGGGTCGCGGAAATCCGGCTCCCCAAGAACAGAACGAGGCTCTGGCTCGGAACCTTCGACACGGCGGAGGCGGCGGCGCTGGCCTACGACAAGGCGGCGTACAAGCTCCGTGGAGAATTTTCCCGACTCAATTTCCCCCATCTCAAGCACAAGTTCAGCACTGATCATCTAAACCCCCTGCATTCATCTGTTGATGCTAAGCTCCATGCAATTTGTCAGAACATGAAGCTGCAGGGGAGTTCAGCCAAGAATCTTGAAACTCCGGTGGGAAGCGGCGGCGGCGCTCCACCGGAGATGGTGGATGTGAAGGCGGAGGAGATGGTGAATGTGTCGGAGACATGTTTTGGTGAGTGTGATGATTATCTGTTGGAGAAGTATCCTTCATTGGAGATAGATTGGGCATCTCTATGATCTGCAATGGGTTTTTAGACATGTGTAGATCAATGGTGTTTGGAGTTAGTTTGTGTTCATAATATGATGTGATGATATGTACGAGTCTTGGTCTGCTGGTGCTTTTTGTCCGTGTATGACCATATTACCCCTTGTAGTTTCACTACACTTGTATAAATCATGCTTGTGTTTTCAAGTATTCTTTTGTAATTTTCATAGTGTGATTTTATGCCATCGGCTTTCTTTTCAATATGTCGCATGTAAACGTAAACATGTCTATTTCATCGGGTTTCTCTAAGAGACAATGCATTTCGTGTGGGGTCCATTAGAGATGATCATCCTTGTAAGCCTTTCTTGGTCCAATATATATACATGCAAATATGTGAGCTAATACAACCAACTTTAGGTGGTGATATTAATGAATGAAGTGATGGTTGTGATTCTGTTGAACAAGTTGTGGAAGTCACATTCATAATCAATGAGAATTAAGGGTGTGAAGATTTAGATTTGAGGACAAAGAATTTGGTTGGCTATATATGAGGCCAAGAGCCAAATTGAGCTTCATTAACTACTACAAAAAAATCTTTGGCTGTCTGAAAATGACTATTTTTAAACAGCTAAGACACAAGAATGATTAACAAATTAGTTTCTAAAGAGCCACTATTTTCTTCTACAAGAGTGCATATGTGTTCAATTAAAGACATTAACTATTTTGAAGATATTATCTCTTCAATTAAAGATTGATATTTGAAACAAGGAACTTATGTGTTCGGGTTAAGTTATTCGGATCTTGGCTTGATTGAATCGGGTTTTGGATAATAGAATGCTATTCGATTATGGTTTTTGAGAAAAAAAAAGGCATAAATCCATCATTTGCCTAATCAAGAAATGTGTGGCCACAAGGCATAATAAATCCATCATTGGGCTAATTGTTGACATTGTTCAATAGCCTCTATGGCTCTATCAAACATGACCCTTAAAATTTGTAGCAATATTTGTATCCCTTTTTTAGTATTGAGCACGACATTGATGAAGTACATACTGGTTATCTATGAAGATTTTAGAGCCCAGATGAGAGTAGAATAGATATTTTACTTAGATGAGATGAGAATTTAAATGAATAATATCACCTAACAAAGACTTTAGAAATCATCTAATAAGTTTTGGATGAATAAATCAATACTAATTACACGGGTTCTATAATAGTGGAATTACGAAACATTTGGATCCAAAAGACACAAATTCATGTAAATTCGACGTTGATTTTATATATCTTTGGAGTGACTTTGAAGACAACTCTAATGCTCTTTACAGAGGTAACATAATTCTAGCCACTTTTAAGAGCTACAAGGAGCAAATCAAAAATCCAAACACTATGCATGTAGTTAGTTACTTCACAGTTCACACCACTTTGAATATCATATGGAATTGTTTATTGTTCTTGATTTTCTGGTATATGCAAGAAATGTGATAAACATGAGAACTTTAAGATCAAATCTACACTACATGTCTATTCATCTTGGCAAAGAAATTAAAGAGACCTTATCACTTTAAAAGCTAAGAGATAGGAATTTGGAGGCCACCTCTTTTCACCCCAAAAGTCCAATCAATTCTTGTATTCTCATTCTATCTTCTTATCACCAAGTCCAACTTCAAATACAAATTAATCTGACTTGTACAATTGTGGTGCGATGATAAAACATGCAGTGAATAATATAGAGGATCGAAAGCCAAACCCTTTTGAAAACAAATAGAAATGGCATTTTCATATCTATATTTTAAAAGTCAAACTAGGAGAAGATCTTCTTTAGTCTAATGAAGCTCAAATATTCCTATTATTAAAAAGCGAAAAGAAAAAGACAAATTGGTTCACACGGCCAAAAATTGTGAAGAAGAATTTTGACTCTCAAAATGCCCTTAATGGCTTATCAAGAATCCTTCAAAGATGAGCATCATGAAATCTTTAACTTTCTTTAT
This sequence comes from Scutellaria minor, assembly GCA_954870855.1. Classification (NCBI taxonomy): domain Eukaryota; kingdom Viridiplantae; phylum Streptophyta; class Magnoliopsida; order Lamiales; family Lamiaceae; genus Scutellaria; species Scutellaria minor. The sequence continues at coordinate 19,558,283 of OX940732.1, read as the reverse complement.
ACTCCAAGAAGATTCTATATGTATGATGATAAAAGAATAATAATAGTTGCATAGGAGAGTAGATATTTGATTTTTGATGTGAAAGGGCTTCAAATTGGAGCCAAAGATGTGTGAATTGCTAATAAAATAGTTGCAGCATAAAGTGATTTTTAAATGTGATAGAAGAAAGGTGAGATCGCTCTTTTTTTACATATTACTACATTACCCAAGAATCTCACTTTTGTAGATTTCATCATCTCTTTGTAATGATATAAGAAAAACAATTAAAATGTTATTAAATTCATATTGAGAGAATGTTTCTTAGCAAGACACGTTATTGTTGACACATATGCTCAAACAAAATCATTGTCATGCTTAATGTTCTCGACTAATGGCTAACAATATTGTTGAAAGAGGTTTTTTTTTAAACTGAAAAGATTAATTGAACTTTTTATATAATTAATTCCTTTTTTTTTTTTAATAATTCATTGATGGTCGTAACAATGGGCCTAAGTTGTAAATTCGTGAGCTGGATGCTATTTCCTCACAAAAGAATGGGGCCTTTGTTTCCATCAAATTAATCTCTATTCTGAAGGCCCACAATTATTTAAGAAACGGCCCACTGTTGAAAGAATGGGCCCTGGCAATGGAATAAATTTCAAGGCTAGAACTCCGAAGCTAGTTGGTTCAAAAGTTTCCCTGTTTAACCCAACAGAAAAAATGAGGCCTACTTGTTAAAAAATAGAAAGAGGCCCACTTAATAAATGACAAAATTGAGGCCTCAATTACGTATACTTTCTAAATCCGTCATTTAATCATGTAGCCTTGATAAATAATTATCCAAAAAAACTTATATCAAGTTCAACTAGCATAATTTCATGAGACAAATTTGATTATCCACAACTCAACCCCAAATTCATAAGCTAACTTCTATTTTACAAATTGATCTGTTTTATAAAATATATCTGTACGTAAGATTATCTCACAAGAATCATGCTCATAATAATTTAGTGTATGTATATTAAAGTAGGAACCTTTTTTGAATTGAAAATATGGATAGGCATTCACTTTCATAAATAACAATGACCAATACTATATGAAATCATAAATAAGATAATAATAATAACACATTATATATAGAAAAAGGGAAAAAGAGGCTTAAAAAGAGAGAGATCAAAGTCATTAAAACACAACACAAGATCGATCCCATATTATATCCATCTTATATAAAATAATTTCAAGATTTCATTTTCAAGAAATGTCAGTTCATCATATGTATGAAAACTTTAACTAAAATGATATAAATAACATATCCTAACCATATCAAACTATTCCAAGACCACTAAACATTATCCGTTATTACAATACTAATAAGCCTACTTTATATCAAGATCTTGCAATCATCATCCCAACATGATAAATGATATAAAACTCAACTAACATATTTCACCGATTCTATATAGATGAAATAAAACACGAGACAATCAGCAATTCCATAACAGAATTATTATTATATTCGGAAATGTAGAACATGATGGGGTTAGGTTTGTAGGCATTGACTGAAACAATTGTGGATTAATGAATCATATTCTATGTATGAGTAAAAGTAAGTACAGTCCAGAGCAAGTGTGTTCTGTCTTTGATTAGATAGCACATTGCAGTTGTCTAGTTTCCATGCTTGGGGGGCCATTTCTTCATACTATTAATCAAGGCTTTTCAATAATCCAACAATATCATAGTTTAAATTTTTAATTATATATAAATTCTTCCAACTTGTTTAGATGATATAAACGTAGGATAAAGTGTGCATCTTCTATCGTTGTTTAAGAAATAAAATAAAATTATATCATGGTGGATTTTTTATTTTTTGGTATGATTATTATGACTTATAAGCTGATTAGAAATTAGAAAAGGATGTATGAATATTGTATCATCATTTTCTAGCTTTTGTGAGGTTGAAATTTCAAATATTGACGTGTATTTGAGTTGATGCTGCATAATCACTTTTGTCAAGTCACATCTTTTTGTTTATTTAAAAAAAAATAAAAAATCAAAGCAAAGTTCCCACGTAACTAAATTAATTAATAAATATCTACCACTACTACGTTGATACTGTTAATATTAGATAGTCCACTATAATATGCACCGTTAATATATAATGATCAAAACATTTTAAATCATAAATGATATAAAATTAATAATTATGTTAAATATACAATACATTAACAATATACATCAATATTGTTAGCAAGATTTATCTATCAAACTAAAATATAGATCTGTAGCTTTCCAACTTGCGTATCAGGCTTCTGGTGTTTGATTAAAGCTGAGATAATATAATCGATAATAATTGTTAAGTTTCCAGCTTAATGTAACAAATTAATCAATTAATGGAAATGATATTTAAAAAATGTTTGATGTCGACGTGGAAGAATCATTCCGACCTGGAACCTTGTAGGAAAGCCCCATTTGTTTCACATCATCAACTGTTTCAGTTGGAAATAAGTGCTTTTGGATATTATTGCAAATTTGCAATTAAGGACCTCTCTCTCTCTCTCTCTCATAGGATAAGGAATTTTGAGCATCACAGTTGGACTTGTGAATTTTTTTCTCTCATAGCTTCTTTAGTTAATTAATTTTCCGAATATATTTGACTTTTACTGCTGATTTGTTTTAGTTTCATTATTATAGTGTGCTATGTACTCACTATATATGAGTTAACAGTCTCAATACCACAAAATCAAATATGTATTACTTTTCTATCACCAAATATAATTTTATGTTTTTTCCTACACAAATCATGAAAATTAGCAGAATTATTATTCTGATAAAAGTCAAATATCACTGCACACTCAATTGACTTACACAGTTTTTGTGTAATCCTATGATAAATCACATTTTAGAAAAAGTAAAGCATTACACACGAAATTCGTGTAAGACAAATGAGCGTTACAAATTGGTAAGATAAGTAATGCCTAGCTAATTCAGACATATAATTAGCATTGCACGAAATAAACCAATAAGTGCAAGAAAACAAATTGTTAATTCCCAATGCATAATTAGAAGTCATTATGCCTACTGCAAAATATATATATCAAATTAAATAGAAGATTTCATGCATATTGTCCATATTGTCCATACATATGAGAAAGTATAACCAGTATTCCTCGAACTCTCTCAATGATCAAAACAGAGTTTCCATGATCTTTAAAATATTCATATTATTCATAACATGTATATTTATATTAAAATAAAAATCCGGATCATATGTTCATTATAAAATGTATAATACTAGCTAATTTTTTTTTTATATAATTAACCAACTAGCATGACTTGTACATAGTCGAAATATATAAATTTGACACTTGTGATGATGAGTCATTATCCAAATGATAAGATAAAAAGGGAAAACACATGCATCCATAGATAGGGCTAATCATGAAGAGATGACAGCAATCCCTAATTGAGCACTACTACTTTTATCCATGGACAAAAATATCCGGAAATTTCCCCGATATTTCTCCGATATATCCTTAAAATTCAAGTACCGATATTTCAATATTTTCGATATTTCCGTTGATATTTCGATATTTTCATCGATATTTCGATATTTCCGTAAAATTAAGATACCGATATTTCTACCGATACCGATATTTTTATCCTTGCTCTTATCTAAGCTTTTTAAGGCAAGATATTGTTCAAACTCTTCTATGCCCAAATTTGATGGATATGCAGATTCAATCACTGTTTTGATAAAAGGATTGGGATATAAAAGGTAGTGGATATTTCATATTTATGACACATACTTTTTTTTTTCTTCATTTGTTTAGTTATGGCTATAATGGCTCATTATGAGCACAAAAAGGGGATTAAGATATTAATCAGATAATAAAGTTGAAATAAAAGTAATGTGTGTGTATATATAGTACTTCTATTAATGATTAATATGAAATAAAAGGTCTGAATTAAATTGGTGAGAAAATCTCAGGATAAAATATTGTTCATTAAAAACTAATTAAATTCCATCCTAAAAAAATGATGATCTTTATGAAGAGGGTTGTGATAAAAAGGGTCGCATTGCTTTCCAAAGATATCCGAGTATGGTTTATTATTATATATAGTATAGATATATCATATAAAATAAAAATGAATATGATACGATATTAAATTACAATACTACAACACCCATATTTAATTAATTATACGATTTAACGAATATATAGTTCTTATAAATACCCTAGTAATATATACAACATTTTTGTATATGTTTAATTAATTCTATTTCTTCAGAAAAAACTAGAAATAATTTAATTTAACTTTAAATCAAATCACCATTTCTGCTTTTTTCCTTTTCATTTCCTTTTTCTTTCCCTCCCCCGAATATCAAACTTTAGTATGAGCAAAGAATAGTTCCCTTTTGAATGATACTATTTTATCATAAAAATTAAAAGGTAATAATTTTATTAGATTATTAAAAAAAATGCAATAAATATAAATAGATCAAATTAATAATAATTAGTGATACAAACACACACACACACTCAAAGTTTTTTCCCACATCCTTTTTGGTTTTTTTAACTAATCAATAAGTTTTTCCTCAAACTTTGTGTTTTACACCAGATATATATTTTTTGCAATTGTATATATAATGAATATAATGGTTATATTAATCACAATATGTATAAAGATTGACATCACTTATTAACATGCAGCATGAAATAAAAGAAATGAAATACAAAATCAAATACTGAATGTAACAATACATCCGACTATTTAAATATAAATAAATAATTATATATATGAAATGTGTATATGAGAATCTTAGTATCAAAAAGGCAACATCAAGACCGAAAGAGAATGGCCAGGATAGGCAGTTATGTTGGTTATTTGTCACATTCTTGACCATGCAAAATTCATCGAATATCTTTATTATTATCTTTTCCATAATTTTTAATCCTCATAATATATATATATATATATATATATATATATATATATATATACTCTTCAAATAGCTATATACACGTTTGATATGGTTATTGAAGAAGTATGTATACTTCTTTGGTGTTGCTTCACCCGTTAATAGAGTTGTTCGTTGATTTCCTAACAGCTTTATATATATGTATAATAAAGTAAACTAATTTCTCCTTTAAAAATGAATTTAATTAAAAATGTAATAATTGGACTTAAAGCGTAAAAGATATATATTATACAAATCTTATAATATGATTTAAATGTAAAGTGTACATTAAATTGTTGAATTGTACTGTAAAATATCACTTTAACATGTACTATAATATAATATCAAATTGTAATGAATTTTGAGGACCAATTTCATTCTAACTTCTTTTTTGCAATTATGCATTAATGTCAAACTTGGACTTGTAAAGCTCCAATTATTGGTCCCACTAACCACCAAAAATTCAACATGAATAATTCCAAAAATACCTGAAAATTTCTTTTTTTATTAAAATACTTAGTTGTCAACCAATACTTAGTCCAATCATTATACTAGAGACAAAATCATTTTTTCAAGATTAGACTTAAATTTTATAAATAACCAAATTCGATTTAACTTAGAAAATCCAAATAAATAAACTATGTCCAGTTGCAAAGTGGGCCAATAATTGGTTTAACTCGCGTTTAGAACTGTGGGCCGACAACCCATTATTTCTCTCTTTCTGTTTGCACGCGCAACTTAATCCTCTTCCCTTTTTTTAGTTATATGTTATCCACACAAAATAATTAAAACATTATTTGTTTTTTTTATTTATATTAGAAAATTCTTGAATCTTCTAAGACCATTTTGGTTTTATTTCGAGCCTGGGATTGGAAGAGAATTTTAGTAGTGGGATTTTAAAACGTGTAGAAAAAAAAAATTGTTTGAATATTTTTGTTGGAAAATTTTAAAAGATGGAGTATTTTTTGAGATTTTTTTTAATTACTGATAAATTGGCAATAAAAACATTACTTATTAACTATACATATCTGGTCGACATTATTTTGTAGTAATTAGAGGAAATATCTATATCTTGGAAGAATTAAAATAACTTATACCAAAAAAGGCAAAAAAGGAATTTATCTCCCAATAATGAAAATGAAGATTGGAAATAAAACAAAAAAAAATAGTAGTGAAAGTATTTGGTAACAATTATTGGCGACACATATACAATTCAAGTAGGATTTTATATCTCGTGAAATAATAGTGTTAATTCTTGTCTTTAATGAACTCCAAAATTAGAGAAGGTAATATTCACGATGGGGTTACTATCTTACTATTATTTTTTCCACCTTATATTTGGAAACATATTCATTTTACCTTTTTTTTTTATCCCAAAATTGCATGGTACGGATTGGCCGACATGGTCATGTGCAGAAAAACTAATACAAAAAAGCGAGCCCTAAAAAGTTAAATACTTTAAATTATAGAAATATGGCATACTTGTTATTTAAAAACAAAAAAAGGATAAAATTATAAAGATATCATCATTAGCATTAAGACTTAATCCTAGTCCTTAGAAGTAGGCCTTAGATATGAGTCATTTATGTTATTAATGGAACCATTTTAATAATACTAACAGGGTTGGTAATGGGGATGGTTAATACTTATAAAATATTCAATAACATGGTTAAGAGATGATAATTTGGGCTAGCACATTGAAATATACATAATCAGGACATGTGATGTTTTTAATTCATGATATGTATAAAATGTTGATGTTATCTTTTACACTTGACGTGTGATGGTTATTTTAAAATATCGGATGAACATCAACGTGAAATAGAAGATCTTGTTTGCAGAATTCTAGAGTATACAAAAAACTATCCTATAATCAGGTCAATTTGGACCAACTGAAAATTCAGAATTGAGCTAGATTAAATTGTAAAAATACCGATTCAAAATCAATAAATAATGACACGATTTAATCCGAATACACTTCTTAATTTGATGGAACCAAATCAAACCCAATAACCCGAATCACCTCCACTAGTCATTATCAACGAATCATTAGTGTATGAACCTGTCAAAGAAGATCAAAGAACACAAAGTTAAATGTGCAATCTCATACATGAGAATCCAAGTTATTAATACATGCACCTAGCTCACTCAATCACTTCAATGGAAAGATGACACCAAATCCCTTTATTTCCCACTAATAACTCTTAGCAAAATGTTAATTAAACAGGCCACGTGAAGAAAGGATTGAAAAAGGCCGGCAAATAGCAATAATGGACAAATAATTTGTTACATTCATTTAAGTTTTATGAAAAAAATAATAATAATAATAATAATTCACGGATATAAGGATATATGTGTTCCAAATATTTGATTTATTTCATTCTTTCTTTAATTTTGTGGCTTCCAAATCTAGTTCAATAATGCACATTAGCACCATGTGAATTAATTTCTATTGGCCCTAAATAATTTGTTAATTTACTAAATTAGGGTACCGATCATTTTCTCAATTTGGTCAAGATGTTTGGCAACCACATGGTTTTGTTTTTGTTCCGAGAACTAGTGTAGTGTAGGTCTAGTTCGTATTCGAATTATTGTTCATTAACCCAACCTATGATTTCTTTTTCCATTCGTTTATTCTTCCTTTTGTATATAGTCTATATTTGAGATGCATTGATGATGTTTTTATTTCTTAAATAATCATAAAATATGACCTAAGTGATGGGGAGACATGACCAAATTTTGCACTAATCAGATGTATATAATTTCATGAGATAAAACCTCATTATCCACGGTCAATTCATTTTCAAAAGTCAATCTCTATTTTATAAATTATGAATTGACTTGTTTCATATAATTAGATATGTGAGACAGTTTCAAAAGAATCTAATATTTTTAATGAAAAAACTCATATGAGACTATCTCATAAGACCTTACATAAAACAAAATTTTATATGATTTTATGTGAGATCGATTGATCGTATTGAATGGATTGACTTGTTTTTACCAATATATATGAACTTCGTTTTATATAAGATCTCACATGAGACTGTTTTTCATACAACCTACCCTACTTTTAAATAGAAGGTTTCATGGAGAAGTTAAAAATAAGAATATTAGAGTTTCACTACAAGAAATTTGGGCTACGACAACGGGTTTTACCCGTTGTCGTAGCTAATTTTTTAGCGTTGTGATGACACATCATCCAAATGATGACACATCATCGTGCCACGTCACCAAAGTGCTGACGTCGTCATGCCACGTCATCCAAGTGATGACACATCATCCTTCCACGTCGTCAAAGGGTTGACGTCATCGTGCCACATCATCCAAGTGATGACACATCATCATTGTAAATAATGTGCATTGCCTGGGATTCGAACCCAAGAGTCGTGGTCGTACTCCAACCACTAGACCACTAGTGTTTTATGTTGTAACATTCTACATACATTTCTTTTATTTCAATTTTCTATTATCACATATTTTTTGTTAATTTTTATTATTTGTATTTTTAATATATTTTAAAAGGTTAAATATATAAATATATATATATATATAATTGGAAGCTTAATGACTAATTAATATGTTTAGTAATGTTTAATCTAATTTCATTTTAAGACAAGTATAAAATATACTAGTGCATATTTTTAATATATTTTATGAAAATACTATTTTTTTAAATTATGAGTTTGTTCATATAAATAATATTAAGGCAAATAATATAAGATAAAATCATAAAATTAATAATTAAACTTTTCAAATTTAATTTAATTAAAAAACAATTAATATTATTATATATTTTTTGTTAATTTTTATTATTTGTATTTTTAATATATTTTAAAAGATTAACAATATATATATATATAATTGGACGATTAATGACTAATTAACATAAGATAATATAAGATATATAACATCATAAAATTAATAATTAAACTTTTCAAATTTAATTTAATTAAAAAAAATTAATATTATTACATATGAATTATAAAACATAATTTTCAAATTATGTTTAAAAATAATATATAAATTTTGTATTATTATATAAAAGGGTGAGAGTAATATTTTAGTTGTAGTTTCTTAATTAATTCAAAATAGTATTTTATAAAAATACTATTTTTTTTAATTATGAGTTTGTTCATATAAGATAATATTAATGCAAATAATATAAGATAACATTATAAATTAATTAAATTTTTTAAATTTAATTTAATTAAAAATCAATTAATTTATAATTAACACAACACATAAAAAAAGTGTTGCATAAAAGTGTTGTCGTAGAAAAAAAAACACCATTTAACAACCCTTTGAAAAAAACGTTGCACAAAAGTGTTGTCTTTTTAAAAAAAAAACGTCATTTAACAACCCTATGAAAAAAGCGTTGTCTTTTCCAAAAAAAACGTTGTCTATTTTTAAAAAAAATTTGCTATTTAACAACCCTATGAAAAAAGCGTTGTCTTATCCAAAAAAAGCGTTGTCTATTTTTAAAAAAATTCGCTATTTAACAACCCTACGAAAAAGCGTTGTCTTATCCAAAAAAAGCGTTGTCTATTTTTAAAAAAATCGCTATTTAACAACCCTATGAAAAAAGCGTTGTCTTATCCAAAAAAACCGTTGTCTATTTTTAAAAAAATTCGCTATTTAACAACCCTATGAAAAAAGCGTTGTCTTATCCAAAAAAAGCGTTGTCTTTGGTCGAATTTTTTGAACAAAGACAACGCTTGCGTTGCAAAAAGGGTTGTTAATTCAAAAAGACAACACAAATTCATAAAAAGGGTTGTCTTTGAGGGGTTGTTAAAAGCCATTTTTCTTGTAGTGTTTATAAATTCTCAAATGTTAACAGTACTTATATATTACAAGCTGTCAAATGTGTCCCGATATAATAAATTCTACACAAAAACTCATGTGAGACTTACTCTAAATTCTATGATATTTGACGTGTTCCTGAAAGATTTGATAATATCTTTTTTATTCTCCCATCTTATTCTATGATAAATTTGAGAAACCAAAAGAGGCTTTTTTTAAAAATGAATTTTACTGCTACTGTAACGTGATACATATGACTGCTAATATACAGAAAGAATACAACAAATCCCTATAAATTAGCTATCATGATCAAGGAAATCTCTATAATCTTACTAATCTAATCTCATAGAATAAAATGGGAGAATAAAAAAGATATTATCAAATCTTTCAGTTAAAAATTCATAATTGATATAATCCTTAATTTTCATGATAATTTATGAGATTATGAGTATACATTAAACCTTAGCGTTATTTTTTATTTTTTATTTTTTTTTGTCTCAAATTAAAAATTATTTATTCAGACGATTCAAAAAAAAAAAAAACTCCTCTCTCGAGAAATTAAACTCTTTTTTCTTTGTTTAAAAAAGAATCAGCCGACCAAAAAGGCAATGCCATTCATGTGGCTGGGCCGGCCCCACGTACCACTCTTGATTCACTGGGAACAAGCCACGTTTTGCAAAAGCATTCACACATTTCACCTCAGAAAATAAGAAAAATATTCCAAAAAAGAAAAAAAAGAAAAAGAAAATGTAGGAAAGCACACGTGTGGTGTTGGGTTTAAGACAAAACCGGTTGCATGCTTGGTAGGCTTAGGTGTCCTAGGTTTCATTTTGTTGCCTTGCCGGCGAACATTACGCATTCTTCTTCTTTACTTACCAATTTCCAAAAACCAAACATAATAGTTTTGTGGTAAAAAAATTTTTGTTATATAGACAGATTATGGATTCAAATTATATAACTCAATTTTTTTTAATTTTTCTTGATTTTATATCAGAGTAGAGAAATTATAAGAATTTAGTATAAGGAGCTGTGAGAGTAGTTAATTGAACCCACTTTAATTTGCACTCCAAACTTTATATATCTTTTAACTTTTTTTAAAATTGAACTTTTTGGTTTTTTGAGTTTGAGTTTTCTATCGTGTATTATATATTTTGCTTATAATTTTGAAATACTTATGACATATAATCATGACCAACTGGCGTAAAAATAAGAAACACGATATGATAGGAATTATATAAGAACACAAATCTATCATTCTATATTTAGTATACAGTAACAATGAAATTTGTTTTTGTTGAAAAAATTAGGCAAATGGCAATGTACAAGGTCTTCGCGTGTCTAGTTTTTTCAATGAAAAGATTTTTGTGCTTTTTTCCTCTCAACCAAATAATAATAATAATAAAAAAGAAGAAACGAATTCTTTCACTTCCTTGCAAGTAATTAAAAGTTTGGAACTTGTCTCAATTTCATATTTTAGGCAAAAAAGATGATGCAAAATTTATTTTGAATACATTCTAAACCATAACTAAAATACTATGTTTAGGCATTCCCTTTGCAACTCTAATTCCTTTTCTTTTTTTGTGTTTGTCGTGGAATAATCCTTGAGTAGAGTCGATAAAGTCTTTAAAATTCACAAATCAGTTATGAAATTTTAGGCACGATCTTGTCATAAGTGAACATATTTCGGCCTTAATATTTTAGTTATTAATTCATTCTTATTCATAAATTGTTGAGTTATAATTTGATTCCTCCATCACTTGTATTCAATGATTTTTACCTCATTTAGGTATATCTTTTAGTTTTAATAGGGTTTTACATTCGAAATCTTCACTTTTAGTTATAATTCATGATATTCGTAATTATAAATCATTGAAAATTTGACACAGTTTGATGGTATATATAGATCAACTCTTAATTTAATTGCACATATTCATATATGCAGTTATACAAGTGATACACATGTTAATTTAATTAGACGCATTTTGGACCTATTTCATTACATTTTTCTTTTAAAATCCTTAAATAAATTTCTGAAAGCATAGTACAACTAGCTAGTCATACATCGTGACAAACTTAATGAATTTAGTATATTTTGCGTGTATATTTTTTAATAGTTTTATATATCACTCTAGATTAATTAATGTAGAGAATCTTGCTGGACCAATTACTAACATATATAGCGTTAAACACTTTCGTTTGTGAACATAGAAAATGAAACGCGTAATTATATTTCTACTTTGAATTTTTTACTCTTAATTAAGTTTGTTTTAATTTGATTCCATTCTATCATTCATGTTTGCACGACATGATGATCATTTTCTTTAAGATTCTCTAGAAACAAGTTTCTTGGTTCCAACTTCCAATTTCCAACTAATTAACTTAATCAAGAATCATGGCTGAAATCACAAGCATGACGTTTGCCAATACCTCTCTCTCTCTCATTTTATATATTTGAAAATGTTAAAATAGTATGGTTTTGTCTTAATATGTTCACCACTCATATATAAATATCTTATTGTCCCTTTATACATAAATATCTTATTGTTCCTTTATACTTTTTGATATGAAATTAATGACTGCTTAAGATTTATAACACATTAGCCGTGAACACACAAATGTGTAGGAGTTGTTTGATATAATATACCGTATCGAAAATCTAATATCGTATACCGTCCGAAAAATTCGGTATACAAAAATGGATATCGTTACTTTACTGAAAATTTGGGTATACCAAAAATACCGTTATACCGAAATGACAGTTATATACCGAAATTTCGGTAGACTGAACCAATTTACCGAAATGAAAAATACTATTTTTATGATTTATTAATGTTGAATTAATATAATTTTTAATTAATATTAATATTTTCGATATTTCGGTATATACCTAAATACCAAAATTTTGAAATTACCATACCAATACCGTATCAAAAATTTCGATATGGTATCATACTGTACAAAAATTTTCGGAATATACCAAAATATTCGTTATTTTCGATACAATAAGTGCAATATTTCGATATTTTTTCCAATAAATATTAACACGTGTCCATGTTGGATAGGGAAGTATACTTATTTATATATATATATATATTCTCACAACATAACTGAATTACTTCACCATTTCCATAATAGCAACTTAAATGAGAGGAATGTTATTTCTAAATTAGTCGAATCTAATTTTGAAACTAGCTATGTTATCAAAATTAAAAAAGAAAACATATATAGGTTTGTATGCGGCTAATAATGATTCACTTAGGGATTATAAACAAATAAGCTAATGTGGAATGAATTTGATTGGTACCACTAAGTATGGATTAAAGCCACTAACCGATGATTTAGGCGTGGAAGAAGGATTCACTTTGAGATTAGCAAACCTATATGTATATATTTATATTTCTTCTATTAATGCACGATCCATTTTTTCTTTTGAGTTCAATTCCAACTTGGAATCCTCAACTATTATCATGTTTCAATACATACAATAAATAAATAAATAAATCTATTATATACTATTTATGCACATTACGTGCAGGTCCGATCCCAATAATTCTTTTGGTATAGTCTAACTTTAGAATGGGTCTTAGTTAGAAATTCAATATTTATTTATTTAAGTAATCCTAAATCCAAATTAATAAAGTTATAACTATATATATATATACTCTATGAAAATACATATTTTCGAATAGCAAGGGGATTCTTTGTTCTCAAAACAAGAACCGGTCGTAATTATGTGCACTGATAAAATAAAATACGAAATTAAAACGCAATTAAGAACAAATGCTCAACTTTATCTTTTAGCTTTTAGGGTTTTCTGACCAAACCCAGAAGATTGCAAGAATCTGTATACCTAGTTTTTCCTGTGATTTTGACCAATAAATATACACATGAAGATCTTTTGAACATGTAAAGTTTCCAAAAGTTTGCATTAAAATAAAAAAGAAAGTGCAGATGCAGAGGTATGGGATATAATTAGGCTAGCAAGAATCTCATACTTTTGAGTGGTGTGAAGAAATTATGGTACAAATAATTGGGGCCTCATTATAATATTTTCCAAAAGGTTCTGTTTTATTATTCTACCACTTATACTCACTTCATACCTTGAAGATCTTCCTATTCACACTGTACATGTAGTAATAATATTCCAAGTCTTTCATTCAACTAAACACAGAAACACAAAAACTTATATGAAACTGTTAATATAATTTGATGAGATGAGATTCCACAATTCACAGTCCAAACCTAAATTTTATGATTATGAATTAATGTGTCTTGCATAATATTCATGAAAATGCCTCATAACATAATAAAAAATCGAAACTTTGATGAGAATAGAAATATTTTAACAATATTTCTTATTTGTCTTTTGTCGAATGATCACAAACAAATAAATAAATTGAATTAGTTGTATCCAATTCGAAAATTAAAATAAAATTATATTTATATATATATATATAGTATTTTCTTATAAAAATAACACCAAATAAACATATGCATTAGAAAACATAAAGTGAGGGAGCTAGGGGTATCATTATTTTTTATTTAATTTAAATCTATTTTTGATATGGTATCGTAACTGTAATAAAAATGAATAATCAATCACTCCATCCGTTACCATTAACTATATATTGTTTTGCAAAATAGGATCCGGTTCATTTTATCTGGGTTTTCTGATTACCAAGAAAATTTTCTTTTCTTCCAATTTTTCTCTCCTTTTTTTTTTTCTAATTACTATTAAATATTTTCTTAATCTATATAAAACAATTTTAAACAACAGATATATTGAAATGGAGTGAGTAAATTTTGGTTAATTAATTAATTTGGTACAAATTTGAGTTTAATATAACCTCTTTGCAGTCATCCCTAAGCTGGTTAACACAGAATTAAGAGCTTTGAACTTGCATTATTATTAATGGAGTGAAGACCATATCGTTTGAAAAATAAATTTATATTACTTGTTCTGTTGTGAGATCGTTTCAAGAATTTTGATTTGTGAGAGAAAATTAATTTTATTTAGAAGATTCAAATATAGAATATTTAATTTGTTTAGATTTACTAATAAGAACTGAATTAGATAAAATTTCATCTCACAGTGTTCCGTAAACGATTTCACTCATATTTTTGTCAATTAGTACTGATCATGTTTAGAAGTAGAGTATAAAACTAGTAATGCATTTGTGATTGAATGGCAACTTAATAATTGTCCAATAATCGAGAAAACGAGGAACTCTATCCATTCAACAATTTAGAATATTCATTTGATGAATCATGGTATAGCTGTGTAGAGCATGTTCTCAATTGACTTAATTACTAATTAAATGGTATTGTTAATTGTGGAAGTCTCTCCTCATGTTTGATATAATAATTTACAACACTCCAAATACTGCAATAATGTGTATATATTTTACATATATATATTATCCATTTTGTACATTTTTGCCAAGATTGGTTTTATCCACTTCCATTGTTGTCTAAATAATTTTTTAGTGAAATTCTTGTGAGAAAGATACGAATTAGTTCCTAGTTCCGTGAGATGAGTTAATTTAGCATTCAGATGTTATTTTATGAAAATTAGTTGTTTTTTTTCTTTGAATAAATGCAGGTTTACTAAACAGAAAAGTGAGGGAAAAAAAAAAGGATTTCTACACAAATTTTCCCTTCTTTACATGTACCAAAAAAAAAAAATCTATACTAATAAGAATTAAATGTTAATACTCGTTAATGACAATTAAGAGCATAGGTAAATATATACTATTTTTTTAAATCTTAATTTCTTTTTTATGTAGGTCGAAATGTAACTAAAAAATACAGTTATTATTAGCCCACAATTTTTTTTAGATCCAACTTGTTGACAAGAGAGAGCTACATAAAAATTATGTCGGCCACCCCACACTACTTATTCCACCACTTCCTATTGGCTATCATTGCAGTCTTAGTAATCTCCTTAATGACCAATTAAATTAATTTCTAACTAAATTAAATCATAATTAAGTCCACCACTTTAAATTACTTAAATCTTATAAAATTAAGTGCAAATAATATCTTAATAAAAAAATATGGTTTTGATAAGTTTGTCTCACGAAGTTAATTCCATGAAACGGAACAACCTATTATCAGAACCCAAAAAGTAGAGGTTGAATTGTAAGAGCGTGAGTTTGAATAATATAAGTAGTGAAGTTCTATTTTACAAAATTATGACAGTGGCATCAACTTTGGGTGATATTTTTCTAATTTTCTTAGAAGTAAATAAATAAAAGAAGATTAAGGTATTGATCTTAGAAATGTCTACATTAACTAGACTAGGGTTAAAATAATTAATCAAGATCCTAATCAAGAAATAAATGCTAAATCTATTATATTGTTGGGACCTTGCTAGAGAAAGCCTCCATGGCAGTTGAAAAACTCTTACCCCTCAATCCCAACTTTATACCATACATTTCTTGTTCATCTAAATATATAGTTTACTTTTCAATAAGAGAACATATTTTTCTTTCTTTTACTAATACTAGTAGTACGTTCGCGCGATGCACGGTTTGTCATATAAACAGTAAATATATACATATTATATATATAATATAAGTATCAAAAATAAAAAACAATAAATAAAGGTTATGTATCAAAAACAACAATGAATTAAGTAGTTAGATAACATGAATAATATACATTAAATCTATCAATTAAGTCACAGATACATAATGATTATTTGTTAAAACCACATAAAAATATATAAAAAATGAAGTAAAATTCAAATATAAGGAAACGATTAAGTAAGAAAATAGATTAGATACAAAAATATTTTAAGATTAATTCTACATTCAATAGCTGTCTTCAACCACCGTCTACACTCTATCTAGATTTTGTCTTTTTCTTCATTTATATGATAACCAAGTCCACAATTTCATCTTATTGACCTCATGATCTTTGATCTATAAAAGTAAGCAAATCTTTTGTCTATAGTGTGTTTTAGAAGTAAGCAAATATGTTGTTTATCCTCCTATTAAATACGCAGAAAAAACAGCACCCATGGCAGCGACACTCAACCTCTCTTCTCCTTTACTTCTCCATTTCTTGCATGTAATTTTTTTATCTTTCTTTTATCTTTCTTATGTATTTTTTTTATCTTTCTTTTATCTTTCTTTTGTAATGTTGTTCCTCATCGGAGGATTGTTGTATTTGGATAATGAAGCTAATGACAATCAGATTAATGTTGTCAGTATCTCATTAAATATGAAAAAAAATTTATTTGTTCTTCCATCTCTGATTCTTCTCTTGATATTTCATTTTCTTCTCCCATCTCTATTGTTCTTTTGATATTTTTATCCTCCATGAATTGTTTTCTTATTTTCAACTTTTATGATGTGAAATGAGATCTGTTGAATGACTTCCATCTCTGATTCTTCTTTTGATATTTGAAAAAAAAAAAAAATTCTTCTCTCATCTCTATTCTTCTTTTGATATTTTTATCATCCATGAATTATTTTCTTATTTTCAACTTTTATGATATGAAATGAGATCTATTGAATGATTCTCATCTCTGATTCTTTTTTGATATTTGAAAAAACTTTTTTTTTTCTCCCATCTCTATTATTCTTTTGATATTTTTATCCTCCATGAATTGTTTTCTTATTAATATTTGATGTGAAATGAGATATATTGAATGACTTTAATTATATAATGTGATGTCTTCCAGGAAAAGCCAGATTTAGGCTTGGAAAAGAAGTTATATTTAAGCTTAGAAAAGAAGCCAGAACTAATGACATGATATTTTTTAGCGGGAAAATAACACTCTTGTAATTTTGACCAACTTTCCTTCTTTAATATAAGTATAGATACCTCGGATTAAATGTATATACACAATTGTGTTAAAACAACGATTACTATATATCTTTCCAACTAATTATTAAAGATGTAATAGGAACTAATTGTTTGTATAATTTGTTTTCTCAGCCACATCATTATTCTATATATGTGAAAAAATAAAATGGACTATATGATAGAGATGTTTAGGGAGTATAATTATTGGAGACAAATTCTAATTAGTGTGTGAAATCTGAAATGCAATGTATCATATTATATATCTCCATACTTTTAATATATCCTCTTGTAGTTTAATACTTATTTCATTCGTACGTATAATAAAGATCTGCAGCAATAAATTTTATTTCTTTTTATTCAATTCATAATATTCTGTAGAGTGGTAGGAGCCCAGTGTGGTTGTTTTCACAAACATATATAAGGTATAAATGGGATTATAATAATTTAAAATTGAAAGATAATTTGAACTAGGGCTGTGATTGATACCTTTTTAAAAGATAAAGATCTCAAATATTTGAAATTTATTTTTATATATTATATGGACGATCCAATTCATAAAGACTATAGAATTGGAAACTGTTTGATCGTTATTTCTAATGAATAGTTGGGATGCTAAAATATTGTTTATTAGCTTTAGAATCATGATTTTGCTTGATTCATGTGCAACCAATTACATTACATAGGAGAAATATTATATGATCAAAATGCAAAAAATGAATTAAAATTGCAGGCTAGCTCAAAGGTACAGTAATAATTGATAGGTGTAAGAAAGTAAAGCAAGAATAAGCAACTGGTTTTTGGTTTTGGTAAAGAGGTTGAGGTTTTTAGCTGCTTGTTTATTGGGCACAAGTGGCTTCACTATATAGCTTCCAAATTTTAGGTACCATTTACTATATTTGGGAATTCCACTTATTCTACATGGTTTTAATGATCTTGCCCTCTTCACATTTCTGGTTTTGGATCCATTTTTGGAAACTTGAATCCAGTACCCAATTTAATGGGTTGTAACTATGTTTCACCTATTTGTGTGCATCATAAATATTGTACCAAATATCCAACATGATAATGTTAATATGGTACTAACAAATAAAAATGATATAATTGAGATGCATGATCTGATGTTGCAAAACCCACTTAGCTCTACATATGTTTTTGTAATTTTAAGATATGAACTAAAAGTGGAGTGTAAAAAATAGGATAGAAAATCTCATTTGCTATGTGTCACATAATTTTTCTAATTACGCATACTTTACCATACTTTACCACGTGTGTTGTACTAACATTGCTGATCTCTTACATTTAATGTTCTTATGTTTCATAACATTTAATGCATGTCACATGTTAATTAGTAATGTTGTTCAATATAAATGTAATAGAAGATCTCGTGTAATTGACACATGAATAGTAGTGTGATATTCAATTTGTATTTGCAGATTATATTAGATTATAAAATCAAGTATGAATTAATAAGATAGGGAGGATTTGATTTTGAGTGGTTGTTGATGGTGGAAGGATGGATAGTAATGGGTTCCCACGTGGTGGCCGGAGATGGTGGTTGACGGCGGCGAAAGGTGGCGCTGTTGAGGTCTGTTAAGTTACAGATACTGAAAGTGGGGCCCAGCAAGACTTGGGTGGGGTTGGCGGGTGGGTTGTTTCGTCCGTTAGTGTCTGGCTACAACTATAAAAGAAGCAAACTACCTCAATCCTCTCACACTACTCTCTCTCTCTCTCTCTTGTTTTTTGTCTTTTATTTTCTTTCTCCATTGTTTCAGCTTTTTCCCAGATCTTTTGTTTCTTCGAGTGGCCATAAATTTGTCTTTTCACTCTCCCAAATCCAATCCACATTTCCCCATTAAAACAGAGACCTCTGTTTTCTTCTCCCAACCATTCACGCAACCCATTTCTTTGCAGCCAAGAAACCTCCAAAATGACCAAGCACAACACCGTCGTCGCCGACGAAAACATGGCGGTTTCCGGCTCCTCCCTCTTCGCCTCGGCGGTGCCGGGGACCTACATCACCATCTCGAAGAAGAAGCTTCTACAGAATCTCGACGTCAACAATGGTGGAAGAATCAACACGTGGCTCGATTCCATGAGAGCCTCTTCTCCCACTCACATCAAAGCCGCCCCACCTCTCCCTGATGATCCGAATTCTTGGATTGTAAGAACAATAAACATATGCACAGTTGCCACAAACACACAAACACGTGTGATTACGCAAATTTTCTGTTGAGATAATGACAAGTGGGCATATTTTGTGTGAAACAGCTGCGCCATCCTTCTGCACTCGACATGTTCGACGAAATTACAAGTGCTTCAAAAGGCAAACAAATCGTCATGTTTCTTGACTACGATGGCACCCTTTCTCCCATAGTAGAAGACCCTGATCGGGCCTTCATGTCTGATGCTGTGAGCACATTTCTCTAACATGAACAAAAGCAGACAAGAACATATGTGTGTTTGGGTTTGTAAGAATCACATTCATGGTCTTATTTATGTTTGATTATTTGTATTCAGATGAGAGCAACAGTGAGGAAACTTGCTAGATATTTTCCTACTGCTATAGTGAGTGGAAGGTGCAGAGACAAGGTACAGTTTGTCTTTTATTATTTCCTTTTTTATCTGCATGATTTTTTCATCATTATTAGTTCATATATATACACATATGTTCATTGTTTATTTATTCATTTTTGGGCTGTATATATAAACAGGTCTACAGTTTTGTGCGCTTAGCAGAGCTGTATTATGCTGGAAGCCATGGTATGGACATAAAAGGCCCATCAAAAGGTTACAAGAAAGTGAGTTTTCTCTTTTTGCCATAATAATAATTATCTTTTGTTTTTATTCTCCATGCATTTTTTTTTTCTTTTTCTTTAAAGTTTAGATTTCTTTTTTCTGAACTATCTCTGTAATTAATTATTAGGGTGCTCAAGCTGTTCTTTTCCAGCCAGCCAGTGAATTTCTACCCATGATTGATGAAGTAAGAATTTTCTCTAATTTTCAAGAAAAATGAGAAAATTATAAAGATTATATTGTGACATATATATTGAAATTTCAGGTTTATAAATCCCTTTTGGAGGTGACAAAATCTACACCAGGTGCTAGAGTAGAGAACAACAAATTCTGTGTCTCTGTTCATTTCCGCTGTGTTGATGAGAAGGTAAATTTTGAATAATAAATTTTACAATAAGATTTTTTTTAATAAAAAAAACGGTGTTTTAAGTACATATTTTAATCAAAATATGCAGAAATGGAGTGAACTATTGAAGAAAGTTGGATTAGTGTTAGAAGAGTATCCAAGCCTTCGATTGACTCAAGGAAGAAAGGTGTGTGAGATTCATTTGTTTTTGTGTCCATTTTTTTATTTTGTCTGAATTTTGACATATGCTTTAATGGGTTGTACATTGATGAAAATATAAATGCAGGTGTTAGAAATCCGTCCTACTATTAAATGGGACAAAGGGAAAGCTCTTGAGTTCTTGTTAGAGTCACTTGGTGAGTTAATAACCCTTTCATATCTCAATCTTGGGCTTAAATGGTCCTTATATAATATAATTAAATCAATGTGCTGATGTCCTTATAGGGTATGCCAACTGTGCTGATGTCTTTCCTGTTTACATCGGTGATGATCGAACGGACGAAGATGCTTTTAAGGTAGTGAAAATGAGCTTGTGATATATATTAATAATTGGGTATATTTTGATGGTATATATTTTGATCAGGTGCTTAGAGAGCGAGGTCAAGGGTTCGGAATTCTGGTTTCAAAGGTCCCTAAAGACACCAATGCATCCTATTCTTTGCAAGAACCGTCCGAGGTTATGGCATTCTTGAGGCGATTGGTGGGCTTGAAACAAGTGTCGTTAAAACGTCAGTTTAGGATGAGAAGACGAGTTGAGGAGATCAAGATGTCTTTACCAAATTAATTAACAAGAGTTTTTTACTATGTTCTAAGTGGATATATATTAGGACAAGGAGGATGGGTATCCCTCTATCATGCCCTTGTACATTAATGTAATTAAGCCTGTATGAGGGTGACTTTGTAATCCACAGCCTTATTTTAAGGAATTCTAGTTTTTTCAAATGTCAAAATTAGTTATATGGGGTCCATTCTCTCTAAAATATACCTAATTTGACTTGATCAATTTTCAACTTGGATGGAAATTGATAGTTAATTCAGTCTATATAATATCTACAAAATCAAAATTTCTAAAAAGCAAGGAGATATTTAGTTGATTGAAACTGATTAATTTGATACATAATAATTATATTCTAAAATAGGATTAAAACCCAATTAGCATTGTGCATGTCTTTTCTGTGTTCATTAGGCATTAAATTAAGTAAAGTGATTCTTTGGAAATTAATTATGAAACCTCAAAAGAACTACTTTGGAAATTCCTAGAATTTTGGTTTGGGATCTGTCACGTGCTCTTAGCATCTTCTTATAGTGTTCCAGCAATTATTTGCTTGCTTTGAATCGTATCTCATTGTTTTTTTGTACCTACTCATATATTCCACAAAATATGAGAGTGACCATTGCTAATTGATTCTTTGGAGCAATTCAGAATATCAAATATTTTCACACCAATCATAGTAATTAAGAATTAATCAACTCACTGATATAGTTTTATGAAATAAAGTTCCTCAATCCACAATCAAATAAACAATTTACAAGTTAATCTGAATTTTGTGAGTTAAAGATGGTAGATTGAGTACTCATTTCATCAAATTATCTCACAACAAAATTATATATTACTGTCATATCAATTAATAATAAACCAGGAAGCTTGGCAGCCATAGATATTGATTACACGACTTCTTATCTCCTGAATCGATTAATCTCAGAACGCTTTAACCGACAAAAAAAGGCCACCACCTTAATTGCTTCAGACAGTGAGTCTAAATTCCAGTACTATGGTAAATGCCTCTGCAACTTGATAAGATCATTGCAGTTGCAATATTTCATAAATATTATATATGAGGATTTATTTGAAAAAAAAAAAAAAGACTTGAGACTTGCCAAGGATTAAAAATGTGGTTATAAAGAGATGTGAGAGATTACTATTTACTCATCATAATGTAACGTCTATGGACACACCCTATAAGCTATATATTTAATTAATAGGATTATTATAATTAGTAATATTCCATTCCATTTAGCTGTTCCCTTTTACACACGATAATTACACTTGCACCCACTTTCGAGAACAATAAAAGGGTTGGATTATTGAGAGTAAGTGTATGATCTTGAATCATTTCCCAAGGAGTAAATCACGGCGGAGTTATCTTAAACAAAATGATAAACAAAAGTATTAAATTGCAAATTTCGTGGGATACTAATTATAATAGAATACAAACTGATATCTAAGTGAACATGACTATTACTTAATAATGTGTCATTAATCCAATATAATCATTAATTTCAAATCAAAATATTTAAAGGATTTGGATCCTTAAGATATGTTCACAGTGGATAGGGAAACAATATTTTCCAAGTGAAATTAACATATTGAAAATTTGTATTCTTGTGTGAGAATTTAAATACATGTATAGTATATTCTAACACTTGGTTTTATTATTCTATACTGAATAGTTTAGAGAGTTTAGTGTAATTAAAGTAAAATATCAAGCAATGCCTCCTAAACATGAAAACAAACCTTATCATTGGACATCAAGATTTGAAAGAATCCACCTTATAATACTAATTAATGAAGTCCTAATTAATTACCAAACTTTCTTTTAATAAAATCCCATGTAAGAACCTAATTAACTAAACCTTAGCTTAATTTTGTTTCTTTTTTGGTTAGGTTTTGAAAGGGAAACCCACCCACAAGCTAGCAAGGTGTAGGGAATCTAATACAAAATAGGTTGAATGTGGAGTTGGAATCCACTCAAGATTTGGGAATTTGGAAGTGTGTTTTTCTTGATGTGAAGAAAACACATGGATATTTGGAAATGTGACACTAACATGCCTCCAATTTATTTGACAACATTAACACCCCTTTTGGACGTGGAAAGATGAAGTCCACTAGGCTTCAAACCCTTCTCATCATTTCTAGTCCAACTCGATTAAAATAACCCAAGTACCTCCAAGCTTCAATTATTGGTAGGAAACTAGGTAGAAAATGATGAGAAATTTGGAAAAATAAATATAATAAAGTGTTCAACTCTCCTTAAAATCCTACTATTTTAACTCCTTAAAACACTACACGTCTTTGTCTTCAAAAAAAGTAATCCTCTTCGTTCTCTATATTTTATATTTTATAATGTTTTGATTTATGCGTATTTTATTCATCAATACAGATCATGTGTATAAAGTTTTTTTTTTTATAATCTTTTATCTTACTTTATGTAATGCTTTAATTTGGATGCATCTATGCCTGATTCACTTTCCCTTCTTTTCACTTACCCTTGACTCTTTTTTTTTTTTTTTAAAGAAACTTACCCTTGACTCATTAACAATTGTCATGCAAATTTTTCATTTTTACATTGTTTTTATTACATGTTTTGTGGTCCTATTAATGATTATTATTCTCTCATTCCTAAACAAGTATCATTATAATTTTTTTCACACAAATTAAGGAATTTTATAAAACGACTTACACATTCTTATTTAAATTTAATTATTAATTTGTTTTTTCTTTCCCAATACTCATTTTCAAATACTAAAGCATCTAATTCAAAAGGAGTAAATGTGGGTAATTATGTAAGATTAATGATAATTTTTGTTTCAAATTCCTTAAACGATACTGTTACATTTGTTTCAAGATATTTATGATCTCTTTAGAAAATAAAATTTGTTTCAATTTACTTTTCACCTTTGAAAGAGTTAATTATTTTACTATATTCACATTTTCTTTTTCATACTAATTGTATATATATGTATATATCAAATGTTGGGTATATAATACAATCATTTTATACATATAATTATAGTTACTATCTGTTTTAATCTCTGTGAAACAATGTTAAACGAAAGATATTTAGAACCAATGAAGTATTTATTATGTCATGCATGATGTGTGAAAGGTAGGGCAAAATAGTGGGAAAATGCATATCATATTGATGGTCCAGATACAAGTTTCTAATTATTAGAGTATAAAACCGGTCCGTGCCGTTCCCCTGCATTGGGGGTCGAGCCACATGGCAATCCTGTCTTTTCATTTATTATCTACATATATTTATTCCATAACATCATACATCATACATTTACACACACACATACATACATATATATATATATATATATATATATGCATGATCAAGTGTTATATATACATACTGGTAATACAAATTTTGCCCCTGAACTTTCTTTTCTTTTCTTTTCTTGTGCCCCTTGTATTTAAATTTAGTTCATTGTCAATAATTTTCTACAAATTTGCTTGATGAACTTTCGCATTTTTAGTGAAAGGCAATGACAAAGACTAAGTGATAAAAATAAAGTGTATGGGGAAAAAATCAAGAAAGAGTAAAAGAATTAAGGAACAAATAAAATATGGAAGCAAGAAACAAATATTATATCAATATATATATATATATATATATATATATATATAAATAAAGGGGGCAAATGATGAATAAAACAAATTAAAACAAATTTGAAACTATAAGGACCCAATTACGAATAAAAGTACAAGAATTAAATATTAAATATAAAATTGATATAAATCTAATTAGTATTAAAAAGAATAAAAGAAAAACAAGGATCCAAATATGTGGCTTCCCTTGCTTCTTAATTAATAGTGTAAAAAAGAATGTTGTTTTCATGTAATAGTATGATCGTCAAATTAATGATAGTGTTGAATTGACCGAATTAATGGACCAAATATGAATCAAAAAAATTGAATCCATTTAAGAATGTCACGAGGGGGTCACATGGAGTAGCATGGGACCCCATGGGCCATTATCATGGGACGACAAATGAATAGGATGTATGTGGTTTAGTATCATTGGTTGGATGCACTCTGAAAACAACTGACATATATATAACTTTAGTGAGAGAGAGGAAAATAATACTATATGGAAATGATGAATAATTGTTACGTGCAAATTAATGGCTATGTATATAAGTTGGTCATTGAGAAGTAAATGCATTCATCTTTAGTTTGGAGGGGTTACTTATGTTCTATGTAAAGAGGGAATGTACAAGAAAAATGTACATTCTTGTTTTCATGTGTTGTATTATATTAATGTACATTATTTGATTCAAACGAAAATAACATTTCAATTGAATATTATAATATCTACTTCATCATTAAAGGATAAAGTATATAATACATATTAGATTGAATCACTAGTCTATATACCTTTAATCACAATTCAAATGTTATGATCAAGTGATAAGATGAAAATAGTATGTGTTAGCATTATTATTTTTCTAAAATACATAAATATGATTTCTTTATGAGAGAGTGTGTGTTGGGAGGTTATAAACTAAGTGGCCACCACACTAATTTAATTATTTTTATTATAATTATTTTTTATCTAACCCCATCAAGTTAGTTTTATTCTTCGCAGCCCCATCTGAGATAATTTTTATTAATAAATAGTGTGTGTGTATATATATGTGTGTATTTGTATGTAAAGATATATGGATCTAATTTTAGTGAATCTTCTTCTTTATCACCCATTTGGTAATTAAGTCATAGACCCTTTAATGATTGATGTAGTATTCGTCGTCTACATCACGCATTTATATGTGGGTAGTTGTCTTTATTTTATAATATTAATTATCAACCATCTTCATTATTTTTTCTATATGTGTAACTATTAATTAGATATTAATGCTCTATTATAAATTTATAATTACCTCGAGGATTTTTTTCGCACTATGGTTAACTCAGGTTATAACATGCCTACGCCACCCAAACAATATTAAAACAGTATGAAATGGCACCGAAAAAGAAAAAAATAATAATAATAATAATAAATCGCCCAACTTAAAATTTATTAAAGTGATAATCTTTTTGAGTTGGGCAAGTTATTAATGATGGAAAAGTGTATGTTCTATATCTATGCAACTTTGTATAAAGTAATACTCATCAAATTTGGGAATCCCATCAATTTTAAGACAAAGTAATATTATTTATGGACATCCTTTTTCTAAAAGAAAAGAAGAGGTTAATTATATGTATGGTGTTTATCAGTACCTATTCTATTACTTACAAAAAAACATAAAAACTTATATGAAATTTGTCTCACAAATATAATTTTATTTAGACAAAAATCTACTATATATATATATAATAAAAATAATGATTTTTCGATTATTAATTATAAGTTGATCCATTTTACATTAGTTGGATGGTCTCATAAAGTTCATATTAAAAAAGTGACTTATTTGAAGAGTGCAACAATAGAATGACTCAGTTTAAACTAAATTAAAAGTTTTAGCTTAGACATTAAAAAGAAAAAATATATATATGTATGATCATTTCTCTATACACAGTTAATGGTCAAAGAATCTTATGCAATCAAATCAGAAAGTTCTTCTACAAAGTAAAAGACGTAGGTATATGCTACATTCCGTTTAAAAAAAAAAAAAGCATACACTGAACTAAAAAAAAATTTTTAACTCACCACAAAGATATTCAAAATAATAATAATAATAATAATAATAATAATAATAAATAGTAATATTATTATTATTATTATTATAAATATTATATATTTATCCATACATATATATTATACTCGCATGTAGTATTTGAGAAAATGTTTGATTTTAAGGATCTCAATTTAAATTTCTATATTGAAAAATAATTATATGTTTATAATATCCATGATTATTGGCAATTAATGTGCTTAGTCTTTTTAAAGTAACCACTTAGAAAAGTTTCATACCTTTGGCATAACCATGATTAGTCCCAATTTAATAAACTAGCTTTTGTATAATCATGATCATTATAATGTAATAATTATTAATTAATATATATACTAAAATATTTAATTGGGCAGTATCAAAATCTTAGTGGGTTTGTGCATAAAGCCACCAGCATGCTCCTTGAGACTCATACAAACTACCATCCCAATACTACATAATTAAACAAATATAAAAGCAAAAGGATGAGGGCCCACTTTGCAAATAATATAAGACAAAGTAATCATACATAGGAACCTTTAATCCACACACCTCCATGGTTACAATTATGATAATATATCAAAATACACAAAAATTTATATATGATCGATTTACAGATATAATTTCAGGAAACAAATAGGAATTCAGTATATATTTTGATGCACTATAAATTAACAATTTTTTTATTGGGTTTGGTCTTCTTGGATCAAAATCTTACCCGCAACGCAAATATTAATCAAGAATTCTAATTGGGCTTCTCGATGTAGATATTGGGCTCTTAATAGGCCCATGACTATTTTTACTATGATAACTGGGCCTGGCTTGGGCCGCGTGTATTTCAACACATGCATTTTATTCTTTTCTCACAGGAATGGTTATTAATTTATTATAATGATGATAATAACTAATAAGATATCATTCTTCAATAAAACATAAGATTAGAATATGAAAATAGACTCTCCAAGCTGATAACTTGCTTGTAAATTGTGTATGTCAGATTAGCTAGCTTGATAACTGGTGCATCTCTCAACCTGAGTAAAATCTCAAGTTCGATTTATTATGAACTTCATGTTCAATGCTACATGATGTGAGAGTAATTAGAATGTGGATTTTGACTAACTTGGATTAACAATAATAAACATGCCAATTGCTTAATTTATTTCCTTTCTAGTGTTTAATGATCATATGTTCAATTCACACACACATGACACACATATAAAAATACATATGTAAACTATCATCATAGTTCATATATTAATGTTTATTAGGATAAATATTGTATACTTAGTCTTTTCTAATGATATGAAATATGAGATGAAAGTTTATCTTGATATATATATACAAATAGGCTTTGGAGTGCATTTATAAATGTAGTAGATTTCTATCTTTTAAATTTTACTGCTTCAATGATCTTTTACTTCACTTTACTAATATAATATAAAATGCATATAAGACTAGTCTTGTACGTTTTTTACTTGATGGATGCAAACAAGTTTCAAAATGAGATATAATAACTAAATTCCAAGTCAAAATGATGTAGAAAAACAAAATAGATCAACTAATTAAAAGATTCAAGCAACAATGAATTAATTTCCTTTTCCCCTCCTTGAATAAATGAATCATCATGAGATCAAAAACAAATGATTTTTGTTTAAATATTAATTAAAAACAAATCCCTATTGCTAGGATTCCGTTTTGCATTCTTGAAACGAAATCTTTGTGTTGTTCATCAATGAATTAATCACTCGAAAATGACAAGAAACTTTCACATATAACCTTTCAATTCTCACCCAGCTCTTCATCTTCACCATCACCCCATCAATCTTCAGCTCCATCGATTTCTCCTTATTATCATTCATAACTCTTTCCATCTCTTTCGACAGCGCCGCCGCCTCTCCCCCTAGTGCCACCGCGATGTCGGCGGCGGCGGCGCCCCCTCCATCGATCGCGGCAGCGGTTTTCCCTTTCCCGATCTCCTTACCCTTCACGGTCAGGGTTGCGCCGCCTCCTTCCTCGTAAGAGACGGCCAATCGGGAATTAGGGTTCCGCGCCTGAATCACGATTTCAAACTCCGGAGGGCGGTGGGGCCCCACGCTCCTGCCGTGGAAGGTGGCGACGGCGAACTCCGGCGCGGCGGGGCTGTACAGCGTGGCGCGGACGGCCAGGAGCGCGGCTCCGGCGAGGATGACGAATATCACGGCGGGGATGACGTAAGCGCAGAAGAAGCTCCGGCGGTGGTTCTCCTGGTTCAGGGAGTTGCGTTTTGTGTGCTCCTCGATGATGCGGGCGTGCTCCGGTGGGGGGACGCGGTAGATTTGGTCGCGGGGGATTTGGACGATGTAGGTTTCGAGGGGGGCAGCGACGGTGGGGGGCGGCGGAGGGGGTGGCGGCGGCGAAGGGAGGTCGTCGGAGGTCGGAATCCGCTCCTCCATAGGAAGATGAGGAGCGGTGGAGGTTCCGCAAAGGGGGTGAAGCAATGGTGGTGTTGTGTTGATTTGTTATTTGCATGGGAAACTACTAATTTTGTACTTGCTTTGCATGGGAATAGCCATGAATGATTTTTGGCATTATTATTCTATTATTTGAATTGTTTATTGACAAATAGTGATTTTTTTTGTGTCTTATTTATACGAGTGTACGTTATTCTTCGTGCTAAAACAACGATATAGATTGTGAAATATTGTTTTTACGATTAAGAAATCTTCCCACGCTTTTATATAAACGTGATTAATATATGGATTTTTATGATGTAGTTATTTATAATTTTCGTTTTTTTTTTTTCTATAGAAAACTTATTTTGTCAAATTTATTATAACAATGCTTTTAGTATGAGGTAATTATCATTTTCATCATTTCAAAAATGTATTCTATCTAATTATTATTTTCATCAACAAACCATGTATTTTCACTCTCAAGTGATTGAATTTTTTTTTTCTTTAGCCCAAATCTTATAAATAAGATTACTTGGTGAAAGAAAATAAAATAAAAAACATTGTTGCCTGTTCCACCTAAAAAAATAAAAAATACTGTTGATGCAATGGACTTCAAAGTCTTGATTTAGGCCCAACTTTTAATGGGCCTATGTCTTGTCCAACTTAAAACTAAACCCAACGTTAACGTAACTCGACAAACTATTTCAATATGAGTATAAAAATATCTCGAAATATCTCCAATAATTTCTCGATATTTCCATTTTTTTCATCTAACTGATATAAAAACTAACCGCAACTACATATCTCTCATATTTTCACATAATCGATAATGAATCGAGAAATTTTGTCAAAATAAAATATTCACAAATATCGATATCGAATTCGATATTTGATGGCTTCATGATATAAATTACAAGAAAATAGGTAAAATATCGGGAAAAATATAAATAAATATTCGTACCGATATTTCCATCGTAAGCGAAATTTTCATCCTTGAACTATACTGAACACGAATAAAAAAAATATCAAGTTTTTTAATGTATGATATCACTGTGGTATCAAAAGGAAGAAAAAAATCCAATAACTCCTACAAACTTGTATTTAAACCATTTCTATGACTTTTTATGAGTTTACTATTAATTCACTATCATTAATCGTATTTTGATATATCTTTACTTCTTATAATGTATAACACGCACATATATATATATATATACTTTTTAAATTCATATGTTTAATGTAATATTAAAAATTAATTTATGTATCTATTTTAATGCCCTATGGAATATACCTTGGTTGACTATTATCTAAATATTTCCTCTAATCAAACAAGATATTTAATTCCAAGATTAGATATATATTTTCCTATTTCCACACCTAAACCCGTGCTTAGCTGGTCATTCAATTTAATTTAATAACAAATGGAGTACATTCACCTTTTCGTTTATAGAAACTTAATCTTGAGCTATAATAATAGTTATTAGGGAAAAATAGTGTTTTGGTTCTCTAAGTTTACCTCATTGGATTTTTCATCATTTATCTTTCACCTTTTGAATTTTAGTCCCTATGTTTAAAAATTACCATTTTTTAGTCCTCTTACCTGCTACAACAAATAACTTTTAATTTTTTTAATTAAAATTTATCTTTAACACCAGAAAAAAAAAATTATTGAGAAAATACTAAATTACTTTTAATAATTAAAAAATATATTTTTTATTAATATGTCTAAGTTCGGGATGTCCAAATTATTAATATTAATAATTAATAACAAAACTCTAATTAACATATTAGGATGAAAAATAAATTTATTTATTTATTAATATTTATTTAGACATGTTAGACAAAAAATTATAAATTTATGATTTAAAAAAATTAGTGTTCTCTCAATTAAAAAAAAATATAAGTTCAGGATGCCATATTATTAATATTAATAATTAATAGCAAAACTCAACTCACGTATTGCGATAAAAAATAAGTTTTTTTTATTTATTAATATTAATTCGGACATGTTAGACAAAAAATACAAATTTATAATTTAAAAAAATTAGTATTCTCTCAATTAAAATAATAATAATTTATATTCGGGATGTCCAATTTATTAATATTAATAATTAATAATTAATAACAAAACTCTGACCCGATACGTGGATGAAAAATAAGTTGTTTAGTTATTAATCTTAATTTAGGCATGATAGATGAAGAATACAATTTTTTTTTAATTAAAACAATTAGTGTTTTTTCAATTAAAAAATGATGTTCAAATTAAATTTAAAAAAATAGTTACTAAAAAAATGATATTTCTTTGAAGACAAAAAAAAGATTTTTTCCCTAATTATTATTGTAACATCTATGAATCCTCCTTTTATCGTTTCTAAAATTAAAGTACAAAAACACGAATTTTAGTTTATCAAGATTCGTTTGAAGGCTGGGTATAAATTGGTGTCTAAGAAAAGAAAAAAATATATATAATCTTTGCGTAAATTTTTATAAAAAAATATTTTTTATAAAGATTATTTTTTAAATAAAAACCTTTTATAAAGATTGGAAATCCAAATTTATAGATAGGCTCATTATCCGCCAATAGTTGAGTGACAAGTGGTGACTTCATCTACTTCAGTCCCAGGTCCATATCACTGACTGTTCAATGCCACGAACGGGCACAGCTACTCAAGTTGACTCTCACTAATTTTTCAATTTATTGTAATAAATCATTTTAATAGCTTGTAAATTAAAGCAAACATTAATGATGTGTTTATGGACTTAAAAGTTGCAGGTATGATCAGATCACGTGGGCCACTAAATTACGACCACTAAAATCAAAATTATCAAAATTCGAACATCTAATAATAAAATATCTAAACTATATAATTGGTATATTTATTTTACATTTTATTTTAAAAAAAATTGGTATATTTTATTCTTCGCCCAATCTTGTTACTTTATTTTCCCCCTTTAATCACTCAGATCATGATATAAACAAGTTGAGCTCATCGCAGACCAGGAAAAGTCGCAGCAATGGCAGTCAAACACCTCTTCTTCAATCTTCTCTTCTTCGTCTCCATCTTCACCATCTGCAGATCTGTAAGTTTCTCTTTCTGCATTTACTTTTTCAGTTTTTCAGATTCAAATTTCATTAATCCGATGAAGACGAATCCGATCAACGATTCTCGAATCTTCTGGAATCTGTTACGATCGATCTTTTCGTTTTCATCCAAATCTCTCGCTCTCAATCGATGTTTTAGAGAGAGAATGTAGGATTAAGGGAGAGAATGTTGGAAATGCAGGACGATGCGGATTGCGTGTACTCGGTGTACGTGAGGACCGGCTCGATCATAAAGGGTGGGACCGACTCGATCATCACCTTGACTCTATACGACGCTGAGAAGTATGGAATCAGGATCAACAATCTGGAGGCCTGGGGCGGGCTTATGGGCCCGGGGTACAACTACTTTGAGCGGGGGAATCTCGACATCTTCAGCGGCAAAGGCCCATGTTTGACCGGGCCCGTTTGCAAAATGAACCTCACATCCGACGGGTTGGGCTCGGGCCACGGCTGGTACGTTAACTACGTGGAGGTGACCACCACTGGGGTCCACACAACGTGCGCTCAGCGACAGTTCAATGTCGAGCAGTGGCTGGCCACCGATACGTCGCCGTATGAGCTCACTGCCATCAGGAACTTCTGTCCGTCGGATGACAATAAGCGTGTGATGGACGGTTCGGATTCGACCCTGCTGTCGGTCATTTAGATGTTGATGGGTCGGGCCGGATGCTCCGGCCCGTTTTTCTTGCGGGTTTTCATTTTTATGCTTTTGTCCCACTTGAGTGTGATTTTACTGTTGTGAATTATGTTCAATAAAAAGACCAGAATGACCTTATTTGTCATGTTTTGGTGCATAATAAAAAAAAGGTTCTTTCCTTCATTTTTTCATGGGAAAATTGATAGATCTGTAACGTAAAAGTAAAATGTTCATCTATCCATTCATGGTTGGATATTTCAAATGGTCAAAAGGTTTGTGGATTTTGGATTTTAAAAAAGGATTAAAAAAATTGAGTCAGAATCATTCTATACACCTATGCATATTGTATGTATTGATGTATATAATGTACTATATTTTTTTCATTTATAGTGATTTGGGAAAATTGTATCATTGTTGATTATTACTTGTTAGTGTAATATCAATTTGAAGTCATAATAATCCCAACTTGAAGGACATGTCAATATGCGTTTCTTTTAAATTTACTTATAGTTATTGATAAAATAATTTTGTTAATTTAACTTTTAAATAATTTACTGTTTCTAGCATGATGTCTTGTAAGTTGTAAGTGTTGATCAAATGTATTAATTTTTTTTTTCTGAACTTACCAGTCTTTTCTGATTTACGATAATATAAGATGGTGGTTTAATCCATCTTTATCTATTTTTTGAACCTTTTCCTTTGTTGAGAAAAAATTGTACTTCGTCAATAATGAAGTCGAAGTTTTTGTAAGGAAAAAAAAAAAGGAAAGAAAAAAAGTAACACGACAAAATACATAATGTTCATCTATTCATCTCATATTGAGAATTGGTATAATGATTTTTTCACGTGGCATTGGGAGGCAATGATCGAGTGCAACACTGTCCTTTTCCAATATATTTCTGAAAAGAAAAATAGTTGAATAAATATGTCACTCTCATAAGCAAAAACCTAACAAAAAATATAACGATATCAAACTTTTGGCCCATTATTTATTTTCCCCCAACATATATACTAATCACACCACGTTACAAATTTTGATACTATACTATCAAAGTTATATCCCCAATAATTGAGAAGAAAAAAAAAGAAGTTTCAAGAAAGTCGTGGAACTCAAATACCTTGCTTCAATCTCCTTATCCTATCCTCCGGTGATCTAAACAAATGTAAGTTTCGGCTCCCACTATATGTCTAACATAAATTATGTGTTTTTCTCTCAAACATATTTGCAGAAATAGTATAGATTTTAATTTAGCTTTCTGTTCTATATGGTCATGGACTATTGTGTGAGAATCAGGTATACTCAATGCAAAATCACCTCAAAATGTTGTTATGAGATAATCATTAAAAACATAATCACCTCATATTTTAAGCTTATCAAAAAATAAAATTACCTTAAAATGTTATTCTGAGATTATCATGTTGTTTTAAGATTATTAGGGAAAACAAAATCACCTAAAAATGATGTTCTAAGATTATTACATAAAACAGATTCGCCTCAAAGTACTGTTCTAAGATTATCACAAAAAACAAAATCATCTTGTTCTAAGATTACAACGAAAAACAGAATCACCTCAAAATGTTGTTTTGAGATTATAACGAAAAACAAAAACACCTTATTCTGAAACTATCATGAAAATAATATTCGCCTACTCTGAGATTATCCGAACACCAAAATCAAACAAATCACCTGAATATGTTGCTAAGAGATTATCACGACAACTAAAATCAGAGATTATCACAAAAAACAAAATCACCTAAATATGTTGATTTGAGATTATCATGAACACCAAAATTATATTATCACGAGAAACATAATCTACTCAAAATGATGTTTTGAAAATATCACGAAAAATAAAATCTGAAATTATCACGATCATCATGAAAAACAAAATCTGAGATTATAACGAAAAACAAAATCACCAGAATATGTTGCTCTGAGATTATCACGAAAATCAA
The DNA here is from genome assembly GCA_954870855.1 of Scutellaria minor. Lineage (NCBI taxonomy): Eukaryota > Viridiplantae > Streptophyta > Magnoliopsida > Lamiales > Lamiaceae > Scutellaria > Scutellaria minor. The sequence goes on along the minus strand of OX940732.1, from coordinate 19,523,021 downwards.
AATTTGATTTTACGAAAAATAAAATCACCAGAAAATGTTGCTCAAAGATTATCACGAAAACAAAAATCACATTGATCTGAGATTATTACGAAAATCAAAATCTACTTGTTCTGAAAATGTCATGAAAATTCACCTAAATATGCTGCTTTGACATTATCACGGACATCAATTTCTACTCAAAATGATGTTCTTAGAATATAACAAAAGACACAAAATATTACCACGAAGATCAATTTCTACTCAAAATGATGTTCTTAAAATATAAGAATAAACACAAAAAATCAAGCTTCTATGATATTATCACAAAAAAAAAAAAAAAAAAAAAAACAGAATCGGCTCAAAATTAGTTCCAAGAATTTCACGAAAAACAAAATCTAACACTATCGGAAAAAACACAAACTCACCAGAAAATTCTGCTCGGAGATTATCACGAAAACCAAAATCAAGCTCCTTTGAGATTATCACAAAAAACAGAATCTACTAAAAATTCTATTATGAGAATTTCACGAAACACAGAATCTGACACTATTAGGAAAAACACGAAATCACCTAAACATTCAACTCGCAGAAAAAAAAAAAAAAAAAAAAAAACAAAATATGACACTATCAGGAAAAACACAAACTCACCTGAAAATTCTGGCCACAAATTATCACGAAAACCAAAAGCACGCTACTTTGAGATTATCAGGAAAAATACAAACTCACCTGAAAATTCTGGTCACAGATTATCACGAAAACCAAAATCACGCTACTTTGAGATTATCACAAAAAACCGAATGTGCTCAAATTTCAATTCCGAGAATTTCACGAAAAACACAATCTCAAAACCTGAAAATTATGCTCGTAGATTATCACAAAAACAATAATCACGTTGGTGAATCTGCTCAAAATTCAGTTCCGAGAAATTGTAAAACAGAATCTAAATGAATCCGCTTAAAATTCAGTTCCGAGAATTCCACGAAAAACAGAATCTAACACTATTAGGAAAAAAACACAAACTCATAATTGCCAACACAAATTTAGAAAGAACTCGAAACAAGATTATGGAAACAAGCAAAGCAGATCATAATTGCTAACACAAAATGGAAAATCATATCATCGGAGACATGAGAGATTCTTCACACAACATAAACAGCAACCAAAATCAAAAAACAAAAGCTATTGAAGAGATTATTTGCAGTAAACAATAGATTTCTGTTAACTGATGAATGTTCCCAGAATTTTGGTGAGTTTGTTGAGGTGGTGTCTCCTTTTCCTTTTCCATCCTTGGACCTCTTGTGGTCACCATAGTTTGATTTATTGAATAACTTGTTTCTTACAGATTCGTAATCCACTAGGATGCAATTAAACATTTAAAAGAAAAGGAAAACAAGCGATTATATAATGTTCTTCACACCCTAGTGACAGCAGATAATCAGGAGCCTAAGCCTTCATACAACAAAACACAGACATATAAGTTTCCCATTATGCGAAAAAACAAGAAAGAGTAAATTCAGCTGCAAAGATCCATCCACGAAATATATACAGTCCATAATTATATTTCTGGTGGACAAACGCAATAGATACGTTGAAACCCTAAATTTACAGAATTCATCCACATTTCCACTATAAGCATTAGAGTATGTAGGGATTACCCAAAAAAAAAAAAATAATAATAATAATCAAATCATCATATCTGTATATTTATTGTGAGTGTTTGCATTGTAACACGTTTGTGACAAATTATAGTAGTTTAAAAGAAAATCAACAAAGGATGGGGTCTTGGTAGGCCTTGTTAAATTAAATCAAATCACAAATCTCAAGAAATTGGAGGGAAAGAAACATTCTACAATATTCAAATGTCAAATCCTTTTTCCAATCATGCATAATTTACAGAGGATCTTCAAACAATTGATTAAGATTTTTTTTTTCCTAGACAAAAACAATTGCATTATTGCAAGAAATTAAAGAATTGAGATACTTATTTAAATTAGATTTGAACCCTAGGCTCCTTTGTGTAATCCTAAAAGAGCATTTCCTTTATGTAATAACACTATCCATCAAATGCTAATTCCTAATGAAGCATCCATGGTCATTCCTTTTCATAGAGTAAAAGAAAGCTCGCGAGCTTTCTTTTACTCGAATGTTGATCCGGCCAGCATTAGGCAGCAGATCAAGGAACATGTAAGATATTTTATTTCTTGCACAAATGCCATTTTCGATCATGAACTCATGTAGCGTTTGATCCAACTTTCCAACAAATCATACTTATCCCCCGAAACTTCTTCTGCCCTCGATCCATTTGCGTATATTATGAATGTTGGTAATGAGTTTACCCCCTCGGATTTCACTAATGAAGGGTGATCTTCCACCTCCACCTACAATATGATCACAAATTACTATCTAAGATCAAGAAAATTCAATCATAGCTTAAAATTACATTCATGACCTAATTTTTAACCTACCTTTACGAAGTTAACCGATGGATATCTCTTGTTGAGTTGCTCTATACTTTCGATAATTTTCATGTTCTCTGTCTTTATAGAGAATAAAACCACAGATATCCCTATTCAAAACACAAAAATGTTGTCAAAAGGAATTGAATCAATGAATCGATGTGTTCCCTTTTATCACGATGATCAAGAATTACCGTGAGACGTTACGTAGTCTCTCAAATGTTGGTTTCTTGAAATCACGATCATGCCACTATCAATGTTCACTCCTTTCTTCCCTCCATTTCTCTCAATGTGTACCTTTGCTTCATTCATCATCTTCCTTATTTCTTCATCATCTGGATTTTCCTTCAACAAAACCTCACAATCTTGCACACATTCTCCCCATTTTCCCATCTGTCATCACACAAACCACACATTACTACACCATCTGAGAAGAGACAGAAAGGATAAGAGAAAGAGGAGATGCAAACAACATGATCACCTTGGCATAACAATCGGCTCGTCTGAGCCTAGCCTTACTATAAGAAGGGCGAACCTTGAGCGCAGCATTGCAATCCTCAATTGCTTTATGATACTGTCCAAGTTTCGATCTACAAGCAGCTCTGTTGCACAACAAGACAGCATTGTACGTGTCTTGGCTAAGCCCTTCGCCATAAGCAATACACGCCTCCGAATATCTCCCAACCTTAAACAGCTCATTGCCATTAGCTCTAGCCATTGCTACGCCCCTCATCCTTCTCATCACCATGCTTGCTTCCTTGTTACTCGGATCAAGCCTCGTTGCTTGTTGCATTGTTGCAATAGCCTCATCAAACCTGTTTGATTTCCACACTTAGTTACATAAAAATGGGTTCAATTAAGGGTAAAGATGTCAATTTCGACTACTTTTATGGTTGCTAGAATTACTATGTTTGTTATACTAAAATTTGGACAAAACAAAAGGTGTTGTAATGAAACTAACCTCCCTGATACTAAATTCACTTGTGCTCGAAAAAGCAACAAGCTTGAACATCCAACAGGGCCGAAGAAGTTGATGCAATGATCAATGTCGAAATTTGGGCTATTCTCCATTGTTTCAATGGCTTCTTGATGCCTATTCAGCTTCAAGAACGCCTCGGCTCTCAACCCGAATATCTTCACCAAAACACATCAATATATTAAGATTATGGTTGCATGAAAAACATGGTTTGATGATTGAAGAACTTCCTTACCAATGGAGCAGAGTCAGCATAAGCTTCTATACAAATCCCTGTTTCTTTCAATACAGTGTTCCAATCTCTCTGTCTCTTAGCCTCAGTACACTTGGCCAAATGTATTTGAAGCTGTTTAGCTTTGTTCATAGAATCTGGATCAGCATCTGATCCTGATTGCTTGAAATGATACACTGCCTTCTCTGCTTCTCCTAATCTGATTATCTCACCAAAAACAAGAAAATGTCAAGAAAAAGGTATCTCTTCAATTGTCAATACAAACAAAGAATCCCATTTGTGTATAACCTGAGATAAATGATTGCCAATCTGTTATGAGCTCGTTGGTAGAAGGGGTCGATACGAATGGCCTCTCGACTCTCAAATGCAGCTTCTAGAAGCTTCCCAAGACCGACAAGGGCCGCGCTCTTGTTGCTTCTATAAGAGGCCTTATTCGGATCAACGGATATCGCTGCATCGTATAGAGCCAAAGCCTCTGCAAATCTGCCACTTTTGTAATCCTCATTGCCTAGTATCTTCAACTGCTCAGGATCCATTCTTGTTGACAGAGCTCTGCAGAGAGAAACAGGGCCTTTTTCGACTTTTCCCATTACACTTTTAGGGGTTGGGCTATTCCCAGCCTGTTTTAAGTTACCCAAGTTCCCAAACAGCATGACATTGCTCGACGAAGCTCTCATCAGCCCTTCGCCGCCTTTTCTTGTCTGATAATCCATGATCATGTTTTCCAGCTCGCCTGCGATTCCAATCTCTGGATTCTGACCGTTTCGTGGCGTGTTCTTTCGAGGTTCATTCTGGTAATGCTTGTTGGGAGATTGAGGATGATGATGGAGAAGAATGGGGGACTTGGTGTAGTTCTTTCCGGGCCGTTCGATGATCCTGTCGACGTGTTTACGATCTGTTTTAACCTCGGATGAATCGAATGATCGATGATGGAAGCTTTGGTTTCGGAGTTTGGATGATGGGGTGCTTGGATATCGAGTGACGTGGCCCAGATTTGAAGATGGGAGAGAGGTAGATCTTCTTGGCCCGACACTTCTACGTCCAAATACAATGTGAAACAGGCCGCAGCCCGATCCCGATCTTTTCTCGGCCCGGGATTCTCCCATAACTGCTTTGGCAAAATCAAGAATGGTCTTGAATTTGATTCCTGAGTTATGGAGAATTGAAGGCTGTGTGTGTTGCGTGGGGAGAATTCAGAGCATGTTGATTGGAGGGGTGTTTTGGTAATTACCCCAGGAAACCATAATCACATGATCAAAAACTGGTTTGAGTGAAGAATGAAGGGACGAGCAATGAAACAGAGGGACAATGGTTTTGACTCTGTTGTTTCATTGCATTGAGGAGATTGCAAAAACACAACCTCTTTTCTTGTTCTCTCTCTCTCTCTCTGCAATGTTGATGAGAGAGAAAGAGAGGGAAAAAAGAGGGAAGCAACTTTGCAGAGGGGACTTTTCTCTAGTTTATTTAATGAAATGATATATAATCTTCTTTTATTTTCATGTTTTTTGTTTTTATTAACAGAATCCATGTAATTCGGAACAAGAAAAATCAGTGTATTTATTTGAGAAAACGAGGAGCCCCAAAACTCGGTAGTGAAAGAAATGAGCTTCTCATAAATTTATTACCAAAAAGTCCTGAGAAATGAATAATATTTTATTTTATGAATACATACATACATATATATATATATATAATTCTAATATCATCAAATACATAATATATTGAAATTGATAGTGAATATTGCAACTGATTGGTGAAGGTGGATATTATACCATCCTTATTAACTCAAAATTCAAAGATTCTCCATTTGTATTCTTTGGTTTTTATACATGTAAAAAATAATTTTCTTTGATATTTATGTAAAAAAAAAGAAAAGAGTATAGAAACTAGACATGCTGGCTGTTAATGTGACAAATCTTTCTAAAATATTAAAAATAAAAAGCTTTTGATTATGGAACAAATAAAAGAAAAAGATAAGTCCAGGATACAGAAAGGGAAGAGGAGAGGAGGTCACGTCTAGCATTTAGCTGTGGTTAGAGCAACCCACGTTTGTATATATCAGCTGTATCTCAAAAAAGGCAGTTTGACTTTGACTTTTGCTTCATTAATAGAATAAATTTGTATGCGAATACTTCAACAATCATTTATATACATGATGTGTTGTGATTATTTTGGTATTATTTTGAATAATAGATGAAACACACTTAAAAAAACAATAGAGGATGTGGTGTGGTAAAAAAGTACCATGTTTATAGAAAAATTGCTGCCATTGCAATCAAATTGAACAAAATATTGAAAACATAGTACTTGGTACAACTAACATGGCAATGGGGACAATGTATACTTTAATTGAAAAAATAAATGTCTACAAATGAAACCCTTACACTGTGGAAACCAAAGAACACATCAACTCTGCGAAACGTCTGCTTTTGTTTTCTCGATCTCTTTGGTTACCGCCTCCGCTAGTTCCTCTGCACTATACTCAATGCCAAATGATCTCGTCACTTCCATATTCGGGTTTATCAAGTACCTGTTTGTGATTATATGAGAAATAACGGCCAATTATATGGGTGCTTTGATGAAATTTTAGCAAAGAAAGTAAAGCAGTGAATGCAGAATTCGGATACAGGGTGTGAAAGAATGATGCTTACATGTTGTGGGACGACTCGACAAGATAATCATCGCCTTCTTCATCGACTTTTCTGAAGAACACTCTGTATTCTTGTGCCATTTGCCTTACAGCAGATACGGCTCCAGTTAATCCCACGATTCTTGAGTCAAACTCTGCATTTCATGTGAATAGAATCAATATAATTAACGAAAGTTTTTTAATTCAAGAAGAGAAGTAAATTGCATCAGTAAGTTAATTGTTTAAGCAAGCTCCAAGCAGGTGCAACACTTGACAATTTGTGGGATGTTTAGAATTTGTAACAATGTAACCATAATAGATTGAATAGAATTACAGAGAATGGAAATCTAAGCTAGGTTTAATAATAAAGAATTATGTGCATAGAATGTCGAGGGCAAATTTAAAACAAAGATAAATAGGCAAACAGCAATGTGGTTTGACAACATTAACACCACAAAAGCAATTATGTAGAATAGAGAGTAGCAAATAGTTTTCACACTGCAATTATGAGACGCCTTTTTGATTATTTCATGAACTTGAAGAGACATCAACCTAACAAATAGGTATTTAAATACTTTATAACATAGCTATCAAGAAATTATCATTTACACACTTTAGACAAGTATATAAGAGTATAAAAGCACCCTAAATCAAAGACAGAGGTGAGGAATTAATGCTTACATTTGTTTAAAAAAAAAAAAAAAAATCTTTAAAAGCAACTTCTCAAATTCTTCATCGAGATCTAAAAATAAGTTTACATTCTCCTGAAAATGCATTTTTTACATTAAAAATAGGCAAACACTGGTAAGTGCTATAATGCTCTGTGTAGCTCTACAGTCACATAATTCAACAAATCTTGTGGTGGTTAAATGAATAAAATCTATGCAGGAACGACTCACCTCTAATATAAGCACGAAGCTGTGAGGGGGTGTCCCGCTGAGGATCAATTGTGACAAATATGGGTAAGACCTTGATATCCTGCTTAGACTCTTATTTTCAGCCAGATTAAACATTTCAGTGACAACGCCTTCAAAAAATAGACGGTACAATTTGAGACAGAATAGAAGAGTAGGACCTAATGTTTTAATAGTGTTGGCCATCTTTTGAACCTCTGCTGGCCCAACATCTGGGGATGAAGTATATCCAAAGTACAAAAGAACCCAATTGCCCAGAAGATTCTTTTCTGTTACAAGATGACCTTCTGTATCAACTAGACTGAAGGGACCACCAATGATTGGCCCTTGATTGGCACTTCTTTCAAACTTTACACCCTTACCTGTCCCAAGATTAAATGAACATATAAATTTTAGACAATAAAACTGGACATGCAACTAATGGTTGTGCTCTTTACCTAACAAAATACCCTCTAAAGTTTTTCATTAGTCAACCATGAGAGGGGTGAAAGGAAAGTAGACATAAAGTATGACTTCATTAGATATCCTATTTTATTTAACGAAAAATGAGGAAGATGAAACCGACGCAAGTCTTAACACACAAGGAACTCAAAACCTAATGGCTGTTCTCTCATTTCCATGAAGCTGTCATAGACTTATAGCTACACATTGTGCTAAGGCCAAAACAAAAAAGGTTTTTAGTACATTCTGCTGTCTGCATAATCTTATGTCTTACATAATTGCATTACACAATACATCTCTAGCTCCCAAAATACAAAAAACAATGCAAGAACACATTTGCCATCCAATATTTTTAGGTAATAAGTCTTAAGAATTAGTTCAAGCAGAGGTTTCACGTTGCATTCCATGTATTAGGAAAACTCTTTGATAAATTAAAATAATTCCAGTACAATTTCCCAACAATTACAAGGTACAAACCCAACAAGATACTACAGATAACTCATCCCTGATAAATGAAGTAATTTATTTTTATAATTATTGTAAACACTATATGTAGACACAAAATAATTAATGCTCCAAGTAAAATGAGATACAAAAATCTTTAATTGGACAAACTCATTTCATCAACAAAAGTTCTACCTCTAAATTCTAGAATTCACTCATAAATAGACTATTCCACCAACGACATTTCCAGATGAAAAACCTTACATGGAAAATATATATACAAGCAGCAACACAAAAAATTATAGCTAAAAAGCAGAAATTTGTACAACTGGAAAAACCCAAATCACCTTTTGGCACTGCTCGCTTTTCATCATTGTAGTGAAGGAACAAAAACAACCCACCAATCCCAGCTAGAGCAAAACCAGGCTGCAATAATAAATCTGAGATGAAGAGAATTAAAAAGGAGATAGAAATAATAAAAAACAAAGGGTTGAACATGATATTGACCACAGCATGAGATTTTGTAGCATCCTGAAAGAGATGGATGACATTACAATTACAAAAGATCTCCATGAGCTGGGAGTAACAGCCTGTTCAGGTAATACAAAAGGAGGCTTATTGCTGCTCTTGGACCTTGAGCTTGAAGAGTAGTATTTCTTATATGAACCATGCCTGCAAAGATTATTAACAAGGCACTTTAGATTAAAATACAGAGATAGAGATTCAGAGATGTACATTGGAAACAGCCGGAAATTTCTCAATGTGTAAGTACTATAGAGTGAACTCATATCCATCCTTTTCTTAAGCACTGATTTAATGAGATCAGTTACCCAACTTATAAATCACAGAAATGTGTTTCTCTTCGTACTACAAAATTTCACTTATATCACCCCAGGACACCACAAGCAGTAAGCTTTCCCATTTCAAGAATATAGATTAATGTTGTCTTACAACAGTGCATCTATCCCCCAAGAATATTGATATAATATTGACTTACAACAATATAGTTATTCCCTCACTGCTGACTGTGACTTGGTCATATTAGCCAATATGTTCCATCAAAGCAGTTTAAAGTCACAGTATACCCCATGCGTGGAGAATTAATTAGAGAGAAACATACATACTTCTTGAAATAGTTCAGACCCCCCAGATTGCCCACCGTTCTCTGTTCAGTCAATGGATGAGTAGATATATTGCTTGGGGCAGATCTTGAGTAGATTGATGAGAATAATCTCTTTGACAAACCAAACCTACAGAAAGACATCAAAATTCAACTAAATATTAGTAAAGGTTTTAATGAGAGAGAGAGATTAGAGTACTCCCAGACACTTTTTTATTGAATCTCAAATAAACACCAAACTTTATACAACATGCATCGGATTGTGCTTGTGGTGAGCATCACAGAAGTATGTATCAACCATCAGGAATACAAAATTCATGCTTTTGTTGGGGGCCAAAAGAAACATGTAATATCGGTTAATTCATCATATGGATTCACTGGATGATTCCCTGACAAGTACTCAGGTTGCATATAAATATTGATCCCACGAAAGGCATGACTAATAGCATGTCAGCCCATGGAGGGTGCAAAAGAGGTTATTAAATGAATTAATAAATAGAGATTTTCTGAACCAACTTGACAAATTAGTGCTACTTCTTAGTTCATATATTCATTCTTTGAGTCTTCATTCAAGCTCCTCTTTTGTCCAATACATAGTTTACAAATCACATTAGTAGAATATCACTGATATAAATAGTTTACAAATCACACTAGTAGAATATCACTGATATAAACTTGTTTTATTTTGTACCCTCAACATTGATATGTGTGGCCATAATAATGTAGATAAAATCTAGCTTCAACATTATACTTGATGCAATGATGCATAGGAATAAAAAACAGACTCTAAAATCATCATTATCTCCACTCTAATAAAGCTACAAAAATCCGATGAAATCCAACCAATATATTCTACTTTATCAAACGCTACTTTTCTTCTTCAATTCATCCCATCAACCATAGTAAAATACAATACCTAACTTGTCGCACAATCCGCATAAAATTAGAACTCTAAAACCATCGTCTAGAATGCAGCTTCATTACAAATCAAACAGGCGCATTAACTAACTCAACACACAAATCATATTAAAAATGCGCTGCGGATTCTGAACTTAAATCAAAACTTCATCAGAAATATACGAAACTTAACTTTTAAACGTCAAAAAATAACGGAAAATTACCGCCTGAAATTTTGAATAGAAGCTTCCGCATGGTTTCTCGAGGAGGAGGAAACAATTCGCGACAACAATGGCATCTTTCAACTTTGTTTTTCAGGAATTGCAAGAAGATAGACTCATCAGGGTTTATATTACTAGCTGAGAGCCTGAGACGCGGTCTAATGAGCTTTTCTTTTCCTTCAAGAACAAGACGAAGCAGCGAACGACGTCGTACAGCTGACGTTGCCGTTATGGTTCAAAATGGCCGATTTAATGGGCTTCATACTGGGCCTCATAGCTCAATAAGGATTGGGGCTATGGATGGCCTATTTAGAGTACACTTGTTGATTCTCTTCTTAACTTGTTTCTAGACATATTTGGGCCTTGTATTGGGCCTACATTAAGTAAATCTGGGTCAATGAAGTTTCAGTGAATTCGTGTTTCAGTTTTATATTTTGATTATGTTAATTAAATAATCGAATGCCCATAATTTGATGATGATCTTACTACATATATGTGTACGAAATAATAAAGTAGATATATAACTAAAACATATTTTTAAACACAATATCTTATATTTCAAGAAAAAAAAAATCCCATGGTACAAAAATATAAAAAAAAACACCTCTAAACTAAATTATAATTGATGAAACAATAACAGTTGTAAGTGGGGTTTCAGTTTAAATAGGGTGTGAAAATTATGGTATAAAGAAGTCAACGTGCAACAAAAAGTCAAAATTAATAAATTTGGTGTGTGAAGACTGAAGATGAGTAGGTAGTCAGCGCCTAGGATCCAATGCACATTACTATTCTTGACCAGACCCCTCAATATTTTTATTTTTTTATTTTCTATTCAACTATTTGAATATATGTCTCTTGCCCCAATTAACGTCCACATTCAATTATTTTATTTCTATTTTTTAAATAATACACATTATTTGACCCCTGCAATGGACCCAAACTGGACTAATCATATCTTTGAGCTAAGATCTACATATTTTTCAATATTTTTGGGTGAAAAAATGTGAATGAGCTAGCATGGAGAAAAGATTTCAAATAATTCTATATCGATGTTTTATTTATTTGCATTTGTATGTGTGTATGATTTGCAACTTAATATAACTGTTTCTGATTTTTTTTTTCTTAATACAAAATGTCTCGAGTGATCTTTTTCTATGTTTTCAATTAGCACTGAGATCAGGGTAAATTCATTTAAAATGGAAATTGAAGTATTGGTGATAAATGATTTGTTGAAAATAAAATCATTACCAATCAATTAATAAGGATAATAAAATTAAAATGAAAAATATTAGACTATTTCTATATTGGAGATTTCTTTTCCAATTGATCATCCAAACAAAGTATATTCAAGAAAAATAGAACATGGCTCTACATTTCAATAAAATAAACATTATTTTTAGGACAACTTCGAGAACATAAATGGAAAATGCCTAATTATGACATACTTCTCTACTTTTTAAGAAAGTAGAGAAAGAAAAATTAATGTTTGTCGATAGGAGTACAAGAAAATTCTATTTTCTGACATCCCACATTGTGGACTTTGATTTTTTTGCTCTCAAATTTTATTTTGAAGTCGATTTTTTTTTTTTACTTTTCTAGCTAGGAATAAAATTCAAAACTAACTATGCCATATTTGATTAGAAATTATTTGCCCCATAAAGATCAACTTAAATATATTGTGCAAAATAATTACCGTGATGTTTGTTGTTATGTTTGTTAGATCATTGTGTTCTTATAAAACCTCGTCTTAAATGTCATAACATTCGAGATAACATGTTATTTTTATTTTATGTTCTAATTATTTTAGTGAAGGTCTGCTAGTCCCAAAATAATTGCTTGAAATATTTTAACGTCTTTATAATACTTGTTTTATGCCGTCTCTGAATATTATGACATTTTCTGCAACATATTTTGATGTTATAAATAGATTAATCTCATATCTCAAAAAAAAAAAAAGGAAAAAAAAAAAAAGAGAAGAGTGTGAGAGATTAATCTCAACACATTTTTGTGTAGTTAGAGTGTTATTTGTTGGGATGCCTAGTACAACCATTGTACACCCAAATTTCCCAACAACTTATAATAAATAAATAAATCAAATCTCTAAGGACAATTTATAATATACCGAAGATTCTCTAGATAAATAAGGCCTCAAAATTATATATCGTAGAGATTTATATCCAACTTTTACGATTTAAATTAGATCCTTTTAGCCACGTACGTGTAAGTTTTAACACTGTTTATTAACCTCAAAATGGAAGTTTAATTTAAATTGTGAATGGCTCGTATACATAATGCCAAAAAGTAGAATATATGCAAAGCAAGTAAGCTAAGTGATGTCTAATCACAACGAGATATTAAGTGTACAACTAAAATTTATCTATTTGAGTTAGGTAAAGGTCTAACTAAAGTATATATTTCTTAACTTTTACGACATAAATTAAAAACCCACTTTAAATTCTCTAGAAACATTCATTAATACGAATTTCACAACGAAATATGACAAGTTTATAATATTGGGAATTTTGTTGTTGTGTCAATATAAATTAATTCAATTATTAACTTAATATTTAAAATTTAGTCCAATTCCATTTCTACGTTGGACTACGACTTGCAAACTCATTTTGGAGTCTTTAATTGAAAATCAATTATTACTAAAGTATATCAACATTAATGTTAGAAGATAAATACAGGTTTTGAAGATACACTATTTTGGTAGCTTTGGTGTGTGTGCGCATATATATAATACATTGTATTAATTTAGGGTATATATCATAACTTATCAGTTTATTGGTTTTTTAAAGGGTTTTCGAGTATAAAACTTCATTTACAATAGTTTAATTTAGATGTTTAATTAATTAGTAAAATTTGGATGAACTTGTGAAAAAATTATATCCTTCGAGGTACATTTTAGAGAAGTGGGAATTAATTGTTGGCTTCTTAAATCACCAATTAATATATTTTATAATCTCACCAAATATATTTTAATAACATTTATATGATTTCTAAAAAAAAAACTTCATATGAAATCCATTTTAAAGGGCTACTTTTTGTGATTGCTTTTGCTTTTGAAGAAAGTGTTAGAATTAGAATTGTATTAAAATTACTTATAATGAATTATGAAAAGATGGTAACGTTTGAGAATAAAAGTATTTATTATCATTAAATAAAAGGTTGGAGTTTTTGGCAATTATAAAGCAGTTATCGAATTTAAAACGAAAATAAGACTTTAATTTATTTACCAAAATACTTATACTAGTGAGCTAGAAAAGACAGTACTCACTATATACTTCCAACGTTGGGATTAAAACTGTTTTTTAAAGTGGAAGCTTCACTTGAAAACACTCAAAATAACTTTTATTTATTAAGTCAAAAGCCAAAAATCACTCAAAAATGCCCATAATTATTAAAAAGACGTTTCTACTTTTAGCATTCTACCATGTTTTCCATGCATGCACCCATAAAATAAAATGCATATGTACTTTATATTATTCTTTCTTAAATAAAAGGATTTAATTCTTTAACCATTCCCCAAATATTCATTCATGATATCAATATTTGATGGACACAAGTTTAGCTTTATTATTATTATTATTCATGAAATTCATAGGGTTTTTTTTTTTATACACATGCACAATGGATATTAATTTGGAGGGATTTCCAGCTTTCTAGCTCTATTTTGTTCTAATTTTAAAGGGCCCATTTGTGGTTTGTGCCAAATATGTTAAGTGATTGGATTATAGATTAGAATATGGAGTATCTTCCACATTAATATTCCACAAAATTTACAATGAATATTAATTACTGAAATGCTCGCACTCATGTAACGAGCGCATTAAATTACCCACCATTATAATTTATAGTTGGATCAAATAATTAATCGCCGATAAGGTGATGTAAAATATCGGTCATAGTTTTCTCAAGGTCAAAAAATCAGTATCCTATATACTTATCTTCATAATAAATGATAAAGAAAAAAAACACAAAATCATTTGTTATTGTTTATGAATATAATTTCGATCAGAGTTACACCCTACACAATCAAAATAATTTCTTATAATTTCAACTCGAATTTATTGGTAATGGATTATACATTGGCTCATCTCATGAGATTAAATTCATAAAACGATTTTATAAAAATTATATTTAACCGAAAAATATTTGGTTTAAAGAAAAACGATAAAAAAAATGAATAACTGGCATATATGAATGATAATATTTTTTTCAAATTATAATGGGGATTGGTTATTTAAACCCGAGACCTACTCAAAATGAGATATGTACTTGTCAATAGGTTAAGGCTATGTATAGTTAATTTCTAAGATGAGATATATGAATGGTAATTAATCTCCTTAAATACTGTCTTGTTGCTTAAAAAGAAAAACTTTTGTAGCCCTAAGCACAATTATAATTTATACATGAAACTGTTGTTTAATTATAAACTTGACATGATGCTTACAAATCATATCTTAATCACTGCAATAATTACATTTATCTTAAAATGATTGCATAATTAACGTAGGCCACAGCTTAAGTACTAACCAAGCAATCTTGAAAGCTGAAACCATCAAAACGTGATTAGGGATTAACTAATTAGGATTAAAATGAAACTCTTGAAGAAATTTATGGGTGGAAATTGCAATTAAGTCATCTTTACGGGGTGACTTTATAGATTATGATACTTGGAAATTGGTCCTTTTCTGTTTTCACTGTTGCCCACTTTTTTCCAAGAGGTAGCCAGAAAAGGCATAATTATATATATGAGCTGGAAATATGACCCAGCAAAAAGGAGAATCTCATGATCAAATCCAACGGCTAATATTATGATGACTACTGAGGTACAGAACCAATGAATATGATGCCAAGTGGCCCTACTACAATCAATACACATATCATCTCTCTCTCTCTCTCTCTCTCTCTCTCTCTCTCTCTCTCTCTCTCTCCTGTTACACTTGTTTAAGGGGAGCAAGCAACATGCATATGTTTAACAATTTGGTTGATCTTTAACACCACGTAGCCATATATATATATACACACACATATTCCATCATATCTAAAAGTTCATAATGGCCTCCATATATTGGCCCCCATGCGTGTGACATGGTGATGTTATTTATGTTTAATTTATAGTCAACTACAATATTAGGTATTATTATAAGATTAACTTCTTATAAATCTATCCACATTAAACCTTTTTTTAATGCTAATTAATGGTGATAGTGTTTGACTTATCAATAATTTGACTCCATATAAATTGGCAATTTACGTTCTGTCATATATATATATATATATATATTATGTGTGTGTCGGTGTGTGTATTATTTTGTTTAAATTTTAATGCATGTGTATACTTCTAATTTAATTTCTAATTAATTTCTAAGTATCTGGGATGGTAGTACAGCTCAGCAAATTGCCACCTGCTTTTATGACATTACGTGTACACTTGATACAAGCAATTACATGGACCGCTAACCCTGAATTAATTTAATGGTTTCTTTCTAGACATTAATTTACTCAAGGATATATATTGTTGTATCTGCGACTAACTACATTATATTTTAACTATATAAATATCATTGAATCTTGATTGACATTCAATAAAATCACAATTAACTACAAAGTTTTCTAATAAAAAAACAGGAGTGGAAGGTTCTACTGTTATACTCACCTTTTTTTTTTTTTTCTTTTTTCGCCAACTTGCACATATTTGCATACATAAATGACAAATATGTGAAGAATTAAAGGTCAAGGTCTGGTTGATCTTGTAATGCCTAAAAAATCTAGATGGAAATTAATTAATTCTTAAATTTGCTTAAGATAGACAAAATACACACGAATAAGTTCGTCTCGTAATATAGGTCACAACTAATTGTCATATCTTCTCTTGGTAAGCCTAATTTACCCTTCAATTAAATTCGGATAAATTTGAAGCAATTAAAGTGGATAATTAAACTTATCTAGAGGAGTGAATCTTTATTATCATGTCTTTTTTTTTTTAATTATGTTCATATGAATACAATCACAAATTATCTTATATACCCATGCTTTACATGATCAGTTTGGGTTTGGATTCCGATTCCGATTCCTTTATTCACGACATGTATTACAATTTGCATCCAGTCACATTAATACTTATTATAATGTAGGGTGGATTGATATACTCTTATATAAATAATAGAGTTAATTTCACTTTTTTATATTATATGTAGGATATTTTTTATTTTTTAACAATCAAGTATTTATTCTTTAATTTTAATTTTTTATTATTTAACTTTTCCATTTTCGGTCCAATTTTATTTAGAATTTTCATAATCACTGACATGACCGTTAGAAATTCTAACATAGTAGCCAAAAACCGGCGGCCACATCAACGATTTTGAAAATTTCGACAAAAATTGGACTGAAATTAAAAAGAGAAAAACTAAAAAAAAATCAAAATTGAAAAATAGATACTTGATTGTTAAAAAATAAAAAATGTCTTAAATAAAAAAAATTAAAATTACCCCTAAATAATAGGCTAACCAAATTTAAATTTTATGTTTGTTTTTGTTTAGAGTAGGGCCACCCTAGCAAAGTTTTAATAGAAACAAATTAACAAATTAACATGAAGTCGTGTCATTAGGTGAATATATTAACGTGTAATTTCCATAGCTACACATATTACAACTATGGAAAAGGACAAATATTTATACAAGGAATGAGACATTTGATTTTGAACACTGTTTCATTTTATCATTTTATATTTCATTATTTTTTATATATGTTATGTGTTAATCAATAACATTATATATATATGACGTATCATTATTATTTTAAAATATTAAATGAAATATAAATAAAACGTTGATGTTTTGTTGTAAGATTGGTATTATTTGTTTCTGTACGCAAATTATTATGAAACAATGACAGATTACATTTGTAGTTCAGATGGTTGCAGCGAACTTAAAGAGTGTTGTTGAACTGATTCATCCATTTAAAAAAGCACGTAATTAATAACATCCATTTGAACTATCCTTTTCTATCATAAAAAACGGCTATTATTGTAGCATATATTATTAAAATATAATTCAACTAAATGTACGTAGAAAATTTCTGGTGATAATTTAAAGCCAAAAAAGAATATTACTATTACAAGATTATGCAGTATATATGCTACGAATGATGAAACTCAACTAAAAGAATATTTTTTACAAGATTAAAATAATATCACAACACATAATTTTACGATATAAAATTCCAACATAATTTTTTTGTGGGTTTCTTCATTAATGTCCTAAGGTGTATATATATATACGTATATGTTCTCCCTTTTGACTTGGTCAAAACTATGTTTGAGTTATATGGATATAAATGTTAGAAGATGTCATAACTCATAAGAATTATGAGTTATAAGTTGACCCATTTTATAAAAGTAAATTTTTTAGACAATTCGCAAAAATGTATTCTCATTAACTTTTTTTATTTGTATTTTTCAATATTTGAATGATCATATGATGTCACTATAGCTAGTTGAATTTTATTTCTCAAAATTACATTAAATGGAGATCAGATAAATTTGTACCTGCAAGCCCATTTTTTAGTACTTTTTTTTTTTCTGGAGGAATTAACTTAATTATATGTACAGTAGACAATTTAAGAAACCCAAAAGCAAAATAAAAATTCAAGTATTTGACTTGTGAATAAAGCCTTCTTTTATTTGGAATATTTAGAAAATAAAATTTAATATAATTATATAAATTGTATGTGTATGCCAAAAGATGATGTAATTATATCTCAAATTTTCCTTCATACTTTTCAACAACCATCCTCTCTAATTTGGCAGTTAGTATTCTTCCACTTTTTATCCCCACGAATTATTACAGATATTGTTCTAAAATTTTCTTCTCATCTTTCACACTGTAAATCCCATAAAAGAAGAGGAGAGGGAAAGGGAGATTTCTCTCTCTAAAACACAGTTGCCCCACCCTTTTCTTTTTCTAGTGCCAAAACCTGAGCTTGAAACCCCTCTCTCTCTCTCTCCCTCTCCACTCAGTGAAACCCTAGTTCATGAGTTTCCTTGTTCTTGGAAAAGAGCATAGTTGTAATCATGGGTATAATTTCTGAAATTCTTGCAATGATCTGTGATGGACTTGTACGGCAGCTTCTATTTTAATGGTGTTGTGTTGCTGTGATTATTATTATTAAAAATCTCAGTTTCAGAAGTGCAAAATCTCTCTCTCCATATCTCTGTCTACCCATCTTACGTTATTCTTCTTTTATTGAGCCCTGCTCTTCTGTCCATCCACAATTCTCTTTCTTGTTTTAGAGAGAGAATGGATTCCGGCAATAGCGGGAGCCTCCAGTCCTCCAGCGGCGGCGACGAGGAGTACGACTCACGCGCCGCCGACGCCTTCATCAGCGGCGGCGCCGGCCCTATTTCCACCCCGCCGCCGCCGCCGCCCTTCTTCGACCCGCTTTCCAACTACCTCCAACTCCACCAAAACCCCAACTCCTCATCCTCCTTCTTCAATTCAACCTGGCAGAGAAACACCGCTTCTCTAAGATCCGACCAGAATCCGGTCACGCATGACGTCATCAACTCCATGCTCCCCGGCTCCTCCCCCTTCATGTCGCCGTTCCAGCCGCCTCCGCCCCCCGACAACGCCGCCGCGCCGCGAAACCCGAAGAAGAGATCGAGAGCGTCGCGAAGAGCCCCGACCACCGTGCTAACAACCGACACCACCAATTTCAGAGCCATGGTTCAGGAATTCACCGGAATCCCTGCTCCGCCCTTCAGCAATTCCTCTTTCCCGAGAAGCCGCGTCGATCTCTTCTCCACGAGATCCGACGCCGCCGCCCAGCCGCCGCCGTACCTCCGCCGTCCCTTCCCCCATAAAATCCAACAGCCGCTCGGCGCCGCCGCCTCCAGCTCGACTCCCTCCATTAACTACCACCTTCCGATCACCACCACGCAGAATTCAAACAACATCTTCAACCTCCCAAACCCCCTCCTCACCTCCCTCCTCCAATCAAACCCCAAATTCCCATTCTCCACTTCCCCATTAATCACATCGAACATCAACAAGATGGGCGGATTGGACGAACAGTTCAATCCAAGCTGCCATGGCAACAACGTCTCTGATCAAACCCTCAACGCCTTCCCCAACTTCATAACCTCCAATCAAATCGGGCTGCAACCCGATCACAGCGACAACCGGGTCGGATCAGAAGATAAAGACGAAGATGGACTGAACTTGAGGCCCTTAAATGGCAGCTTTGGCTTCTCAAGAAATGGTGCGAATTTTCACGGCGGAAAGGCGCCGGAGAGCGCGGTGGAATCATGGATATGTTCTTCAGACTAGAAATGAAATGATGATCATTACAGCATAGAAATTATATCGTGGAGTAATGATGAGGACTATGATTCATACATTGAAAATGAGGTAAAAAAGATGAGTGTCATCAGTCTTCATCATCCTTAACCATGACTTTCACAAACTTCAATTTTACACTGTACTAATTAATGCTTAAATTATGTGTAAATAATAGTCTTCTTTTTGGATCTTTTTCACTAATTATTCATATACATTTACCTAATTATCAAATATATATACATTGAAATTAAATAACATCGATTTGTATATCTGTTGGACGATTTATTCACTACACATTACAACATGAATTGAAATTTTTTAGCATTGTTCCACTAATTTGATCCCTTTAAATCGTTTCTTGTTTCTTGGATTTTAATCTTTTTCTCTTTGGTTCGATTGAGTTTTTTTTTTTTAAATTAAAAATATAAATATTGGTATGAAATAATAGGGGCCAGATGTTTTAATTAATGGAGGAATGGTTCCTTTACACCCCCCCCCCCCCCAAATGCAGATATTATATTTTTAATATATATTTATTTTATGTGATATAATATGTAAATTTCTTTTGGCCATGTACTTGAAATTAGTCATATATTGATTTGAAATATGTATTAAGGTATCGAATTGAATTGAGAGATTGAAAATTAAGGCAAAGGAAGATTCATATTAATTTTTGGTGTCTCTTTATTTTTATTATTTGTATTCTTTAACTGTTTTACATATTGGTTTCATTTTTAACTTGATGTCAATATCAATATCAAATCAATTTTAGCAGGATTTAGGTTTGATTATTTTAAGGGATTTAGGGATATGATTTTATGTTGAAAACTATATTTATAAAAATAGTATTTGATTCATTTTTAAAAGTATTATTCATAAAAAATAAGATGTTTTTTTTTTTAAATTATGTACTATAAATTCATAATTGCCGAATTCTCCTTCCATTCCACACCCCTCACTTGGGGCCGTCAAATAATTCATAATAAAATCACATATAATATTTGTTTAAAATATAATTTAATAAATGTAAGTTAATGCAAAGTAATTTCAACTATTTTTTTTTCTTCAACAGATGATGACATTAGCAGATGATGACATTAGATGATGTTCTTACGCAAGAATCTTCCTATTTATTTGAGTAGTATCAAAACAAAAGCTTAGTCCTTTACTATTTCTTCAAAGCACAATAAATGCCTCACAAACATATGCATATATATGACTTTCTTGCATTACAATTTTTCTACTTCATTGGGTTATTTTCATACTTCACATCATTTATTTTACATGGTCATGTTGCACTCTATGTCTTATCACTAAAATAAAATACAAAATATTCACCATTCACATTCAAATGAGATCATTTGTTGTTGTAATTCAATGTCTCACTTTTCTACCATTATCGTAGTTTTGACAGTAAAATAAAGATAGTATGAGAATGCAGGTATAAATATCGACAACTAGATCACTTCAAATATACATGGTTAAAATCCCACTTAGGTTTTTTTTTTCTTTATAGAAAGTTATGACCATATATCAATTAAATTAATGTCTCATATTGAAGAAGCTATTAATAGAGTTGGGTAAACTAATGGCTTTTTTTATATGGGTATAAGGTTTGGACAAATATAGCTTAACAACCTAATTAGGGCATAGGGGCAGCCATGTGTGTAGGTTACTATTTTAGTTTTAACTATATCTATAAACTAGCCATCTTAATTAAGCTACGTAAATTGTGTTTGGTGCGATTTATGATTTATTTGTTCACACTCCACATGCTTAGATCCTTAAAGTTAATCTCTATTTCCATAAAATTACGTTTTTCTTTTTTAATTTTACTTTTTATGTGTTTCTTTGCTCATGTAATTTGTAGCCTAATTATTATTAATGGCTAGTGCTAGTGTATAATGAATAAAGTACTAAGATTTGACTTTAATAATCAATCTCTCCATTGTTATTTACTCTCGTTTCGTCCGTACAAGCAAAGAGGGACCGATTTTGTTAATGTCCACCATGAACATTGGATTAGAAATAGAATCGTATTTTATTTTATTAGTGCATGACTGCACATACATTAATTGAATGATAAAAAAATCAATTTCTCTCACAAAAGTATGATCAAAACAACACTTTTTTGCATAAATTTATTTAATTTCTAAATTTTTGACACCCCCGAAAATATTTTGTCTTTTATTTAGCAAAAATTAAAATGACAACCTAATCTCTCTCTCTCTCTCTCTCTCTCTCTCTCTCTCTCAATACATATCAAAATGTGCATGTGTGTGTGCAATAAGTGTTTGTATAGATGAATGGGATTGGTGGTAGGATCATGGGCAGAAGGTGCAGTTCGATTCGAAGGTTGTAATGAATGTGTTTTCCAGCAAAGAATGGGCCATTTTATTTTATTTTTTTAATTTTTTTTCTTGGTTTTAACACAAAATATTGGTCTGGATTTGGTATTCCCACCCGACAAATAAATTAAGGTTGCGTTGCAATGGCGCACAACAAACAACAATCTATCCAATTAAAATTCTCACGCGATATTTACAATTTTTCCTATTTGGTATACCCACTATTATTCTTTCTATTTGGTTCCCTAAATTCTCTACTCATTTTCATTTAAACAATCCATATTTATCATACTCAATAATTTACATTACGTATGAGTTTTTTTTAAAAAAGTAATCAGTACAAACTAACCAAATATATATATATATATATATATATATATATATATTTATAGAAAAAAAAAAGTGGAAAAGTAATAATGGGTGAAAAAAGGCTCAAAAGGCAGTGAAAAAAGGAGGTAAAAAGATAAATAGTAAAGTGCAATCTTTAAAGCAGTGGGCAGTGTCTATTTTTTTACTTGTATTTCAGAAAGGCAGTAACCTTTTCATATCATTGATTGATGGATGATAATTTTTTTAATCCTTTTAATTTCTGGTCCCTCCCTTATTTTTTGAATTTAAATGTCATGATTGATGAGAAAAAGATTAAAAAAAAAAAAAGATGAGCACCTTTATGATCAATTCATTTTCATCATATTTTTTGAATTGTATGCTATGATTACCTTTGGAAAACTTTTTTTTATCACACCAAAAGGAGATACTTTTTTGTCTCTTCTGCTCAAAATTTTCCTTTTCATTTATTTTGTTTGGAATATATGGCTTTTGTTTAGTACGAAATCAATTGATGTTGATTAATTGTCATCTTTAACAATTTTGGTTCAATTGGAAATGGCAAATAAAATTATCCATTACAATAAGCTGTGGACCAAAAAAAAAAAAAAAATCTCAAATCTAAACGGATGTAAAAAAAAAAATTCAAAATTAAAGAACCAAAAATAATTTTTTTACAATATAGTACATGTATGAAAGTGTTTTTCCGAAACCTAATAACAAAAAAAACTCAATAAGCTAATATAGAAATCCAAAACAGAAAAAAATATATATAATCATTATGCACAAAATGTATGCATAATATCTATTAGCAAACACATATATTATCAAACATTTTTTTTTTTTTTATTATTACTAAAAATCACAACTGGATTTTGGATGAAAAAATCAACACTTTCTAGTTTTGGCATAATTCTGCTTTTATGTATGTATGAAGATAAAGATAAATATTTTTCTCATTTTTCTATTCATTAGAAAATAAAATTTTAAATTGGGATATGTAGCTGGAACCATGAAAATTATTGGAAATTAGTTTTTGAATTATATGTACATTAATATTACAAAAAGTAAAATTCTAATATTTGTGAATGTATTTTCAGATAATGATCTTATTTAATCAGAAATCTAAAAACCGAACAACTTGGGTCATAACAATGATGGCTATGTCACTCAATTATACTTCACCCACCCCTTAAATAGTTAGGCCCCTCCCCAACCATTCATATGCATTTCGATTTAAATTATCTATTTGTCACATTTACATCTAGTGCCCCAATTTTAATCTAATTTATTATATTGCCCTCTAAATTTTATTTTGAATTATTTTGTCTTGTGTAACAGTGCAGACTTACATTAATAGTATACCCAAGTGTAGGGGTAATGAAAAAGGTTCCGACTCATGATATACATGGAGGGTGAAATAACCAATTTTAGTAAGTTCATAGAGCTATAAATGTTTAATAACAAGTTTAAGAGACAAAAGAGTTCAAAATAAAGTTGAGTGGGTAAAATAATCAATTTTGACAAGTAGAAAAAAATATATAATATATATATTGTCCACTTTCTTCAATTATATTTTAATTGTGTCTTATGATTTTTTCAGCATTAGTTATGCATAGATATATATTGGAATAGTAATGGTATATATTATATATTCACAAATAAATGCGAAGTCGTTCAAATATAATAAAAATATATAAATTTGTGAGTTAAATCAAACTCTCACCCAATTTTATAAATGTATATTGATGGAAGCAAGTAATTCAATCCTAATATTTATCGTCAATTTACTTAAATTCGTTTTATTTTTTGAAATAATTCTCACATATATGAAAATTTTAATACGACATTATATGATATATTTATAATAACGTTGTAATATTCTCTGTAAAATGAACGAGTATATACATGACTAAATCCAAAAGAAAGTTGCATAAATTATTCCCCACCCTTACCCATCCTCAAATCCAGTACCCTAGCCACCACCCTCCAAAAATTAAGGAAAAATATATATTTAAAACAATATTAGATAAGTATGTATTATTGTAACATCTACATGCAGGTTAGGTGATATTTTTAGACCCACCAATTAATTAATTAGACAAGTCTATCTCCATTCACTAACGTAAAAGATATTCTAACTTAGGCGATATTTAATGCAATATGTCATCACATCTGGTTATTTATTTATGTTTTGACTTTCAACTAATTATATTCTACCATCTTTATTTTAATTATATTAATTAGTTTCTTATAACTAATTTTAAAATAATTTTGGTGAAATAAGAATGGGAAGGGATTTGAATCTTCATCTGTCCTCGTATATATGGTGTTTAGGTAGCAGCTAATCGATATTACTTAATAGGATGAATAAGGGCTATTTTTAAAAGAAAATATATAATATTAAAAAATTGCTAGTTTTTAGGATATGAAAATATAAAAATTCTAAGTTATAAGTTTGGACCACTATTGATTCTGGACCTTGGATATTTGAGCTAGTCGTATGACGTCACTCGATGACGTACGTCCCATCCCTAGTGTAATTTTATTTTTCTTAAAACAAAATCTCATATTTTATTATTACCCTTATTAGAATTCATGATGTGTGACAGAAAGCAAGCTGTATTTTAAATGCATGTTGTATATTGTGCATGAATACTTGAATAGTGCGATTAAATACACTTGCATGTGAATATATATAATGTGAACAAAAAGTGTAAAACTATTTCAAATAAATAAAAGATCTTGAGGACCATATTTAAGATTGAGTTTTAACATTTAGGCACATCTAATCAATATTTCAATATAGTAGTGAATTGATTTTTTTTCCATTTCAAATTAATATTTGTAGTTTCTATTCTACTTCTTTTAAAATATCATCACCAATCCAAAGATTAAGATGAAATTGACTCACTTGCAATTATAATTATTTTTTGGTTATGGAATGGAACAATGAGTGAAATTAATATCTCTATTTAATATTCATCACTAATTATGTATTTCCTCTTTTTCAGAATAATAATTTGTTTTAATTTATCAGACTCATTTTTATTATCAAGAAAACTCAACCTTTTACAGTTTTACTATTCCAAAAGAAGGATATTTTGTTGACATTGTACATATAATAAAGCTATTGAATATATTCATAATCCCTATAAAATAATTTTAACTAGATATATAAATTTAAATGTGAAGTATATTCTTGCAACACGAAAATTTTAAATTTTTTATCGTGAACAACTCTTAATATTATATAATGATCTCATCCATTTAAATTATATAATGTGAAATTAATAGATATATTAGATATCTGTCATATCAACAATAATAAATATATATTAATATATTTACCATGGACATAACAACATAATTGTATTATAGTTATATATATATATATGGGGTCAATGTTATGGCAAACAGCCCAAACAAGAAAGAGTAGGGTGGGGACGGGGGATGGGTGGTGGGAGGGAGGGGATGGGTATAGGCCGCGCTATTTCCATATATAACCCTGGCCACGTGTGTTAGAGGCGTGCTCTACTGGTCTTCCAATAAAGGAACATCCTTTCAGTGGGGGCCCCTATCTAATTAGATATCATTGGGATTTCACTCTCAAATTATTTAAATAAAAAAAAAAGTAAATAAATAAATAAAATAAAAAATAAAAGCCTTAACATCATGTTTGGACTTTAGAATTGCATTCCCAGTTCAAGATTAAAATTCGAATATCAAGCCCTTATAGGGTTCAATTTTGGTGGATCCAAAATTAACCATTACAATTTTAATCAACCTACTATAAAATATAACAATTCAACGTTCCTCACTTTTCAAATATAGTTTGTCGATATTAACAACTCATTCATCATTTTTTATTTATACTTATATTTGAAAAATACAACAAAAAAACATAAATTAAAACTAATTTAGGTGAAGTTAGATGATATTT
Source organism: Scutellaria minor (assembly GCA_954870855.1). Taxonomy (NCBI): domain Eukaryota; kingdom Viridiplantae; phylum Streptophyta; class Magnoliopsida; order Lamiales; family Lamiaceae; genus Scutellaria; species Scutellaria minor. The sequence goes on along the minus strand of OX940732.1, from coordinate 19,496,744 downwards.
CATATTTAGTCTCCTCTTTAAAGAATAGATTTGGAGTTTTGTTACATTCCTATCTTTATTTCTAATTATAAAGAATATAAACCTCAAATCTATTCCCCATCCATTGAGATATTATGTATTCATCAATGATGTGTCACAAATTTAACATGATTATAAGATTAAAGCATATAGAATCTTTAGATAATGTCGATTGATATATTAAAACATGTTCACGATGAACATATTTTTTCTATACAATCCTTATGGCATGCTGGATTATAATCGTTATTTGATGATTTTTTTTCTGAAAACACCTTTGATTAAATACTTAAGGGTTATAATTTTGATTAAATCCGGATTAAAGGATACAAGGATAAATTATTTCATGCTTACAATTCTGTAAGGGGGTGTTTGGACTGGACTTGGTACATCCGGATTTTAGATGGACTCAGTCCAATCCATGTTTGGACAAGAATTTGCAAAATCTTACTTTTTCTACAATTCCCAATAAAAACATCCACTTTTTACAATTCTCAATAAAACCATCTACTTTTTTTACAACTCCCAACAAAAAACATTTACTTTTTCTACAATTCCCTATGTGAAAATGACATCTTAACTATAATTCTACTCAAAATTCAAACTCACAAAATCCTTCTCAAGCCACAATCCAGATTTGCTCAAGCCACCTTAAGTCCAGTCCAAACATCCCCTGACAGCATTATCCTTGGGTCAACTACGTCATTGCCACGTCAGGACTACCTAACAAGGCAAGGCCCACCTAAGAAGGCAAGGCCCAAAACAATAAGCCCAATGATCTGTTTGGTAAATTCTTTGAAATGCTTTTAAATTCTGGTCTCTTCTATAATAAATGGCAACAGAATTTATATCCATAAAAATCATAAAATAAAGAGTTGGTCTTGTGTGCACTTGGTGCACATGCAATCCGGGTCGATCCGGTTTTTGACCCGGATCCGCGTGTTTTTTAATTTTGTCTTTTTTTTTTTTGCTTCAGGTTGTGACCTTAATGTTGTAAATGCGTGACCTTTATGTTATAAATGTGTGACCTTTATGTACAACTATCATGACCTTTATGTACTGTAACTTGGAAAAAAATGAAGATTTTCAATATAATTTGAACTGTACACCTTTATGTGATATCAATGCGACATTTATGTTATATTATGTCACCTTTATGTACAAATATTCTGACTTTTATATAATATATAAAGATGCATAAATGTCAGAATATTTGTACATAAAGGTGACGTAATATAACATAAAGGTCACATTAATATCACATAAAGGTACATAGTACAAATTGTGTTGAAAATCTTCATTTTTTTCCTAAGTTACAGTGCATAAAGGTAGAGATAGTTGTACATAAAGGTCACACATTTATAACGTAAAGGTCATACATTTAAAACGTAAAGGTCAGAACAAAAATTTGGAAAAAAAAATTAAAAACTCACGGATCCGGGTCGGATCGACCCAGTTTTTGACCCGAATCCGCGTGTTTTTGAATTTTGTTTTTTTTTTTTTTTTTTTTTACTTCAGGTTGTGACCTTTATGTTGTAAATGTGTGACCTTTATGTTATAAATGTGTGACCTTTATGTACAACTATCATGACCTTTACTTAGAAAAAAATGAAGATTTTTCCTAAGTTACAGTGCATAAAGGTAGAGATAGTTGTACATAAAGGTCACACATTTATAATGTAAAAGTTATACATTTATAACATAAAAGTCAGGACAAAAATTTGGAAAAAAAAAAAAAAAATTAAAAACTCGCAGATCCGGGTTGGATCAACCCGGATTGCACGGATCTTAGATCCGTACACCTGGTGCATAGGAGTTTTTGTGTAAAATAAAAAGTAATATGATTAAGATGCAACATAATTAGGAATTAAAATCACAATTGATTCTCTTTTTTTCTATAATTTTTTTTGATAGAAAATGATTTACCTAGGCCTAACTAGTTTTTCACATAAATAATATTATTTAGTTTATTTATTTATTTATAAATTAAGTCACATAAATAAGGGATAATAATTGCTTCTCGTTTAATTGGAATATATAATAATTTATATTGCACATATTAATTCAATGTGAAGCTAGCCAATTATAGTGCTCTAACTCAACACTTGCCCTAAGACCATCTCCAACCTTGCGCTGAGTGCTATTCTAGCGCAGGGTTTTCTTCTTCAACGGAGCGCTATCCACCCCGCTATCCTAGCGCAGAACCGCCGCTCCCTCCTTTCTGCGTTACAAGCAGCGCAAGCTTAATCCTGCGCTACTCAATTTCCTTTTTTTATTTTCTATTAATTTTATATGGATTAGGTGAGTTGGGCTTGTTTTATATCCCTACATGGGCTTCAGTTTGGGCTTTTAATTAATTATACTTGAGCTTTTAATTAATATTTTAATTTTAATTAATTATGTTTGGGCTTTTAATTAAATTTATTGTATTAAAAATTTAATTAATTCAATTAATTAATTAAATTCAATTTAAATTTGATTAATGTGTTAATTAATTCAATTAATTAAAACTTAATCAAGTTAAATTTATTCAATGAAAATTTAAATTAATTGAATAATGAAAAATATAATAAACATAGAGTAATATTGGAGAATAATGAAAAATACATAAAGTTACATAAAACATAAAATTACATTAATGAAAAACATTAAGTAATATGTAATATGTATTTTTATTGCATTTTTTTTTCATGTAATATGTATTTTTATTGTATTTTTATTTCATGTAATATGTATTTTTATTGCACTTTATTTTATGTAATATGTAATATGTATTTTAATTACATTTTTAGTATTAATAAATTTAAAAAATGAGATTAAAAATAAAGTAGTGCTGAAAGTAGTGCGAACTGTTGGAGAAAAGATGCTGATTCTGCATTAGAGTAGAGCAAAACATGCACTACTCTAGTGCAAGCTGTTGGAGATGGCCTAAGGGTCGCTTTACTTGGAGGATCATGAACCCTTCAAGAACCCCAAGAGTTTATATTAAATTCATGAAGCTGAAAATCGACCACAAAATCACGAAAGGGTGATTTAATTTTGTTGTGCACTAATTAAAAGTTATGTATTATATAATTAGATAATCAATTAGATTTAAATCTTAATAATCCTCCTTAATAATTGGCCGGTGATTTATCCATAATCCTAAAAGTTAATACCACTTTCCTCTCCACTCTTCAACTTAAGCTACTATATATACCTCCTCTCTCTCTCTCTCTCTCTCAAATCTCATATAATCATCTCTCTCTGATGGATTGTGAACTGAGAATAATAAGAGCTAAAAACTTGAACATAAAATCAAGTGGAGTGGTGTTTATTAGATGCTATCTTTTTGCATTAAACAACAAAAGAGTTAGAATAGAGAGCCAAGAAATTCCATCAAAATTTGATCATGATATGATCACTTGGAATCAAACTTTTTCTTTAGACTGCTTAGGCAGTCAAGAATCCATCAAATGGCTGAAGCATGAAACCCTAGTTTTCGAGCTCCGAAGGAGAAGCCCTACTGTTCTTGGCAGAATTCAGGGCTCAAAACTCATTGGTAGAGCTGAGATTCCATGGAAAGATGTCATGGATTCGACGAACATGGAGATCGAAAAGTGGGTCGTGATCATGCAAAATGCACGTGCGCAAAATGACATCACCAACTCGTCTGCATTGCAGATAGCAGTGAGGATTCATGAAATTGATGAAAGAGAAATGGAGAGAAAGAAAGTTAAAAAAGAAAAGTGGGATGAGAGGTGTGGTTGCATGGATGGTGGGTGTAACTCTTGTTTAGGTTATGAATTTTTCGCCATTGAAGCTGCTTTAGAAGCACTGTAGATTTTTTTTTTTCATTTTTCTGATAATTATTAAATAGCATAATTTTGTGGGTGAAAATTACAAATTTAGAACACTATTTTTAAGTCATTCATTAATAAAGGACACTAACTTTTTGGGTCCCGATATTGAGATACTAACTTTTCAATTTGAGCAAGTTTAGAACAAAAAATCCGGAATCATGAATATCGAGCTAAATCACATCACCAAAAAGTCCAAATCTCATGCGATTGGACCAGAAATTCGTGATTTTTAGGTATTTTGTCCTAAATTGAAAAGTTAATGTCCTAATATCGGGACCCTAGAAGTAAGTGTCTATCATTGATGAATGATCTAAATATAGTGTTCTTAATTTGCAACTCCCCTAATTTTGTGTATTTATAATTAAACATTAAATGGTGTTTTATTTTGTAGTCCAATTCCTTTCATATAGTCACATGTATATCAGTTCATGTGTGATTTAATACATGTTACTTGGACTTGTATTTACCTAGCTTGCTGCAAAAAAAATTGAAGGTTTTACACTGATGAAAAAAAAAACTCTTTCTATACTATATATAACTTTGATAATTAAGTGCCAGTGAATATTCAAGTAGTATATTGGGCTTCATGTATTGATTTGGACTTAATATCTGGGCTTAGCCCAATAATTGACAATTCTATCAGATTGCAAATGTTACCCACTCACCATTGAAGGCCCATACTTTTGCTATTTAATTAAGGATATTTTTTCTAGAATATATATTTAATTATATTGAGATCTAAATATGCATTATCTGATCTAAATTTATATTCATTTATACGTACATCAATTCTATGCTTCTAGACTAAGTGTAATATAACATTTATTTTCGTTTTTCATTTATATGAATCCCTTTTCAATTACACCTTAATCACTACACTCAATGAGTTAAAAGAATTTATGTATCGTTGAGGTGGTCTACACAACCCTAAATTGTATCCACTGTTAATGTGTCACAAATATAAAACAATCGTTAATTTCAATTCATATTATTTAAAAAGATGATTAAGACATGCACACAGTGGATGAAGAAACATAATTTTGTACATTCTATATTATGTAATTTACTTTATTTCATTTATTTTGAGTGTATTCCATTATTCATACTCTGGATTCAATTTAGATGTCATTATTTTAAAGAGGAAATAGCCTCGAATACCACAATTAATATAGAAGATGATGCTTCTACCACACAACATACTTTGTACCTATTTTACCACAAAAATGGTGATTTGTTAAAAATATCTGTGGAATAGTAACTGAAATGATGGATGATGAATAGAAACTGAAAATTGAGGGTAAAATGTCATTTTAATGGATTTACGATAAAAAAATATGTAATATATATTGAGTGATATAAAATGAAACTACTATATCTAATGTGGTAGAATCCTTATTTTAAATTCGAATCCTTATTACAATGGGCTTAATCATTATTTACAATGGTAGAATCCATATCGAATCCTTATTTTAAATTCCCACCAATCACATCAGCTTAATCATCAATATTTGAGGAATTTGATTGGCTTTCCTCGAATTATTTCTTAATTTTTATGAAATAATCTTAAATGAGCAATTATTTTAAAACCTTCATAATAATTAATGTATGTTTTATACTATATGTTATACCTGACACGATATAGATTGATCATTCTCATTGAATTGTATGGGTGTGGCTGGTGACCACTTAAATTACTACTGATAAAAAATAATTCAATGGTCCAAAAAAAGAAACAAAATTGAATGTATGAAGGACCATAACAATTTGTATTGGAAATAATTCCAAGTAGATCAATTCTCACCAAACCCTCCTAATTGTTTTCTTGTTTTATACTTTTATTCAATTTAAGGACCACATGGCAATGATGCCACCTTCGATTAATGAACCATAAAATAACAAAATTATATGATTGAGGTGCACTATTTATTTATGATATCTAAAATCTTTTGAATTTACTTTGATATTTTCAAAAAAAAAAAGATTTATGCTGATATTTCCTATGAGACTCATTTTCTGATGTGAATTGACATGAAGGAAAACATGGAAGGATATAAATCGAAATGAGAGGTACAGAGCGTAGAGTTTTTTTTTTCTTTTGTTTGTTTTTTTGGCATGCAAATGATATTAAATATATGAAATGCATATTTCTCTATATAGTAACCTGCATATATTTATCATTTGAACATTTAAGGAGTGTTTATTTATTTCCTACGATAACACATTAACATGCCATACAAAGAATATATAAGATCGGACCTACCAATATTTTGGTCCGATTCAAATTTTCAAAAATAGGTTCCTAATGTCCATTGTACAAACTTAATGTAAAACATATAAATTTGAAACATTTATAATATCTAAATTAAAAATTTTAAAATTAATTAAATCCAACTTGACTTTTACTAATTCCTCTATTTTTTATTTTCTTTTTGTTTTTAGAAATTTGGGCTCATACTGATAAACCATATACAATGATATTGGAAATATAAATTAAATTAAGTTAGAAACTTAAAATAGCAAACCATGAATTATTTTACCAATAAAAAATTTAAAGTAGAGAAGACATTATGATGATACAAAAATATAAATTAAAATTGGAAACTTAAAATTAAGAAGCCTTGAACAATTTAAAAATATAAACAAACATTGATGAACAAAAATATGCATAGTATATATATATATATATATATATAATGATACCAAAAAAAAAAAATTAAAGTTTAAAACTTAAATAAACAAACCATAAATTGTTTTAAAATAAAAACATTCATAAATATGCATTATATATTGATACTGCAAATATAAATTAATGTTTAAAACTTAATTAACAAATAAATGAACATAAATATGCATTATATAATAATACTAGAAATATAAATTAAAGTTGAAAACTTAATTTAACAAATAAAAACAGAGACACCATCCACATTTAAAAATATATTTTTCTGGGCTGAGTTGACCGACTCATCGGATTTATAAAGTCCGGCCCTAAATATATTTATTTATTTGAATGTTGTAAACAGATTATAGACGCTTTTTATAATCAACAGAAATTTCTTTGATTCAGTTTTCTTTTTATTTTTAAATTAATATTTTGAGAGTTTTTTTTTTTTTTTTAAATAAGCCATCTTGGATTTTCGATAAGACATAAAAGTTTTATGTGAGATGATCCTCATGTAAGATATAATTCATATGTATTAATAAAAACGGGTCAATCTATTCATTCACATAAGAGTTAGCATATAAAGTTTTGTCTCACGTAAGATTTAATGTGTGACGGTTTCATATGAGTTTTTACGACCGTTTCATATAAGATCTATTCATATCACGTAAAGTCTTATATATGTGAAACAGTCTCGTATGAGGTTTTTATGTATTTTATATCCATATATAAATGAATAATCATGTATACTACTACATCTACTGACTCCCCCCATTGAATAATCATAAGATAGAGCGATTGTAGATTGTTAAATTATCACTTTAAAAATTTTAGTTATAAAAATATTATATAAAAACTTATATAATTCGGTCTTACATAAAACTCACACAAAATATTATACTTTCCAACTTACTAACATGTGATATTTTTTGCTTAAATATAGACAATTGTTTAAGAGTATATTAGTGAATTCTAATAATTCTTTAATTATGAAAGAAAAAAATCTAATTATAAATAAGAGAAGTTAGTTTTGAAAATATGACATGTAGATCCTATTCCTGTTTCAAAATAAATATCATTTTGAAAAATAAAAAATATTTCAATTTATCAGTTGTTCTTTTATTATCAAGAAGAGTTAATGATATTTTTCCAACTTTGTCCATATCTATGTTTTGTATCAAAATTTTGTTGAGTGTATGTGTGTGTATATATATATATATTGGATAGTCTATCAAAATTATTAAATATTTTATTAATCTTTATGAAACAAATAAAGATAAATTTAAAAAGGATGGAGTACAAAAGCATCTCAAATAATCTAGATTTGAAAACATGTGCAATATAATCATTGTTAACTAACATCCTTAAAAAAGTCAAACCTTCTTCTCATTCATAAATATCTTGTCCGGGTCTATCTCCATTTGTAGAACTCACGTGGCGTTACGTGTGAAGTAGACTAGTGGTACATAATAACAACAATGATTTTTTGAATTTCTTGAATTGGATAATCCTCAAATTCAAATTTGAACGAACTTTGGATTATTTCAAATTATAATTTTGGTGCTGATTTCTAGGTTTGCTCAATATTTTATGTATCTAGTTTACTTTTTGTATTATACTTTTATATGATGTTATGTTATATATTCATTAAATACTTTTATTAAATGTTTTCTCTTTTTGAACAAAAAAAGAAAAATTAATATAAAGCTACACACTACTACACAGTGCTTTCAAGTTCAAAATAAAGTAGCTGCACACCAAGACTAGAGAGAGAAAGAGTGAGTGAGAGAGAGCGCAATGCAGAGAGCAACACCTGTTCGGAAGCCTAACAATTCCACCTCAGATCTGCTAACTTGGACGGAGGCTCCGCCGCTGGAAGTTTCCTCCTCCGACGATGTCTCACGCGCCGCCGCTCGTTCTAACCAGGTACCTTCAATTTTACATCGATTTCCGACCCAACGTCATCCATTTACAATGTCTTAGTTTTGGAGGATTTCATTCTGATCTTATTGTGTAGCCATCCGATGGAATTAGTAAGGTTCTGTTTGGAGGTCAGATCACTGATGAAGAAGCTGAGAGCTTGAATAAGAGGTATTCAATTTGATCAATAAATAATTTTTTTTTAGCTTTTCTATTTTCCTTTAAATTTGTTCATTCTTTTTTAGAAAGAATTGATTTCTGTGTGAATATATATATATATTTTTCTTATGCTCTGTTGGCTCAAATAATCCTTAGTATTTGGATAAATAGTGGAAACAGAAAGCTAAATAAATAGAGTATGGAAGTGCATCTCTTATTCTTGTATTGTATGTTTGAGATTTATGAGATGTAAATAATGCAAGACTGCAGATGTTGTTTCTAATTACTTTTGTAGACTCAACCGCGAATCATGTTTATATATGTTTGAAAAGATTCTGTTTTTTTAGGAAACTGGATTGGTTTGAGAAAATCCATGTGCTAATACACACTTGTTCTAAGCATTGGAAGTTGTAATGGCAATTGAAAATGTCGTTTTGCTGAATTTTCAATTCATCATTTTTATCTAGTACACATAATAAGATCATAAACTTCAGCTATAAGGTCATCTTATTAGCACCTCATTATATTCTACACCTCTCTCAGTTATAAAGCTGCAATATAATTCCGCTGTCCGTAAAGAAACATAGTCGTTATCATCAAACTTTAGTTAAATTTTCTATTTTCACTGCTTAAGTTCTTCTACTACATATAATTACTCCACAGAAGAACAACCAGAGAGGGGATATGAACTGAAGTTCCCATTTTAATGTTGCTTATCTCACTCAGTAATTGTTTTGTACTGAAGCACCATATTTGTTTTATTGAGGCTTTGTAGTGTTAACTGTGATAGCCTTCTATTATTGCTTCTCGAGATGAGGGAGGTCGAGACAGCATCTGATAGTCTGGTAGGAATCACAGTCGGCCCATGGAACCCTTCGTGCTGCCTTTCACTCTTTGAATGATTTATTTCTTATATGCATGTTTATTAGACTAGAAGATCAGGTTGGTTATTAAACTAGTGAAAATTCTCAAGCTTGATGAGACACAGTAAGCTCAGTGTGTGTGGCGTAATATCTGAAAAAATTTCGGACTCTACAACGCAAACAATGTGGGATAGTGGACATGCTATCAATAGTTCTTCCAAAAAGAAAGACTTTGATTATGTATTGTGTGATGCAGCTATTATAATATATATTAATTGCATTGGATAGTCATGTTGCTGAAAAACTCAATACAAGTTGAAATTTCTCAATTACGCATACTGTTAAATAAAGGCTCATTAAACATGTTTTATTTACTGCTTTCAGGAAGCCTTGTTCTGGCTATAAATTGAAGGAGATGAGTGGTAGCAAAATTTTTGCGGCTGATGGTGAAAATGGTTCCACAGAATCTGGAACATCTGATGGTAATTTCAATAACCGAACATCAGTCCGTATCGTCCAGGTATTCAATTATGTACTTATCATATTACCATTTCTTGAAACATGAGATGGAAAGTTTGCCCTTGTATTCTTAATTTTCTGTCTTGTCAACTACTAGCAAGCTGCAATTGGGATAAGTCAAATTTCATTCAGCACTGAAGAAAGAATTTCTCCAAAAAAACCGACCACTATCCCTGAGGTTGCAAAACAACGTGAACTGAGTGGAACGATAGAAAGTGAGTCGGACAGCCGAGCTAGGAAGCAGCTTTCGAATGCTAAATCTAAGGAACTCAGTGGCACCGACATCTTCGGCCCACCTCCTGAAATCCCTCATCGATCATCAGCTGCCACACGTGCTATGGGGATAAAAGATAACAAAGATATGGGCGAACCAGCACCACGAGCTCTACGCACTTCTGTCAAAGTTTCTAATGTGAGTTAACTTCTTTAGCCTGCTTTTACATGACCAATTTTGTTACTGAAGTTTGAGACAATCATCTCCTTAGAGATAGACTTGATTCCAGACTCAAGCTTGTATAAACACTTGTATGTATCAGTTTAAGGCTTTGTCAAAATACCTTAATCTTGATAAAGCTCATAAGTCTACAGTGTCAAGAATTTTTGAACTTGAGCTCGATCGACTTATTTTAGTTGTTTACGAGTAGCTCTTGAGCTGACTAGACTCGTTTACTTCCCCTTGTTCTCCCATCTTATATAGACTTTATTTTTCATACACAGCCAGCAGGAGGACAAAGCAACATATTGTTTGGAGATGAGCCTGTGGTTAAGACGTCAAAGAAAATTCACGACCAGAAGTTTGCAGAGCTGACAGGCAACGACATTTTCAAGGGAGATGTTCGTCCAGGGTCTGCTGAGAAGCCACTGAGTGTGGCCAAATTGAGAGAAATGAACGGCAGTGATATATTTTCAGATGGCAAGGCTGAATCGAGAGATTACTTTGGTGGTGTCCGAAAACCACCTGGTGGTGAGAGCAGCATCGCCTTGGTTTAATGTTGTATTGTATAACTTCTTAGTTCGTTCTCGTTTATGCTTCTCATTGATCGCTTGTCTTCTCTACCTTCTCAACTGAGCTGATCTTTAAGGTTAGAAGATCAAGTTTTGCATTAGGATTATGCATCTTATGTTGTCTGGTTATGGGATGTGTTCAATGATGTTATGATACATTGAAACCAGTTTGTTAGAATAATGAACTTTCTTTCGACATTCCATATGTTGATTTGTGTATTATGAAGCAAGATCAACCCCTTTTTGTCATCTGATATTCTGGTTTTAGAAAAAGGGAAACAGAAGCATTGATTAAAAAAAATAAAAGATGGGATCCATTTTCTGTTTCAAAATTGTTTTGAGGAATCTTATAGAATTTTTCGTAAAGAATTAAATCAAGATCAATAATTTAAAACCAAAAAAAAAAAAAAAGTTTAAATCTGAAGAAGCATAACGATAGAAATTTTGTAATTCAGAATAGTAGAAAACTTGAAAAACATATCAAGAAGAACGATAGAAAACATTTAAAAGAAATAAAGAGAATTAAAAAAAAAATATTAGAATAGTAGAAAACTTGAAAAGCATATCAAGAAGAACGATAGAAAACATTTAAAAGAAATAAAGAGAGTTGAAAAAAAAAATCCAAAAAAACACGACTCCGCTGGGGATCGAACCCAGAATCTCTGGTTTCGTAGACCAGCGCCTTATCCATTGGGCCACGGAGTCCTAATATTGTTATTCAAGACATTTATAAGATTAAATACTTTAATTATTTACATATTTATATGTAAATCTTTAATGTGTATACAAATATAATTTAAATAAATATTTAAATCACATTTGCAGTTTTAGGATCAATTGGGACTTCGTTGAATAAAATTAGCCTTTCGACTAATTCTTGTCCAAAAGTCAGAAAATTATTTAAAAAAAAGGGAGAAACATGAATAAATGAAATAAAAAAGTTCACTTAGACAATACTCAAATTTGTAACCTCCCACCCTCTACATTTGCTATCATCTCTCAAGGAAAACAAGGAGAACATATTCTTGTGTTGAAGCTGATGAATTCATTTCAGAAATAGTTACATGCATCAGCAGATTCTAGTGCCATAAAGAGAGTGGAAATCTTATCATCATCTTAATAGATAAATAATCCAAAAAAATTAGCAGAAGAAAATGGGAAAAAAGCAGAAGCAAGAAGAGAAACAAGAACAAAAGCAGCAATCAAAGTCATTGAGGAGTAAAGCAGCCCACTTTGTATCTGATCTCACCACTGGTTTGCTCAATCCCATCTCTGATAAACCCTCCAGAGCTTCTGCACAACCATCCTCTCATGTAATTTATTTATTTATTTTTATTTTTCTGAGTGGTGGTTTTTAAATAAGATTTTTGGTGATTGGTTGCTGAAGTTGCTTGTTTTGTTTAATTCTTGATTGCCCAATTCGAAATATGAGCTGCCTGATCGAAGTTACTGGAGTTTGGGTTCTGGGTTTGCAAATTTGTTGATTCTTGAAGTTTATATTTAGGGTTTTGCTGTGTTTTCAGTTCATTTAGTTTTTTGTTGTTAGTGAGAGGCCAATTTGATAAATCTGGGACTGTTATTATATCTCTGTTGTAATAGGATTAACGTATTGGGATCAAGTTTATACGGTTTGTATAGGTTGTTCATGAGATGGGAGATAGAATTGTCATTTTCATTTTTCTGAATGATGGTTATGATTTTTTTAGTCTTAAGAAAGATGAATCTTAACCAGGGTTTAAACTAAGTTGAATAAGTATATATGAATCGAAAGAGGCAAAGGATTAAGGAACTAAGGAAAAAGGAATGCACGTCATATTAGGCTAATGGGAAATATGGCTAGTTTATGGTTTGACAGTCTTGATTGAGTATAAGATAGTGATCTTTTCAATGTTGCTTCCATTTCTCGTTCACTTCATTTGATCGCTAATCTTGTTTGAGCTTATGATTTTGATAGGATGATATGAATAACTCTGAAAACAGTCAATCAGATGGGGAGGAGGATGTTGACTCTGTTGATGGTCCCGATACATCTTCATTTACGGCATTTCTATATTCACTCTTAGCATCCTCGGAATCTCAGAGTAACTCTAACCTTGATGGAAAAGTTGCTTCTCATGAGGATGAGTTTAAGCCATCACCTGAACCAGTGACTACAAAAGAGAATGTCAAAAGGAAAAGTCTATTTTCAAGGGGTAAACAATCCCTTGGTAAGGCGCTCTATCAAGCTGCTAAAATAGGTGGTTTTAGAAATCAAGCCCCAAAAGGCAGTTCCGATATGGCGGTTGGCGATGAAAGCAATTCCAAGGCTTCTAGAGACGAGGGAATAGCCATGAAAACTTTGAAAGAGTCGCATTCTTCAGAAAATATTCCTGAAACTTGTGAACCATCATTGCTTCTATCGGAAAAGACTCGGGCTGTTCTTTATGCTTCTCTGCCTGTGATTGTTCAGGGACGAAAATGGATGCTATTGTACAGGTTGAGAATCTTTACTGAACCTTTTGTTCAATACGTATTTTTTAGTCGCATTGAAATATTCATTCTACAGTTTAATTAATCTATTTCGTAATCTCTCAGCACTTGGAGGCATGGCATATCTCTTTCAACATTATATAGAAGAAGTATGATTTGGCCTGGCCTCAGTCTACTGGTATTCTTTTTCTGTGTTGTGCTTTATTGTAAATATCTGTCTTTAGTATAATGGTAACTACACAATGATAAGCTTCCTTTATTTTCCATGTGAATTGGTAGTGCAACTCTGAGCAACTGAGGTTGTTTTCTTACTCGTGTATATTAGTAGTATAATTTCATGCATACACATTCACACCCTACGATTCTATATTCTATAGCAATATTCTCGACCTACTTTTAACTTACACGGGTAACATTTTTCTTATAAAATGTTAACTCATGCAGTAAGCATTAAGCGACACTTACTTCTTTAAGCTTCTCTTGTCTAAATAGTCCGTTAAAGAATTTAGCAAGATACTATAAGATATGGCTATCTAGTCCAAGATTTGCTTTGGTTGTTGAGAACAAAATGTAGATTTAGCTATTTACAAACTTTTACCAACCTCATGTCCTTTTCATTTCCTGTTAAATACTTAACAGAATACAGCTGCTTGAATTTGATTCGAAGTAACAGAAGTGAAAAGGTTCTATTTGAAATTTTCGGTTATAACCTTGTCCTCTATTTACCATACATTTAGGTTCTTTAAAGAGCTTTCTCATGTATAAATATAGAAGAGTGTGTTAATTAATATATCATTACCTTGTATTATAATTTTTATTTTATTGATTTTCATTTTTAGGTTGTCGGGGACCGCAAAGGTGCCATATTTGGTGGCTTGGTTGACGCACCTTTGAGACCAACAAACAGTAGAAGGTATCAGGTAATGCTGGACTCTCAGCTTTCTACTCGAGGCTGAAATAATGTTCTTTTACTCTTTTGCCCCGAAATTGAAGCCGAGCTTGTTTCAGGGCACAAAAGATTCATTCGTCTTCACAAATATCTCTGGAAACCCTCTTGTTTTCCGTCCTACAGGTATCAACTGTTCCTTGTTCTCTTTCTAGTTGCATTTACGTACAATTCTTTCTGTTTTTAAAACAAACAAAATGTTGAGTTATATCTAGATCACAGGATGCTTGCTTGGCAGCCTTCAATGGCATGCTGTATTATTTATGCATTATTTGCATTTCCTACTATTATTTTGGGGTTTAGTTGGCCAATCCAATATATCTAATCATAGTAGAGCATGATACACATATAATGCAAGGACACTTTATTTGTGACTAGTTAAGCCGTTTGGTCTTGTATATCCTTTTTGCCTCAAATATATACTCTTATTTTATCTACTTTGATGAGTTTGTGCTTCAATAATTGTAGTATGAAATCATTGTTTTAATGTTCACATCTATCTGAAAATTGTAAAACAGGAATGAATCGCTATTTTACTTTGTGCTCTACGGATTATTTAGCGATGGGTGGTGGCGGTCATTTTGCGCTCTATTTGGATGGGGATCTGTAAGTTTTTCTATTACTTTATTTCTAGATTATATCTCTTAACACACACACACACACACAAGGTCCCTTTGTCCCACATATATAGGTTGTCAATTTCCTAAATGTGGTACTTCTTCAATTAATTTACTATTATGTCCCTATTTAAGACTAAAACATTAAATACATTAGTGTACGACGGTCATTAAATACGAGTATAGTAGCAAATTTAGTTTCCAAATCAACTTTTCCAACAATTTTCTTAATGTCTCTGAAAAACCAAATCAACCTATATATTGGACAGAGGGAGTATATTATTTATCATGTTCGACTTCAGCTTTGGTAATAATCCTCACTGGCTCTCACTTCAGCTTGAGTGGATCAAGTTCGTCCTCAGAAACCTACGGAAACCCTTGCTTGGCACGATCCCAAGATTTTGAGGTGAAGGAAGTTGAGGTACTCCAACATGTTACAAAACCGAAAGATTAATAAATTTTGAATAAAATTATTTGATTAGTCAACTATGATAGTCGTTTTGTTTTGTGCAGCTATGGGGTTTCGTATATGCTTCCAAGTACGAAGAGATGGTTGCTTTATCACAAACAGAGGCCCCCGGAATTTGCCATTTGTAGATAATTGTGTGATCACTTCAAGAACTAACTGAAATCGTTACAGCTTGTATATATCGATCAATCCTTCGTTTTCTGAAGGCTTTTCAGTTTTCATACTTGTAGACATGTGTACTGTGTTGTATATGAAATGAAGAATTTTGGCTAATATACAGAACTTTGTCACTATTGCCGAAACATTGGTGTTAATTGCAGCACTTGAAAATTGTGAATTTGATGTCTTAGAACTTGTTGTTTTCGATTGTAAGCCATGTTTAGAATCAGCAAATCATATTGTAAGGGAATTGAATCGAGTCGAATGCGCCATTTTGAGCTTGTTTGAAATGCAATTGAGTTTGAAGTAAAGTTTGAACTTGTTTGGTTATTAATTGAATCAGGTATAAATGAGTTCTAATTGAATCAAACACAACCTGAATTTGAGTAATTTGATTTCTTTACCCTAGTTTTATGTTTGTGTACTTATCTAGCTTAAGTCGAATCTAAAATTTATTTTAGCAAAAATACATTGAAGATTATTTGAGTAGTTTGAAAAGTAAGTTCAAAATTGTTTCACACTCTTTCAAACCAAGCTTGAACAAGCCTTTATTGGATAATTTCGAATCCAAATATCTGAGTAGTTTGATTTGATTATAGAACACATAAATGTATACATTATGAACAAATGTATATATAAATAGTAAATAATGTGCATTAAACGAATAGCAAAATCAACTGAGGAAAATTAAACTCAAAATATAAGACATCAAATGAAAAAAAAGGAAAGCAAGATTCATTTAGCAGAAAAAGGGTATATAATGTGAAATATAGATGCTTGTAAAAGATCCATCTTTGTAATATAAAGTGATCATTCACCAGAAAGCTGTATGGAGAAAAAGAGACGCTATTGTTTATGCTTACGCAGAAATTCTTTCATCTGGCCGAAGACTTCTGCTTTCACCACAAGTCGCATCCTCTTAGAGCTTTCCCACAACAAACCCCCGTATTCTCGTGCAAAGTCACAAGCAGCCTCAAACACTTCCTGAAAATCAACGGTCAGGATAATATTACGAGTAGGGCATACATACCCTTTATGGAAAACCAGCTCAGAAGTTAAAATGCATACCCTTGATGGAAATTCATCGATAAAGCTAGCAGGCATAATCTCAACTCTATTCAAATCCGCTTCCCACAACCTAATCTGGTTGACAGCATTGATCAAAGAAGAAATATTAAACGTAAAAGTTGGCAATGTCTCTGATATGTATAAATATAAATATGCAGGGATGGATTTTCTATACACCACAGAGAAAAGAGAGAACCTGATCAGTGACGTTTTCTGGTACCGAAGGTATTTTCTCAGCAACCCGTGGATGAGCATTTTGCTGAAGAAAAGATACTATCTGCATTCGACATACAAGTAAATAATATAACAGATTCTCTATTATGTGTGATGAGAAAGATGGAAAAACAAGATTGCTGTTTTTTTTTTTTTTTTTGATGTTGATAAAAAAAGTCTACTTCATGAGGTACAAGTTAAGACTAACATGGTTTGATACCAATTGAGATCCATCAAATTATTACTAGGAGAAAATCTCAATATTAAGACTTCAGGTCCAACAAGTAATAAGAGACTCTGCTAATTAGATTCATCATCAACACTTGGGGTTGAATGATAATCAAAATCTCAGAATGCTATAGAAACAATGGAAAACTGGAGAGGGTGGATAAGCATGCCATTCATCTTTCCTACGATGTTGATGTTTACTTCCAAAGAATTTCTGGTATTTGATTAGCTACCAAAACCATTTCAAGAGGCAAGCATTAAGCAGTCAAGATACATCTGAATACTAAGATCGAGCTTGAGTGCTTATTAACATGAATGCTGAATAACACCTTAGACAGTAGAAGACCTAGATTACAACTTTAGAAGGTAATACTTGCCTGCTCAGCAGTAATGCCATTTAGAAATGCTTTATACAAGCTTTCTTTTGTAATTGCGCCCACAATGAGGTTAGGAAGCTGGTACTCGATCCTGTAATTCCAGTGTAAGATGGCTTTCACAGACGAATATGAAGAATTTAACATTTTACAAGGTTTGATTCAGATCTATGTAAGGGTATACCATTATTTCAAATATTATGCAACAAGCAATACATTTGTAGTCTGTGAGACGATTTTATGCACCACAAAATAGACGTAAGTTTTCATCAATACCAGTTCTGAAAGGCCAAGTTAAAAAGCTAATTTAAATTGTCTCTAGAAGAAATGATCAATATAGCACCTTATCTTGCAAAAACAGTCAACCAATGAACTTTTACGTAACAAAAGTAAGAAAACTTCATCTACAGGTAACAAAGAAAAAGGAAAGAACTAGGGCAAATGAAACCTAAATAACTTCTAAGATTGCAACCAATAAAACGAGACATAAAAATTCTTAAGAGATTGGTATTACTGAATACACAAGAATTTTTCAAACTTGTCCCATCTTGAAAGGTGTCATTCAATAAATCCAGAACATCTTGGGTGACAGGTGATCCATATAAACAATGACCAAACAAAAACTAGACATTAAATGTCATAATTAGGGAAGCAAGATTCCCTTCCCTAAGTGACAACCTTCAGCTGAAATATATAATTTGTGAAGCAAACTGATGACATACCTTGAGAACAGGCGCAAGATCTCACAATGCAACTTAGATGTTGAATATGCGTACAACCGAAAGTTTGTTTCCACGACAACAAACCCCTGATGAAAGGAACCCCCCAAAAGAAAAGAAGAGAGAAGAAAAGGCAACAAAAGGCTTTTAGCATTTTAAAGGAGGAATCTGATCTGCATCACTCAAGAAAATAATATGTAGAATAAAATATCTTCCATAAAATATCAGAAAATTCCAAAGTTTGTTTGTATAAAATAATGACTGACATAAATAGACCAGCTGTACATTTACAGTAGAGTAAACAAATTCTAAAATAACATACCTGTTTTCGGGTTGTTGTATCAGCTAAGCTAATGGAGAGATTTGTTGCTAATTTAGTAGGAATGAACCAACCCTCTTTCCTGCCCTGTAAAGCAGATTTACTGAGGTTGATGGAAGATCAAAGCCGGCAAGTATTAAAACGATAAGCAACTAAATGAAGCTACAACCTGCTGGAGCTTTACCAATCCCAAATCAACAAGATCCTTTATTATACTCCGCTGTGTATCAGACAAAGTGTTTAAGTTATATGCCTACAAAAAAAAGAAAGCATTTCTTCAGAATCACGGTAAGGCTGAAACTCCTTGCATCTTTTCATCATTTAGTTCCTGGTCTTGTGGATGAGAAGATTAAATAATTACACTGAAATTACAGAATCCTATAAGATTTAAGACAAAAAAACAAAAATACACTAGAACTATTGTCTTGACAAATATAGGTTCACCATCAAGTATTAGAAATGTTAATATCACTTATCTAATTATTATACCCAGCATAAAAAATCTCAACCTAATACCTTGCCCATCATATGAAAGCTGAGCTCCAGCAGGAATGATATAAGGTCAGCCGTATCCACACCATGCTCCTACAAATGATGATGAAATTGAAAAAAAAAAAATTCGAAAAAAAAAAAGCTCATAATGTCTTACAAATGAAACCCAAAAATTTCAGTCTTGTTGCAAAAAATCAGAAATGCCAAAAAGAACACCTAAGAGAAGTTCTTCAAAGCTAGTAAGAGTAAGAAGGGATACCCAGCTCTCAATCATTCAGCATGTCATCAGATATTGGAGGCAAACTAAAAGCTTCTCCGTAATTATAGAATAAATTTGTTAAAGAACCAAGCCTTAATGGAAATGCATGAAAATGTACGTCCATGCTCGGTGGCCAGAAGCTCAAGAGGCAAATATTATCCTGCCTCATTTTACAATAACATAAATCCACAATTGGAACAGCTAACTTAATCAAAATTTGGTCTTGCCTGCTTAGTTATTTTCTTGGAAATGTGAAATACTAGTATCAACAAACTTAAAAGTGTAAGAAAGTTGCAAGAGCAGTCAACTCCAAAAAAAAAGGACAAAAAAAAAAAAAAAAGAAGGTATAGTTACCAAATAAAAAGAAAATCCATAAGTGAAGAGGGCAAAATCAAAGTAAAAAAAGGATAATGATAGCTTGAACACACAATTACCTCACAGTTAGTTATATATTCTCTGATTATGTACCAAAGTTGTGCATTTGTGTCCATCAGCTGTTAAATGCATTTGTCAGTAATAGCTTCACTAAGAAACACACATGAGCTAAGGTTATTAAACTCATACCAGAAACTGGAACCCGCTCTCTGTCAATTTTGGTGGTTCCCTATCATCTCTGAAAGCCAATGCAATATTTCACATGACCCGATTTAGTATTTTAAGACTTTACAGAAAAAATAAGTATTGGATGCAGAAAATACTTTTGATTCAGAAGACCACGCTGGAATACTTTCATCATGGAAGAGCTTATGTTTGTTGACCTTTCCGCTTCAGAAGAGTTTATAAGGTGCAGCAAGAAAAACTGATTTTCCACAATTTTGCAAGTCATAAAAAGAGAGGCCAAACTATTTAGGTAAACTGTAGAATAACCAGACATGATATTGACTCATTTATGGATTGTCTTTCTGTTCTACGCATTAAACAAAACTTTCAATAAATACAAATTAAACAAAAAAAATGGACAAAACTTTGCCACTTATAGAAGTGATGATAATTAGTGGCCATCATATAATCCACTGAGCATTAGTGCATGCCAATACAGAACTATCAAAGATGTAAACAAAAACCCACACCTCCCATTGTTGAACAGCATAGACATCTAACTCCTCCAAGCTGGGAAGCCTTACGGTTATGTTTGAAGGCATTGGTTCTCTAGGTAAAACTCCACTGTAAATCCCAAGGTTATATCATATACATTATTTTAGGATAAACAAGATATAGTTTATATAAGCAAAAAATGAGAAATATATTTAAAACTTAACCTTACCCATGCACTATATGCTTCTGGAGATTACGCTGAAATGTTGGATTAAATAGGTAAGTAGCTTCTTTTTTCCTGCCACAGCAATAGAACAGATAAACCTAAGTCATGCTTAAGCAAGATTGTGACAAAGTGAATCAGTGCAATTAAGAAAACATGACTTAAATGAAGTGCCAATACAGAATATGTTGATGCAAACATGTGCTTTCAAATGAGAAATGATCAGAAAAGAAGGTAACACTAGAACTAGACAAGCTTTATATTGAATAAAAATTGAGAAGATACGTTCAGTACCGTTCAACAGTTTCAGTCAGGATTCTCAGCTGAATCAATCTGTCTATAGCTACTCTGTGCTTTGAGGCCCCATCAGGAAGAACCCATTCTTCCAGCCACTTGGCCAATACTGGTCCATCCATGTACAACAGCTGCAGGACATACTTCTTTGCCAGTGGAGGCAAAGATCTGAGTATAGAATCAGAAAAATTCAATATCAATAGTGAGAATCTGAAGAATTATTAAATAAAAGTGTAGGAATGGATAGAGCTGAACAAAATAAATTCCACAATTTACCTACATCACAATGTTGTGTCCTCACCACGATATACCAAAACAAGACAAAGAAAAACTCTAATGCTGTTCAATAGTTTTTAAGAGAATACAAAGAACATGAAATACTTACATCAAAAGGGTATCATGATTAATAGAACACAATATTAAATTGTTCACCATTGTGTTCAAACATGAAAGATTACATCAACCAAAGTGGTTACAAATCAATATATGAAAAAGTTGTGCTAGTTGGACAAGCATATGACTCAGACAAGGTTTATGCATGAACATGCATGCGGATACAACCTATGCCAAACATGACATTTAGAGTCTTTCAGACAACAAAAAGAGAAAATATCAAGCACTAAGTGGGTCACAGGCAAATCTGGGACATGTCAAGATTCTTTTGTTAAAATTTACAACAGGAAAATAGTTGGAAAAAAATTAATTGTTGGAAAAAAGGTCTGTTAAGTCTCGGATTTGTGCTCCTCCCTCCCTCCCTTTATGCATTTGTTATCCTCTCTAAATAATCATTTTTGAATATCAACATCAGCGTAGACATCAATTAAACCTATTTGAACTGGATAAAGGGACTTCAATCTTTATGAAGGCTGCACATAAATATAAGTAAAAAGAGAACACATATTCAAACAGACATGGTGCATGGTACTTGGTAGTATAACCTGAGGATGGCTTCACATATGAATGAGTTTTCATATAGCTTGTCGAGTTTCATAGCAGGCAATGATGCCACCATGTCCATAAAATTTCTCGCCACAATTTTCACTTGAGGCATATTTGCGCCCTGGCTATTTAACTTCCAAACTTCAACAGATATACAGATAGACAAGAACTTCCACGTGAATCACCAAAAATATTCAATTTCCAATTCTTGCCATCCCTAATTTCTCGAAACAAATTCCTCAATACTTCTCCAAATTTAACTGATCCACCTCTGCACACGTAATGCTGCCACTCCCCTACTGTTTAGGTCGATGTCTAGTGACGTGCTTTTCAGAGAAAGATGCCCAATGGCCACTTGACCACTCAAGCTCGAATGCTGAATGTTAACACTTAATCGTATTAAAAAAATCATCAAAATAATTTTTGTGAAGAACTATGAAATGCAGGATGCTATCTTTCACTAACATATTTAAATATTTCATATCAAGACATAATTCAGAGAGTTAAAAGTTTGATACATCTCGCTAGCTACACAGTCAAAGAATTGATAAAAAAATAATTTCTGGAAATAAGAAAAGATCAAATGAGGAAACCGAACCATAAAATTGCAGCCAAATTGGAATAGGAAGAAGAGAAGTTCCCTAACTCAAAGGTCGGAGACCGGTGGGCCAAGCAACGACGGAGACGGCGGTGGCGCGTGAGTGGGATTTGTGGCGGACTGATGGACGGTGGCGACTGATGGAGTTTTTGGCCTTTAAGATGTGTGCAGTTATGAGTTATAACTTACGAAGAAATGTCTGATTACTAATTTCTACATTTTACTGAAATTTAAAGAATTATTATCTATACAATAACATCTACAAAATTATAAATTATATTAAAAACTCATAAAATGTACGAGGGATCAAATCTAAATTTAATCAAGCATGGTGTAATACAGTAATAGTATATTAAAGCTTTAAATAGTTTAATCTTTTTTATTAGGCTATTTTTATCAAAAGAAAATCCCAATTTGGTTTTACAATAAATTTATTTTAACATTTTATTTTGTAGAAGATGAAGCAGGGATTTAACAAAATCTTGTAAATTTTTTAATTTTAATTAGAAATTATCGTTACTAATTAGTTTATACAAACCCATGAATAATTAATTTTGAAAAAAAAAAAAGAAGAAAAAAACTTATTTTGAAAATTAACATATTTTCTCATCCATCACCCAATAATTGTTGGGCTAGGCCCCAAAGTTTGGGTCAAATGTGAAATAGTTCATTTGGACAGCCCAATTGAGTAAAGTATAAAATAAACCAAAAAGCCCAGGCCCAACATTAAACCCTTCAACTCGGTGACAAAAAATGGCTTAACAAATAACTATCCGCCATTACTGTGTCTGTGAGCTCCAATTTCTGCAATTCTCTGGAAGCTGAAAATGGGAAGCAGATTGGGAAGAAGAGTCGTACATTTTGCGAATCTACCCATAAAGCTTCTGATGCCCTCATCCTTTTCAAATATCACCGAAATTGCCCTCAAAACCATCCCCTCCGCTTCCAAGGTGCGAAGTTCAATTTCATGAATCGTGTTTTGTGTGCAGAAAAACTGTTCCGTTTGCTGATTATTTTTTCTGAATTAATTTTGCAGATAGAGATAAAAAGGGTTTTGGAATCGTTGTACGGATTCCAGGTGGAGAAAGTGCAAACCCTAAATATGGACGGGAAGAAGAAGAAGGTGGGTGGGATATTAATTGCGAGACCCAATTACAAGAAAGCTTACGTGACGCTTAGATACCCGTTGTCGATAAACCCTGAGCTTTTTCCGATCAAGGTAATTGAAGAAGAAAAGAAGAACATCACCAAGCAGTCAAAATCTAGCATCGTCGAAGACCCGGAAGCTGTGAAGAAGTCGCATTGGCTCGATGAAAAGCGCGACAACCGCAAATTTAAGGCGCCGGAAGGACGTTCTTTTGGGAGGCGGATCAGTCGCGGTGATGAGAAGGTGGGGGCTGAGTCGGCGGCGAAGTTTCCCTGGAGTAGCATGACCTCATTTAGGAGGTAATGCTTTGAATATAATGGCAGAGTTAAATGCGACTAGGTGTTTGATATAATGTCGCACTGAGATTAGTGTAATGTTTCAATTGTTTTTGTCGACGGGGTCTTGGAATTTACTGGATCATAGTGCTCTGCAAGATTTTTTTTTCCTTTTCTTTGGACGAATTATGAACTCCTTGGCTTCTGTTTTTATTTGTAATAATGGCGTTTAAAATTAAGCTTCAGTTACTCCTGTTATACTTTTCAATGATAGTTATGCCGGAGTGTTTTAGTGAGAGCATAAAAAAAAAAAAAAAAATCTTTGTGGCACTTTTTTTTTAAGTTCTGAATTTTAAATTCAGTTGTGTTTAGTTTTCTCCTCCGATATACTATTACTGCTGGCATTTTCTGGTTGTGGATGCTGAGTTGATAGATTGATCGTGCTGTGATAGCTACAATTCATGATTATGTTTGAAGTAACTGCACGAAAGGTATGAGTTTGAAAGTTTAAACTAGTGGAATTACGTTACTTTAAACACGTTAAGGATACCTCTTTTAATGAAATGAACAAGCATCGGTATCATTTGGTTTTCTGGGCAAGTTAGTTTATTTAATATATTTTTGGGGTCTTGATTTGATTTATTATGTAACTGCTCACCACTCAGATTTTATGATGAGTTGATTCCTTCTTTTTTTTTTTTTTTAGGTAAACTCTAGTTGTCACCTCTATAGGTTGGAGACTCAGTTTTTTATTTGTTTTTAAGTAACGCAGTTTTATGATTCTTAGGTGATTCTATAGATTTTACTCTTGAATCTGGGCTGCATATAAACCTGCATACAACACACAATCAGCACTGGATGCTCTCAGGATATGTACAACTTCGCCTTGGGCTTAAGACTAGGAACTGATACTTCCTATATTACACATACGTGGAAAAGGATGATTTGAAATTGCATATGCAACATATATGATTGGAACATGAAACACCAACAGTATCTTATTATGTTCTTAAAAGCATAGTATTTTATGACTCCTGTAATAGACGCCCTTCTAAACAACGTTGTATGTCCCTAGGCCTGGGGAAGTTTCATATATATCTTAACCAATGTGGAATCACAGAAAATATTTGATTGAGACTCTCTAGTAAGCCTAACCAAACTCAGGGGGCTTATACAGCACGATCGGTGCAAGTATTGAGTTTTGAAGATATTTACAGGGATATCACATTCAAGATTTCTCAGGATGCTGATTGCCTTCGAAGAAAGCTACCTCTGCGGTTATGTTTTTGCCTGTTTTGACTTTCATCAGTATCTTCCCCGTCTAGTTTTATATTGAAAAGAGAGGATTTTCTGATTTTCTGCCACCCAACTGTCCAACCTGATGTTCTCCTTTGCTTGAAATTTTGCTTATGATATTCTTGTCGAAACTCTGAGTAATCTCTTTGCATCTCAGCCATTTGTGCCTTTACTTTCTCAAGTTCTAGTTTGAGGGCTTTGACCTCTTTGTTTGTTGATGACTGACTACTTTCCTGATCCGACTTGTCAGCAGTTTCTATTTGATTATTTCCTTGTACTGCGGCTCTTATTTTCATTTGCTCCGAGAATAAGACCTGAGTATCATCTCTTCGTATGTCATAAATACAGGTGAATACTTAACTAAAGGCTTCAATACAATCATATTATGATTTTTTATGTGGATCAGATTGCAAAAGGCAGGATGTGTAATCCAGGTTTCTGGCTGTAACCAATGAATGCTTGTGTGTTAAAGTTGATCTTATTTCGTATTTCTTGGCTGAAATCAATCATATAAAATTACCTGAATCATGGTTCTTAGCGGCAGTCTGTCATTTTTTGCTGCATGTGCATATGCGTCTATTGAAAGCTTTATACAGTTCATGACTTTGCATAGCCTCCTCCGTTCATGGTCCGATAGTGATGGGTGAGTCTATAAATTAGAATATCAGTTATCAGGTCATTTGAAGAGAGTAAATAAATGCAATGCAAGAATGAATTGATAGCAGATAACCTTGAGATAGGTGTCAATAGCTCTGTAGAGGCCATCGTCACTTGTTCGAGCATTTTCAGGCAGGGACTGAGCTAAAAGCTGGAACTTGGTGATCGACAGCTTAGGATCTAGTGCAATTTCTGCTAGGTAGCTGTCTAGAAGTTTACTTATGGCCAACAGTACAGGATTATGCTGCTGTTGCTGTTGTTGTTCATATAGTAAAAAGTATTCAAAAATCCTCTGCACTACCTCTGTGTTATACATAGATTGTTCTTCACTTGAACTGGACCAAGGATATGCAATTAGGCAAGGATGTTAGTGGAACTGGTTGTTATTAATCTATTGAATTAGGCTAGGCTACGATTCTAGTATTCTTAGAAACGTTATACATTTAGATTATCGAATTTGAAATTTGAGAAGGAAATGTCTTACTTTACCAGCTTCCCTTGATCACCTGCTGCATAACTAGGTATAAGAAGATCATTGACATCCGCACCTTCTAATACCAGTCCAACTCTCTTTTCAAGCTCTGATATTAATGCTGGTGATGCAGAGTAAAGTAATGCCATCTTTAACATCTTCAGAAGGAACTTACAAGAAACGGCTTCTCTCTGAGGAGGTAGTAAGCTCACTAGGCTTTCTACTATCATTCGTTTCTCTTTTGTTGGTCCGATTTCCTCTTCCTGTTTCCTGCCACTGATAATATTCCATTGCATCTCGTTGTTTCTTCCAGCGCCTTTCCTCTCGGACTCTATGTAGAGCAGCCATTTTTCCCCGAATTGAGCGATGCAAGAACCGATGGTTTCAGGTTTCGTTCCTTTTGCCTTTAATGCTGTTATAATCCTTGTGAAATAATCAATTCGAAGAGTGCTTATGTCATCAAACCACCACTGTTCTCCATTTACTATCCCTCCTATTGTTGAAGTTTCTCCAGAAATCTTCCAAGCAATTGTATGACAACATCTTCGAACAATTTGAATGTTCTCAGCCCATGGTGATAGAGTTTCACATGAATTGAGGACTGTAATAGAGTCTCTCCAGGAAGAGAGTACTACAAAAGTTAAGAAAGCTTCAGTTTTTGAGATTAGGTTCCCTTCTTCCAGTGCTTCTGTCATTTCTAGGTATTCCGATGCACATCTTAGAGCTGCTACATTACTTACATTCAAGCTTATTGGGAGACCGTAGCAAAATTTCGTTACGATTTCAAATGTTTCAGATCCACCTGGAAAGTCATCAAGCTTGAGATCGCAACCTAAATATGATTTTGGAGGCTGATGTTCTATCCGGCTGAAATAGCCGCACTTGGACATGAGTGCGTGCTGTTTCAGAAAAGTTAAGAAATCATAAATCCAAAATAATTTTGAGCTAATATAGTTGAAGTTTTTATTGGGGCATGAGTGCAATTCTATGATTTTTTTCCTGAGAGAAGTATGATTTACTTGGCGTTCGTAACCTGCAGTGACTGTATTTGCTTGATTTTCATTATGAATAACTTGAAACTTATATGTGCATCTATGTTAAATGTGTCCATGGTATAGAATATATATAGTCTACCTATTATTCTCAACTAGATTATTAACCTTAGAAGTGTAGTTCTGTATATGTTCTTGTCTAGTTACAAATATGCTCTCTCTTTGTAGATAGATAGATACCTTGTGCGCATAGAAAGTGATGTCTTGAACTTGAATTGACAGATCCGTTGGCATCTGAGACATGGCGGACCTGTCCAAGCACGAGTGCTGGATTCAGTTGGAAAACAGCGAAGATATATGAATTTTTTGAACTTCATAGATACAAAATAATCATGATCTCACAATTGTTACCATGAATGTTCTTTCTTCTCAAAACCATCTGCCTTTGTAATGAACTTAGCTGGAACTGCTTTCTGGTGATCATTTTCTCGACTAACGCCATCAGAGTCACTCAGTGGGCTCTGTGGCTGATCCAGCTGGACAGAAAGCTTCTTCTCCGTCTCTTCCGATTGCTTCATGCTGGTAATGTAATGCTTTGCTTTTCTTCGTTTCTGGATTGAATGAATGGGGGGAAGGAAGTGAGTTAATGTTTGAGGGGTGAGTTTGTGGATGAAGGAAGTTTTAGCAGTGAGTGCCATTAAGGAGGTTGTTGAGTGGTTTTTTCGACATCGTTTTCACTGGAATCTCAGTTTTGACAACTTGTCTGTTGGAATGTTTCTTGTGATTAGTCTCATTCGTTTTGATTGAACTACGTATGACAAAACTTGACCAATAGATACTATTACTTTTCTGCTAATTATGGTACCAATATATACACTACTCTAAAGTCTTGTTCTTCATAAAATTTTATTGAGAAATTGAAATTTGTTATGTGTTGATGGTTGTTATCACCTCTTTATGGAATAACGTATACCTCAAGTGATAATTTAGCAGAGCTGCCTTGTTATTAAGCACGTGAAACTCTCTTGTTTGTATTTTGTATTTTGTTATGTTGTTATATATGTATAAATAAATATAATAACATTCATATCTATGAATCCAAATGGCGAATACAGAATGAAAAAAAAAAGATCACATGCACATTCCAAGAAGTTAAATTATATATATTCACATGAATTAAGATGAATAAAGTTATTTAAAAAAAAAAGAAAAAAAAAACCTGAAAATATAGTTGACAACTTGAGTCCCACCCAAAAAATGAATTAGATGGGCTTCGCTTTGTTGGACCAAAATAATGGACCAATTGGGCTATCCCGGTTGGTCGGATATGCCCAACCCAATTATCCTATGTCGACCCAAGGCCTCATATGTTAGGCCCAATTTTAATCAAGAATTTAGTTTTCCTTTTCATATGAATAATTTGTTTTATGCCCTTTTCACACACATATAAATTCATCCACCATCCATATTGGTTGTTTCCTTAATTCTCTTTCCTGAAATTTCTCGGAGTGCATCCAGATCTGTTAATCATCATCATCATCATTCATCATTGTTTTCATCAAATAATACATGCATACTGCTACATTCTAGAGAGAGAAAGAGAGAGAAATGGCGGCGGTGGTATCACCATTAGCAAAGTACAAGCTGGTGTTTCTTGGGGATCAATCCGTCGGAAAAACCAGCATCATCACCCGATTCATGTACGATAAATTCGATACAACATATCAGGTATTTATTTTCATTTGAATCATAAATATATATATATATATATATATATATATATATATATATTAATTTAGCTTGAAACCACTTTTTTCTGGAATGACTATGAATAACTATGCAGGATTGAATGAGATCGTCTTTTGTATTTAAGATAAAACAAATTCTTCCTTTACGTTCGAAAAAACTGAAACTATAAAATGTCCCAAGCAAAAAATGCAGAATTTGATATTAAAATCTTTGATGTTATTTCACATACAAATCCAGGCTACAATTGGCATAGACTTTTTGTCCAAAACAATGTACCTAGAAGATCGGACAGTTCGCTTGCAGCTTTGGTAACATTCTTCTTCTTTCCCACCATAGATACATCAAATTATAATAATAGAAGGATTTCAGTCTTCTCCATGCTGCATCTAACGCTTGATTATATAAAATAAATAGTGGATTATATAATATATTTAATATGAAGAATTTCATGCAACTGAAACAGCATGCATGCAATTATGTTATGATGTTCAAAATTAGACATTGATTAGATGATTTGAGTGGACAGGGACACTGCTGGACAAGAAAGGTTTAGGAGTCTTATTCCAAGCTATATCAGGGATTCTTCTGTCGCAGTCATTGCCTACGATGTTGCTAGTAAGTCCTCGTTTCTGGATTGATGATTGATGCTATATTCATAGGAATTTGATAAGAACACATTACATTGAAGAGATTGTTTCTTTTATTTAAATGGTTTCACAGATAGGCAGTCGTTTTTGAACACTTCCAAGTGGATTGAGGAAGTAAGAACAGAACGTGGTGGTGATGTTATTATTGTTCTTGTAGGAAATAAAACTGATCTTGTTGATAAAAGGTGAGTTAAATACATGCATAATCTCACTTAATTTCACTCTTAGGATTATATATAGAAATCACTGATCTTGTGTGTGTGTGTTTATGCAGGCAAGTTTCAATCGAAGAAGGAGATATTAAGGCTCGTGAGTTTGGAGTCATGTTTGTAGAAACTAGTGCTAAAGCTGGCTTCAATATTAAGGTATAAGAATTTATACCTCAAATTGTGTCCAATTTACTCTGACTCATATATCTAATCCAACAATGCAAAGACATTATCTTGATGTTGCATTGTATTGTAGCCTCTGTTCCGAAAGATAGCAGCTGCATTGCCAGGCATGGAGGCACTTTCTACGACAAAACAGGAGGATATGGTGGACGTGAACTTGAAGCCGGCTACAAACGCCAACCAGAACAATCAGCAAGGAGGAGGCTGCGCATGTTAGAGATCGTTTCGTGTTTGGTGAAAAACATAGCAAGGAAGTCTTCAATATAGCTAACTTTGTTGTCTATCTAATTCTCATAGAGAATAGAGTTTGAGACTGGTTTTTGGTAGCAGTTTGGACAGCTATGAAACAGGTTTATACTGTTGTGTAAAACAAACACAAAAAGGGGAGTTTAGTTCATGCTCAAGTAGAGATTTATATATAGCAAACTAAAAGGCCAAAATTTGCCCCCTTTCAATTTTTGATGTTTTGTAATTAGCTGATTTAACTTATTGTTCTATTATGTCACTTCAACTTATCACACCACTTGACCACAAAACTGCTAATTGTTATCTTGAGAATTTATTTACACACGAGTGATACAAGTCAAGGTGCGTAGAACACCAGTCTATTATTATGGTAGAATTTGAATTTATTCAAATTGTTGTTTTGAAAATACCCGTCTTATTTGCACTTGGAGTTTGATTTGTTCAGTTCAATCGGTAAAAAAATGGCCAAAACCAGTTTAACAAGCTAGTTATTTTACTCAATTTTTTTTAAAATTTATTTATATTTTTTTAGCTATTTAAAGATTTTATTAGAAAGTTTAAATACAATATTCCAATAAATCATGTGTGTGTATACACGTTTTTTTTTTTTTTACTTTAGAATATATTTTTCTCAATACGTATATTTTTTATTATACTTAAAATTTATTAAACAATAATCATCATATTTTGGTAGTTGCGTGTTTCTTTATCTACCAGAAAATAATAACAATAATAATCATTGAACAAACACCATATTTTAGCGAAAAAGAATACAACTAGGTGAACCAAGATATAAAACAAAACTATTGTATACAAATAAGCATTCATGGGAACATCCAAAATACCGTTCCACAATGACCAAAAACATAGGATGGAAGCAAATCTAAATAAATCACAGAAAGAAAGATGTTATCCCTAAGTAATTCTTGTACAGAAGATTGGAGTATGACCAAATATTTCAAACATTACCAGATGCATCAGTTATCAGTCTCACTTTCAATGTCAGATATATCAGGATTAACGATCCAATACTAGACCTGTAAAGGAGGACATAAGTTTAGATGCGAGTTATGATTATAAAGCATCTCAATCCTGAGAAATGGGGAAGTAAAGGAAAGAAAAAAGAGACATAATATTGAGAGAGATGAATTGGGAGTTGAAGTAGAATTTCGAAAGAAACTGAAACATTCGAAGAAGTGGTGATGCCAGTGAAGTTGTATCTAGAACAGTGTATCGTATTATTTTCCTTAAGGAACAAGATACATTGGAACTTACATGACTGAGAATAAGAGAACTACTCGTCTTGAATTGAAGGAGGGATATCGCTTGTACTTCCTTGATCTATTAGTAAGAGTATCATAAACTCTTTCTGCCACAACCTTATCTGTAGTACAATTGAACACAAGATAAACAAGTGAGTTTTATAAAATCCAGAGCATGTGATACAATGGTTAACAAGTAAATCCCATAAAACAGGGCATATGGTAGACCAAATGCAACTAGGAGTGCTGAAATGGAACTGTAGGTGGGAGTCACTCTATCTGACAAAATTATTTGCCTTAAGGAAAACATATTGAATGACAAGGATCTTCACTTGATAATACCCTCATATGGAAATGAAATGGTCACACACACCTCAAGTAGCACAGTGCTTGCAATTTTTGCATTTGGTGACTCTTAAAAATGAAGGCAAACAATTACGGAATAAAATGAATGAGTAAACACTAGTATCCAATTTGGACGGCACATACTTTCTTATAGACAAACTTGAGGTCTGAAAATTGGAAATCAGCCAGTAGGGCCAGTAACATTAAATGAGTATGATTTTATGTTACATCAAATTTTTTTTCACGATTTGCAGTTAGATTTTCTGTTCTTCAATCTCCCTACACTATTCCATAGCCATATGTGAGTGTCTATAACGATTTTTAAAATGAATGACCTAGAATCCATATAACAATAACTTGAAAAACTGGAGTCAGATTAGTTGTGTTAGAATAACTACCTTTTGAAGTGATCTTAGGAAAATCTGGGTTTTGTTTCATGAACAACTGCATGAATTTTCCTGTCAACCGTAACCAGATCACTTTCTGCAGCGCCCTCTGCAAAACAATAAAGTTTCAATTAGACTCTCAATAGTGTTGATACTGAAACGACTCTAATTAAGCCAATAAAATTGTCGGTGGACTTACAGCTAAGGTATCATCAGACTGCCAATAGCCAATAGATTCTTCACTGGATGTAGGAATTTCTGCTGTTCCTTTCTCAATATCAGCATTCAAATTGCACAGAGCATAATTATCTACTTTATCCATTAGCAGGCTAGTTTGATTTAGCAAATTGGTTTCAGGATTCAAACACATCTCACTTTTCATCAAATCAGGAACTTCCACCAGACAGACAGTTGGCATCAGTTCATCTTGAGGGTGAGTCACTCCTCCATCTTGTAACACCACCACTACACTATGGACAGTTTGGCACTGGAAAAAAAAGAAGATAAAGCAACCAAAAACCATGAAGATTACATTACTCAAGAATCAAATAGACCACAAAAAAGGGCCATCAATCATACAATGGGGAAAGAATAGAGATGCACAAATCACACAAACAATCACAATCACAATCACAATCACAAAAAAATAATTTTCGCTCGACAAAGTACCATGTCAAGAGCTCATAGTTTAGCAGCAATGGAAGATACTGCACATTTAATTTGTATTAGAGATACTTCACATTTCACAATAATTAATCACATTTCACAATAATTAATCACATTCCAGAAGTGGATAGAAAGAGAATCCTCCAAAAGATCTCATCCCATCACAGATATGGCAATTTATCCAATAAAGGGTGATAATGACATATAAAGCACACATTCCGATCAGAACGCTCCTGATTGACCTATCAACCACTTATTTGGCTTCATTTACATCCAGACAAAAATAAAAGATTATGCAGCAAAGAGTATCGTCTATACTTAATCGCCATGATTTCAATTTTCACCACAGTTAAAATTTTGAATCTACCTTGTATGTCCATGAGCTACAGTGAGAGTTCAGTTACTCCTGGAAAATTTCTCCCTGTTACTCTAAAGCCAACACAAAGAGGAAAACATTTCCAATTTTATTCCTTCAGAAAAAAAAAAAAATCTGTAAGATTTCATCAATTTTGTTCCAAAAAACCACTGTTTTGTTGGTCAACGGATAATCTCAGGAACTCAACGGCTAAAAAAACTAAAAGAAATATGAATTCTTCAAGGAAAACAAGCAGCAATGGGGGCAAATCAACACAGCTAATAACAACTCCTATTAAGAAACTAAAACACCTAAATCACATAGCTAGACCTCAATAAAATAGAAGAAAACACACACACACGGTAACAACAATGCAGTTCAATTAGGCAAAGTAGAGCAAATTCCAAATAAAGAGAAAACAAACAAATCTCACCTCTTCACTGAAATCGGCCGCCATAGCCGAAGCAAGGAAGCCAAAGCTATTTTCCGGAGAGTCCGAACCGCATTCCGATTTCGGAGATCACATAAATGGAAATCTGCATGTGAATTCGTGTGTTTACGTGTGTGTGAATTTATAAAAAACCAGCATTTGATTCTCAGTGCGTTATATGTAGTGTGTTGATGGTGGGGGTGGGGGTGGGGGTGGGGGTGGGTAAGGAGGCATTGCCAGGAAGCTCCTGATCACGATGACATTGACGATGACGACAAACATGTTCTGCCCTTTTCTCCTTTGGACAATTCTACCCTTTTATCGTTATTTATTACAAATGAATTGAAAATTTAGCTCCTTATTTAATTTCATTTTTTTATTGATTCTTGACATCAATTTAATTTTTTGATGGGTCGTTGTCTCTTGGTCTCATGCAACTAAAATTATTCATTATTCATACTCATAATTCACTACCTACTCTTA
The DNA here is from genome assembly GCA_954870855.1 of Scutellaria minor. Taxonomy (NCBI): domain Eukaryota; kingdom Viridiplantae; phylum Streptophyta; class Magnoliopsida; order Lamiales; family Lamiaceae; genus Scutellaria; species Scutellaria minor. The sequence goes on along the minus strand of OX940732.1, from coordinate 19,462,535 downwards.
GAAAGAAAATTACATATAACTATAAATCTTGGGTGCTTGATTTTGATTGATTGATAAAATAACTTCGAATTAGACGACAATAATGTTGTAAAATAATAGGTGAAAAGTAATGATTATTACTATGTGATAGATTATAATAAGATGGACCCGACCCGGCTCGAGTATTGGTGCCAAATTTAATTAATTAGTGTGATTGTTACCTCACACTAGAAAGGTACATGTGAAGGGAAGAGCTTTTGCAGTGTGACAGAATAATCAAATCAAGTAATATGTGTATATGTATTTAAATAGTACAACAAAATAAAAAAAGTTAATTAGTCACGGGTTGTGTGTAAGCTTTTGAATCCCAACATTTTGCCAGCATTACAGGCCCTTGTTTCCCATGCTATCTCAAAATGACATATACACCCTCCTACCTATGACTTTGATTTAATTTCAATCTTGTAACATTAATCTAATCCCAAGGATTTACGCAATTAGACAATAGTTCATTATTGATTTTTTCCACATATTTTCTTCTTTCACATATTTAAAGTATTTTGATTTTTGAGGAGACACGTTTAAATGCATTGGTTGAATTGATTATTTTAAGATTCTTAGGATAATTTTAGTTACACGCCCATAGAGCCTCCTAAATGTGAGTTCTGAAAGTTTTTGGTCCCAAAAAACCAAGTCAAAACCAGTTATTGAATGAAATTTATTAATGTTATTTATGACAAAAAAAAAAAATCTTTATGGTAGTAGTCACATTTTTTGAATAATGGAAGAATGCAAGAATTAATTGCTTATATATAAGATTGTAACATCGTTTAGTTGGCTAAATAAAAAAACTTTGAAAAAAAAGATTTTTTTTTTTGGAACTAATAGAGTAGTAGTAAAATGTAAGATAAAATAACAAAATGACTGGAAATCGCCAAATTTCTTGGTTGCATGCGGGGCACGTGCCAAAGTTAGGGGATTTTTAAAGTTCCAATGAAATTGAACAAATTTTAGAGATACAAGACTAAATTGATTTTAACTTGGCAGAACTGCTTTAGAGTCTGTTAACGTGACTAAAAACGATTTTTTTGTCCGGAGTTAAGAATTTTTTTTGGAAAAAGTCAAACATAAAAATAAAAATGCAGAGAGAAAAGAAAAGAGTGATCCACTAATAGAACGTTCATATAGATATTAAGCCTGAAAATATCCTCTTGACAAAGGAGTTTGTAATTGTAGCTAAACTAGCAGATTTCAGATTATCAAGATTTTACACTGTTGAAACCTCCAGGCAATAAGATTTAGAAATATTATAAGTATATTTCATCAAATCACTTGTCACCTTTCTACATGCAGCATTCAACAGAAACTATAGAGTTTCATCATCAAAGTAAACATATATCAGCAACAAATAGGGTCATGTAAATTCTAAATGGTTATAACATATGTTCAGTGATCAGCTCTGTGAAGTGCAGAAACAAATCAGTATTCCTCAGTGGAATATCAAGTATCAACAGAATCCTCTACTCAATATAAATCTATACCAATCAATGAAGATGAATCACAAGATATACAAGCCTAGTATCAGTTTCCTAATAGATCATTTGCAAAACTGCTGCTGCATACTCGATTAATGAATGCAGGTTTGGGTTCTTACCATCGATTGTATCATCGTTGAATCTCCACATTATTGCTGCCAACCAAACTGCTGATTTCTATTTCCACCAATCTGGTTTGGACCCCTGCCCCCAGAAGCTCCATATTGACCACTTTGGGTGTAATTAGGTGGAGCTCCATAACCGGCACCACTTCCTCGGGGGCCATTTGAAGGAGCGTTGTTTCCTGGGTACGGTGGAGGTCCTCGCCCCTGCGAATGTGATGGATAGGGGCCACTACTATAGGCTCCACTCTGACCCCCACGATCTTGGTAATAGGCACCGGAGGCCCCACCGGAAGGGAATCTACTAGGTCCCCCGGGTGGACCACGAGGCTTTCCATACTGATGATGACCAGGGACACCAGTCATTGCCGGCTGAGCACTGTTGATTTGATGGCCAGGCCCGTTCCAGGGTTGAGGATGAGGTTGCCCTGTCTGTTGAATAGGAGGCAAGCGAGCGTGTTGTTGTGGATGCTGCAACTTCTGTCTTTTTGCGATTTCTTCATTTTGTCGTTGCTGCTGTCTTTTCTTCTTTGTCTGGAACTCATGTGATGATTCATATTTTGGCAAACTGCACAGCGGAAAATAAAAGTATGTCGTGTTTTAATGGTAGCCAAATATATTTAAGACACTTTTGACCCACAAGATCACATTCAGGAATTCAGTGAGTTTCGATTGAGTGATTTGATAAATGGACTTGAAATCCATAATAGCAAATCCAGTGGGATGGATCCATTTATATCCATAATAGAGATTTTTTTTTTTTTTTGGTGTGTGTATGTGATCTGGGAAACGACACTAATTTGGGTGGATTAATAATTCACAACATTGCAAGTTCTTATTTTTCATAGTTCTCAATCCAAACACAACATGATCGTCAGTGCAAGAAAAAAATGATTAGCAATCCCAAGGCTGAGAGCATACTGAGAATGGGGATACAATCAAAACTAGGATTTTGAAGAAGTTTTATCAAATGTACCTTTTTGGGTCGCATGGTAACGGATCAGTCCAGAAGTATTCAGCATCTAGGGCATCCTTTGCTGCAATTCTCTTTCCAAATTGAGGTTGAAGGCAGGCAAAAAATGGGACTAAAAGAATTAGCAAAATTATAAATACTAAAATGAATAACATTTTTCATATACAATGTCATGTACTAGTCTCTGAGGAACAAGGACGACAAGTGACATGCTTGAAATAACAGAACTTAATGACTTCTTAATTTAGAAGGGCAGAGCGGAATATAAACCCTCACAAACTCCACCAGATCGAATAATTGTATTCTAGTATATACTTCAGGAAACCATGAGTAAAAACTAGTTTATCATCCCCGTCTATTTGAAGCCAGGTATCTCAAAAGGCAAGCTTTTCATTTATTTACTTCAAAAATGTTTGAACATTTTGCTGATCTGATATCAAAGATGCAATTTTCTCTTTTTGGTCTTTCTTGATCTGTTCGAAAGCATGGCATCCAGATTCTTGGAACTACTGTTATTTTCAAGTAATCTTTTTGGATACTGCATCGAGATTCCAGAAGCATGTATAGGTAAAAGACAGACAAGCATTTGGATTTAGTTGAGATGAGAAAGTGAAGTAATAACTGAAAAATCAAGGACCTCTGCTAGACCAGCTGGTTAAAAATCCTAATACACACACTAAAGTTCACGAATATCCATTGTAATTTGATAGGTTGGTTAGGTATAACTCTCACAGATTGAAATTTGACTTGGCAAAGCCAAGCCTGGTACATTTGCATATCTCACTTTCTATGACCAAGTGCATAAAAATGTTTATTTCCCCGTTCCTCTAGCCTTTTCTAAGCAGAAATTGCACACCCTTTTGCAATAGAAAATTAAAAAATACTATTCAGCAATCAATCACTCTAGTATTTTCTTCTGTCATATCACTGCAGTCATCTATCAGATATGATCTAAGTTAGTTTTTTTGTAGTCCAACCATTACTCAATAAACAGCACAATTATTGTCATCATTGTCTAACAATTGAAGTACATGGCAGTATACATCCTAACAACATCTCACATACACTACATCCTTCGAGCCTGATACAAACCAAGACACTGTATAAAGCCACATATTTTAGACAATGACCAAAAATAATTAGACCCACCAGTGTAATGCTGTTTATTTCAAAAGAAAGCAACTTTCCTGGATAAGAAAGATACCTGAGCAGGATCAAGGACCAGCATTTTCTCCAACAAATCCAAAGCATGTCGGTCAAAACTGCAGAGCAAATGACCGTTCAGCAGGCTGTAAACTACCCAGCTCAGACAATAATAGAATAATTCAAAAATTCAGCTTCAAATCTTAACTGCCTAAAAAGCTCCCGAACTCTCCTTTTCATTGGACGTGAGGGCTTAAATTTGTTATACCAAGGGATCTTGGAAACACCAGGCCATGTCACCTCATCAGGGGTTCCACAAAGCTCAAATATTTTATTTAACTGTTCGGGCTGCAATGACAGGGAATACAAGATGATATTAAGTCAACTAAAAACAAATGGAAGAATACAAAATTAAAGTGACTAATATCAAAAATTCACAAACAACATTCAAGTTTAATTCCACGCTCAACCCCAAAATCAACAGGTAAACTCCAACTAATTTATCCGGAACATTTCAAGACAACTCTAACCTCATTCTTTCCAGGTAAGATTGGTTTCCCATACAATAGTTCAGCAAAGATACAGCCGACAGACCACATGTCAACAGCTGGACCATACTTCGTGGCTCCAAGAAGTAACTCTGGGGGTCTTCATAATCAACAGCATAAAAATGGAGGTATTACTATAGTCAGGCTACCAAAAGGAATCCAAAATTAAGAATGTAATGCTCAATTAGAGAATATAAATTTTACCTGTACCACAGAGTAATAACCCTATTTGTAAGATTAGCATTAACATCATTGGAAAAGGAACGAGCAAGTCCAAAATCTGCAAGCTTCAGATTTCCCTCATTGTCGATCAGAAGATTGGAGCCTGCAATAAGGTATTATATAAACTTTGACCACTTACACAGATTCAGTTTTCTAAACATAATCATCAAATCCATGTATACCTTTTATGTCCCTGTGAAGCACTTGATTGACATGACAATAATGAAGACCTGTGAGCAGTTGCTTCATGTAACACTGCAAATCAATAATTTCAATAAATTCTCGACTTAAAGAGTAATAGTTAATATAAGTTGTATAAAAGCACGCAGACTTTTATTTGTGGAACAGTAAATCTCAGTCCAGGACGATCAGCAAGGCCAGTCAAGTCATGGTCCATGTACTCAAAGACCATATAAATGTTTCCCTTGTATTTATTATCACCTGCAATCAAAATAAGGTATCAAATTGATGCAATGCAACTTCTCAGTTCTCATGCAACAAGAAAACAGGGAGCTCCTATCATAAAAGAGCAAAGAGTTGGGTTATTACCAGGCTGTTCTTGCTCATTGGCTTCACGGCCTAGATAACATAATCACAAGAAGTTTAAAATGAGGTATGCATATCAGAAATGGAACAAACACAAAATGAAATATACTTATAAATTAATAAGTACCAGGAGATGTCACTATCTCTTTCAACTTAATAACATTATCATGCTGTAGCTTCTTCAGAATTTTAATTTCTCGAATGGCAGTAATAGGAAACTGCAGAAAAAAGAGCAAATCATGTCAGATATTTTGATGGAAAAAAAATGTGGAAGATCCGCTGAAAGCAGCTATTGGCATTTCCAACTACACTTTTCTTGGAATATTCTTTTAAGACACAATGACTGAGAAGAACAATACCCCTTCTTTTTCATTATCCATCCGTATCTTTTTTAAAGCAACAATCTCTCCAGTTCGCTTTTCTCTGGCCATGTATACTTGACTGGGAAACAAAAGGAAGTTTTCAACACAAGCATGCAAGTCAGAAGCGATATTTTGAATTAATCTAACTGCTATAACAAGGAAGAATAATGTACCCCTACTAACAATAAGGGCAAGGAGCTTTATTCCATAGAAGTTACAGAATGCGGATAGATAAAGCCTCCCCCTCCCAAGCAGATTTTATATACTTAAAATATTTTCCCAATATCGAATGCCTCCAACATATTTTTTGGATTAGAATAAAATCTTATTATTTATTATGATGCCCTATTCTCAGTTTTTCTCTGTGTGCTTTAGCAAGTGCATGTATCATCTTACAGTTACATAACATTGAAAAGCAAGGCTTCCAAATCGAAATAAGGAAACATACATTAAAAAGGGGCTGGTAAAAAAACGCACTTTTCCTATTTACTTTAAAAAGGCACAAACAAAAAATTTCGGCTAGATGATTAAACAGACAAGATATCTGCATCCAACACGTACATCATTGCTTTGAGATTTACACATGCAGGTGTCCTTAATATATCATATTAACCAAAAAGAATTTGCATTACATTCCTCATATGATGTGACATTGAATAACTTAAATTGAATTACAAGGTTACTGATCACAAAATATGGCCTTTTATGACCTTTCTTTGAAAGATATGAAATATTCATAGGTTGAATCTCAACTTGTTCACACATGTATGTTAGGGTACCATTTTAGGTAAAGCAATATCAACAGCATCAAAAGTTTATGACCTCCTCCAATGGAATATTAATAGAAATTCTCCCAATGACTTGGTAGAACAGCATTAGCACAAAGTATAAGGTAAACTATTTAAAGAATACAATATTTAGTGATGAAACAATATAAGAGGAGTATATATTAGAATGAGCTCATCATAGCAATCAACCATAAACTAGAAAAATATAGAAACAGAACATCACCTGGACTTCACAAAAAACTAAAATAAATAATTTTGTTATTCAATTGTAACAAGACATAAAATGGATGAAATTAATAACAATTAAATATCACAAATAAAAATCACAGTTCTCTCAGAGCTGTGATAAAATCCATAGCCAACAGTTCTCACAGAGCAGCGGAAAAAAAAAAATGTAAAATTAAAAAATTAATAAAAAGAGTAACAACAACACACTCAAAGCTTGCACTAAACCAACAATTCTTTCTACCACAAATTCAGACCACCATGGATATATAACTCGAACACCTTAACAAAATTTACGTGAAGATAATCCGAAAATTCAATATAATTTTATAAAAATACATCAAACACCACCAAATTATGACAGATTCTAACGAACAAGAATTCTACTGAACGAAAAAAGAAAAACAAAAGCGCCTAACCCGTAGGTTCCTTCCCCAATCTGCTCGAGCTTTTCAAAGCATTCGACGCTCCGAGAACCCCACGACGGCCACTCCTCCACATTCAACTGATTTATCGACGCCATTATCTGGAACCCCCGTAATTACGACTAGGCCTAACGATTAGAATTCCGATGACGAAAGTCTGAAATTCTGAGAGTGAATGAACGGCGAGGTCAGGTTGGGGGTAGGGGCACGGCGGCGGTTCACTTTGAGTAAAGGAATTAGTATGATTTCGGTTTTTTAGCGGAGAAAGTAACACCAAATATATGTATATATGGAAATTTTTAAAAAGAATTATTATTTAATTTAAAGGAAAATTACTTGTGCTGTACTTTAATCTTTAATTAAATAATTAATGCTTAATAGTACCTTATAATATATTTCTCCTACAAATTATATTTCATTATTCTTTTTTCTTTATTTCTAGAAATATTTCTTAATTCAATCTTTAATCCAACATGGTTATAGGATACGGAGATGACAACATTATTATAAAAATAAAAAAATCGTATAATCCAAATATCCATAAGTTCTCATTATTATTATTATTATTTTTTCAAATTAATGACGAAACTAAGATTAAAGACATATTCATACACTAAATCACAATTTATATTTCTGCCTATGACTAATTTAAATTTGAATTTCATACATGGTAAAAACTTGGAAGTGCAAACAAAATCATGCAATCATAAACATAATAAATTGACATTATGGTAAATTTCCAGATGAAAGAGGTCCAATAAATAAGACAAAAATCTGCACTGAAGATACAAAGATGAGAATGTTGTACAAGTCAGTGAAAAAGGTCTTCCAAGACATCTCTATGATAGCAATGAAAGGGCAACATTAATTAATCCGACAAAATCTAAAAAAGGAATGTTAGATTGTGGTCTGTGAGTAGTTCAAAAGCAGGATAAGATACACATACATAGTATAGAATCACATACATGACATCTTTGATCTTCCCCCTTTATTGTTGGAAAATACGGGGACAGCACGCTTGCACTATCGACTATACAATGAAACGAACCTCTAAGTGTATATACTCTCCACGTTTCATCTCGGCATGCTAGACATTTCTCAAAAATTTCCCATCAGATTTCAGCAAGGGAAGGAAGAGGATCAAGAAAGAACGTAAAAAAGGAGTTCAATGTGCTCAAAATTGCAAAAAAAAAGGGCTCCTGCAAAAATCGGAATGCCTTCACTCAGCTTGTAGTGTTACCAGCAATTAGTCTTTCATAGAATAAGATGTAACCATGATCTGTATTACTAGAGTACTCTTGCGCTGATCCGAAAAACGTCTGAACAGCAGATTCATCTATCATCTCCACATTTTCGTCATCAAAGAATAACCAATGGTTGTGACTTTTCACGAGGCTGACATAGTGTCCATGGTTGGGCCCACTGCCTACATGGACAACTACTGCAAATAAGGAATACTCTGCATCTGCATCCTCAACTGTATTGCTGAGTTTTAGCTCAAGAGGGAAGACAACACGGTATGACAGCTTCTTATACCGTCCCAACTGTTCAATGTACTTGAATCTCTTCAAGTGAATCACCAAAATTTGTGGTGGCTTTTTGATCTTCATTCTCTTTTGAGCTTCTTGTAAGCTGCATTGTTGCAGCAATGTTTATTCCACAGTTATGCAGACAGCGTAAAGAAATAGAAGAGGAGACATGCCTCTTATCCAACAGTAGAAACAAGAAACATAAGAGGAGAACAAAATTGCCAGTCATCTAGAACCTAGAAGGCACTTTTTAAGAACTTTCCTCCACTAATTTTTTCTACTCAAAACTTTTATCAGTAATTTGGGGGTTTTCAAATTCATCCCACAAAAAGGAAACTACTATGAAATTAAAAAGATTAAACATCTTCCCAGTAAATGCCAAATGTGACTAACCTGCAGCATTTGTCACAAAAGAATTTGTCTTCGGCATTTAAAGTTTCAGTGGAGCTAAAGTTTTTCAGACAGCTTGTAATTGAACTATTCTGCTCTATATCAAGGCTCAAATCAAGAAACGTTTCATCCCTTGCTGTTACTGTCTCACAACGCAAGCACTTTGTTTCATTTGTCAATATACCCTGAAATATAAGAACTATCACTGACAAAAAGGGAAAATACAGGATGGCATAAAATTTGCATTTCAAGATCTACAGAAGCTGCATGATAAAACAAAAAATTATGAGAGCACCAAATGGAACAAAGTAATCTCAGATAATCATTGGATCACGGTACATTACCCAAAGGAAGAAGAAGTAGATGCAAGAGAAGATAATTTTGGCTCAAACAGAAAGCAATAAAATCAAAGAGGCAACAATTACACCTGGTTGCACTTATCTACACAGCAGAAGATTGTACAACACCATGAGGATAAATGGCTAGCCAAACTTGCCTGAAAATTCTTGTGCACCCAGGTGATCAGAGGCTCCTTTTGAGGACCGTTGGTGGACACGCTTGTCAGCCCATTTGCAATTTTTGGTGAGATTTCTTGATCAATCTTAGTAGCACGGGCCTCTTTCTCCAGTATATCAACCAGTTCATTTAGCAAATAGTTTAGGAATTCATGAGCATCCTGCACACAATATGTTACAGCAGATACAATTGAGGAAAAGCTTGCAAATCATGCAAGAAATTCATGTTAAGTATGAAGAAGTATCTAATTAAGATGTAGAGGAAGGAAATTAAAAAGAGTATGCTGCCATGCACTTTCACTACATAGAAAAATTGCAGCCAGGGTATCTGGATACCTTGTTTATGTTTCCTTCAAACCAAAGTGTCAAGGTCAATACATTCTTGTAATGTATTGCAACTAAAAAAACTTTAGAAATTTTAGGCAATTATTACCATACCTGGTGCATGTAACTGCGAAAAATTTCATTTTGCTTCTTCAGCCGCTGCACAAAACGCTTTGGAGCAAGAACACCAGTCTTTTTCTTTTGTGAGCTTATCTACATCCAAAATCAAGTATAACTATTAAGAGGAAAATTTACAGAAATAATTGCAGACTCAGACATGTAGGTCCAAACATGGCACATCATGGACTAAAAAGATGGACACTGACGCTTCATAAACCACAATTGTGTGCACGGACACATACACAGACATACAAGATGTAAAATTGTAACAGTCTATAATCACGTAGGATCCCCCCCCCCCCCCCGCCCCCACCCCAGTAGAGCTTTCTGAAAATGTACATGCGCACCTAACTTTTGCAAAAGATGCACCATCACCCTTGATTCATTTTGCAAGACGCCCAATCAAAGGGACTGAAATAAAAGTCCTCATGAAACCCAATCTTAGTTTTAAAATTTACATTTTATCCAAATATGTCTCGATATTTCAAATTATATTCCTGTAAAAGATAATGGAAAGGAGTTCATAAGATTGTTTCTCAAAATCCCTTCATACATCCAAACTTAACTGTTATCTAGAAGTACAACATCAGATGAGGAACAGAAATTCCAATCCCTTCATATGACACTGCCCTTTTGTGTATATTTAAGAAGCAAACAACAGGCACTCTGTGCATTGCACTATCAAATCAATTGCTTTAGCTGGAAAAAGGCTAAACTCAATATTATTTTCAAGTAGATCAGATTGACAACTGATCTCTGTCATTCTCATATTCGTTTTACGATCCAACATATCTAAAGATAATGCATTTAGGTTGGATAACCACCAAATATAATGCAGAGCAGCATAAAGAAAATATAATCAAGGCATACAATCTACATATGGAAAAGAAAAAGGAAAGAACATTGTTGACATAATGAACTGATCCTTGATATTTTCCCAAACTAAAAAAAATAATTACCTGCAAAAACAAGTCTGCTAGGCATGTCAGGAGATTTTCTTCTGCATCAGCAGGACTTTTGTTATTGGAATAATATTCTATCAACTGCTCTCGAAATGGAACACAGAAATAAAGAGCCTGCATAAATTAGTGGAATTAAGCCAGTAGAACAAGTGTCCAAAATTCAACAATCCTGTGATCTTACTCCAACCTAAGTAACCATTTTTTATACAAAAGACTACTGCCTATGGGGGAACATGCACTCAATTCTATTCAAATAAACAAAAACAAAAAAGAAAGCCCCAAAGAGAGTACAGTTCCGGTGTAACATCCACAAAACTAAGTGATGGTGATTAATTAGAAGACAATTATGGGTAGGAGGATGGCATTGAGAAATAATCAATTAAGAACAGCGCTGTTTACATATTAAATTAATCCCAACACATATTATACAAAATTAGCTAAAATGGGTAAATCACATGAAGCATATATATCAACTTCTGCATGATGGTAGATAAAACATTTGAAGATAGATAGTTCTATGATTCCATTTTTTTAAATTCCACTTCAAATGTTATAATGAAGCCTCAATAAAAGCGCACCTTCGCTCTACCTACTAACACAGAGATGCGTGATATAACAAAAGGAAAAGAACCTTAAAAGCGCCTAGCGCCTAGGCTAACAGGGAAAGGATGGTAGCAGACTATCAGTTAATTAGGTGCTCAAACCGAATTCATGATAAAAATATTTTCATCCAATCTAATTGGCAATTCAAAATCATTCATTGTCTACCGATCTACAGATGCAAAACAGCATACTTTTACCATCATCAACAGTTAATTTATCAGCAGAAAGCAAAGCAATGGCATTCAGCATTGCCACATCAAACTAAGAAAACCAATCACTCCATCGCTCCAATTCAAAAACGAAAGCAAATGCAATCTCCAGGCGCTTAAACAGCAGATATTTAATCACGAACAAGTAATCCACAAGCCATACAACTACAATCAGCTGCGACTAAATGAATCAATATCAACAAAAACCTGAAGCACGCTGTTGCAGTAGCAAGTGTTGCCAAAGTTCTCCAATCCAAAATACCGCTCGCCTTCAGGGAATTGGTCTCCCAATGCTTTCTCCAGCTTCGACCCCGCTGCCCCCATTCTTCCCTCACTTCATCCTCTCTCTCTCGCTCTCTCTCTCTCTCTCCCCCCTCTGTATATATATATATGTATATATTACTATAAGCGCATGCCTAATGTACAACACAATAGCGAGTGATTCGATTGTGATTTCGGATTTCTAGGGTTTGATTGGTGAGACGAAATAATGCTAAATTGAATTGAAGTTGAAAAGGATTGAAATTAAGGGTTTTGAGAAGATGGGAAAAAGTGGAATAATCTATATTTGTGATGAAGATCGGGGGACGAACTGTGTGTGGAAAATGTGATAAAAAAAGAAAACCACTGCGTTCACTTCGCTACTTGCTTTCTCTGTTCCTAATAAGCAGATATCATAATTCCATGTTCCCAATTTTAATTAATATTAATAATAATAACGGACTTAATAACAAATTAGAGGGAGGACGTATAAGTCGTATATTTAGAGATGAGGTGCAAAAGTGAACTAAAAGCCAAAGTTGAAGGACTTGCAAAGCAATTTGGCTAAAATGGGCAAGAAAAGAAACAGCCTTATCTTCAAAACAGGGCATTAGCCAGTAGTGAAGCGAGAAGCAGAAGGACGAAAATGGCGAGCCTCTCAATTTCGAGTTTGATTTTCCCTTCCAAATCAAACGTATCTAAAACCTCCTCCTCATCGTCATTCCACGGCGTTCGCGTGGCGCATTTGTGCCCCACGCGCCGCCCGATTTTGTCGGTAAGTCGGGCCATTAACTCCTCTTCTAATGCGGCGGTGATGATGAAAAAAAGAGAGGAGGAATTGAAGGAAATTAGGGCGAAGCCAACTGAACAGCTGAATGAAGAAATTGTTGACCTAAAAGGAGAGCTTTTCATGCTCCGCCTCCAGCGCTCCGCTCGGAATGAGTTCAAGTCTAGCGAGTTTAAACGTATGCGCAAAATGGTAATCCCTCTTTTCAAATTTCAACTCTTGTTCTTTTCAATTTATTGTTAAATTCGATTTTGTGTTTGCTTTTTTTTTTTTTTAATGGAAAGTTTCCGCTTTAATTGGGGTTGATGATTTGTGAGGTTTATTTCTTGGATTCATAGACTGAAAGATGCTTCGATTTATCGTGAGAGGAAATGTGCTGCATTTGAAACAGGAATTCAAAATTGAGAAGTTAATCTTTATCGAATATGTGGTAGCATTTTAATTACCTCAAACTAAAATGCTGCAGAAATTTTGGTGTTTAGGTCTATTTTCTGCTTGACATTGGTGGTTAAATGTATAGATGAATTTGAATTAACTGTAGTTATTTGAAGATTGAAGCTCTGTTCACCGAAGGAGGCATTCGATGAGGGATTTGTATTTGATAGAAGTTGCTTTAGGATAAGTGCTTCATGTAGTATTTACCAAATACAAGATAAATAATCACATTGCATACAAATGCATCTACATTTCATCTTGTAGTCCACTCTTCACCTTCTATATAAGTTGGTTTTCGGATGTAAATGTGTGATATCAAAAGATTAGGGTAATAAAACAGTAAATCGCATTAGGCTCTTTGTATAAATCAAATAATGGAGTCACCATAAAGATGTTTCTGGTTTAATAGTTTGGTTGTTGTTCCTTTGTTAGTTACTTTCTTAAAGAAGGGGAGAATTATACATGTTGGGCACCAATTCTCATGATAAAGAGGTTTTTTTTCTGTCTTTTCTTAAGCCTCACCCATCTTGAGATTCCTCTACTGTTTTTCTTAGTTGTAATGTGCCTTGTTGTTTATCCCATATCCGTTCTTAATACTTTCGAATATGAAAATAGGTTGCTCGTATGCTCACTGTTAAGAGGGAGAGAGAGTTGGAAGAAGGGATCAACAAGAGGCTGTCAAGAAAGCTCGACAAGAAATGGAAGAAAAGCATCGTTCCAAGGCCGCCTCCATCTCTGATAAAATTACGAGAAGAGGAGGCTGCAGAAGAAGCTAAAGAATCGGCATGAGTTTGGTAGACCTTTTCATTGCAACTTAGCTCATGTTTTCTTTAATTCTTTCTTTTCATCTGATTCTCACTTGAAAAAACCTGATATCATCCTCAATTTGTATGGAGTTGTTCATCTTTTGTAATTTAGCAACGAAGCTCTATATAGTTCTTTTATCTTCGAGGAAGCACCTCTATTCCTAAATTTTCTCAATATTCCAATCTTTTATAAGGTGTTCTCTCTATTGTGAAACTTTTACTATTTATTTATCCTAATTTTATCAGATAAATTCCTAAATTTTGCAATGTGCTTTTGTTTTGAGTTCTAAACAGACTATGAAGTTGAGGTGGAGCTTAAGATTGAAATTAAGAGACATAAGCTAGTTGGGTTAACTATTTATCTAGTGTAAACATTGCTAGATGGTTTACTATGATATTTAATAATTCATATTTATAATGTAAAATTACAAATTTTGGAAGGCTGACTTTATTAGTCAAATGTAATGTGAAATACAGAAAAATTAAAGGGCTTTAATCAGAAATGGGCCTAGGATCAGTAGTTGGTTTGGGTTGGACAACATTAATGAGATCCAAACATCATGCAGATAATTGATTTTTCTCTCTCTAAACTTTCATTCAAAATGGTAAACTGAAATGAAATAATCAGTCGGCAATAACTCGAAAGTTCCTAGTTTAGGGTCATTACAAATATTTTAATTAACACAATAATTAAATGTTAAAACAATTTCCATATGTCTTAGCTGTATTAGTATGATGTCATTGGAAATGATACTTAGAGCCATCAAATAATTTGTAATTACGTAGCAGTTGATAATTATTGATTAAATATAGACACATATACATCGTACATGAGATCTTACAGTCTCACTAATATAATTTTGTAAGAGGAAGCCTCACAATCCATTTTCTAATCAATATTTATTTTTCTAAATCCATGAGACATTTTAAGTATAGTATTTTTCATCATATTAGCATAATACTATATGCACCAAGTGTTTAGTAAACAAGTCACGAAATTCTTTATTATCCGAAACACTGGACATAACAGTTGAGAAAATTGAGATTAATCATACAATATTATTACAAACTTCGAGTCTTCAACAAGACAACCAATTATATATCATCATAGTCTAATTTAACTATTAGTCAATTACCATATTATTAACTACTTTTCTTTAGAAAAAAGAAAAACTATAATTAGATCTTGATAATTATGTCTTTGCTTTTCCATTTAAGTAGACACTGAACTCTTACATAGGAAACCACGTTATTATCATTGAAAGAGCAAAGATTTAAATGGCCCTACATTTGTTAATTATTTAATGGCTTTCAATTAGGGCTGTTGCTCCATTAATCAATATTTGATCATACATGGTTAAGATAAATTATTAATTGTGGTTAATATTTGATAATATTTTCTTGGGTTGATAGCCTCAAACCCGACTTCAAACCACCTGTTGTAGTTTTTATTTATTTATTTATTTATTAATATACTATATTTTACATTTTATTAAACATTGTTTATTAGCAAGTGCCTTATCAATTAATAAACCTTTATTTTCAAACTTGTAATTCTGAACAAACATGCATGCATGACTCTAACCTCATAAATTGATATTAATTGTTGAAACTGTGGGTAAAACCAATGTTCCATATCAATTAAATATGAGAAAAACTATGTGCATATAAATATATATGGAAAATGGTGAAATGCCCATCGTGGGAAACTATTAATATGTCCACCGATAACGTGTAATGATTATATTCCCTCGTTATATGAAAAGCGAAATTAATTGGTATTCAGGGTAGCAAAATTAATATATATATATATATATATATATATATATATATATATATATATAAAAGCAGAATAGTTTGTCAAAAATAGTTGAGGAAATTTTTTCGTCCATAAAATATTTTCATTTTAGAATTCTTATTTTTACTTCTCATTTTTCATTTATTATATAGAAACTTAAAATAAATAAACAAACCTTTAATTTAGGAGATCTTATTGATGACATTTAATTGTGTATCTATTATATAGAAAATCAAAAACAAAAATAAATAAATGAAAATGACAAAACGAGGGATTGAGGGGAAGGGAGCACGGGTGGAAGGGGCTTGGTGGGAGGGGGGTGATATATATTTTCTTGAAAAATTATCATTTTTTAAAGTACAATAATTATTTTATTTTAAATCAGTTTTTAACATATAATATATTATATTAATAGATTACGTATATAAAATTAAATCAAGTAAAATTTATAAAAAGAATTAGATTAAAAAATATAATTGCAAAGTAATCAACTTCTTTATTTGAAGTGCATTTTAATGAATATGTTTCATATTTATCTTTCTTATTTCAATTTTCTTTTCTTTTTTTTTTTGCTATATTTTTGTGTAGTTTTTTATTTTTGATGGAGGTGGGTCCGTAATGGATGAGATGGGGTGAATTTTTTTTTCTTACAAATCATAATTTCATCGTACTTAGTGCATGATATATTAATATATATCATATTTATCATTATTATTTATAATTTTGTTTATTGAATGTTAGATGAAGTCCAATTCTGAATAATTTTATTTAAACATATAGCAAGAGATTTCGGTGTATTTAATAAGCTGATATATTTTCTATTGATTTAGAATAATTGAGATATTTGTGTCAATTAGGTGTGGTTAGTCGTGATAGTGTAGTGATTAGTGAGCCAACCCCCCCCCCCCCCCCCCCAAAAAAAATTATGTGTATATCTGTAGTTATTAATATTAATAAAATATAATATTTATTTATCCCAATACTTAAATATATATCGTTATTTTTAGGTATTAAATTTATTTTAAATTTCAATTACCATATAATGTTATAACACAAAAAAATTTCGATGTACTAAATTTAATTTATAGTGATTTTTAAGTATTTAATGGGTGCACAAATTTGATTGATTTGGTCATTTTTATCTATCTCATATTTCGAATACAAACTTTCCAATTTATTTATATAATCTATGAATTTGTATATTATTTTTTATATTTCAAAGTTCTAATATTAAATTATCCAGCTTTGTATTAATATAAGTATCAAAAGTATTACTATATTTATATTAAAATAATGTATAATTACATTATGTTAATATAATTTTTAAATAATAAAGATCGTATACAACAAATCATGCAACGTACGAGTGCACTACTAATTTATATTATAAGGTCTTTTAAGGTAATTTCCATTAGATCTGCTTTGAACTCTCTTGTATATGTAATCTATCTATATTTATATTAAAGCAGAAAAGTTGGCTAAAATTACAGAAGTGTCACTTTCCCACTCAAAAATGTCATGTCATAGTTCTGACTTCTTTTCCAAGCCTGAATCTGGCTTCCCCTGGAAGACATCACATCTATACTTATAGAGTAACACTTCTATGCACCAGTTGCACAGAAGTGAATTCGTGCAATCCATGCATTTATGTTATAAATGTAGTACCTTTATGTTATAAATGTAATACCTTTATGCATGTTCATTTTAAAAGGTACGGATATTTGTACATAAAGGTACTGCATTTATAACATAAAGGTTTTTTGTACAACTGGTACAACTGGTACAACTGGTGCACAGAAGTTTTTGTGATACTTATATTAAAACAGGAAAGTTGGCCAAAATTACAAGAATGTCACTTTCTCGCTCAAAAATGTCATGTCATTAGTTCTGGCTTCGTTTCTAAGCTGACTTCTTTTCCAAACCTGAATCTGGCTTCCCCTAAAAGACATCACATTATATGAGCAAAGTCATTCAACATATCTCATTTCACATCAAATGTTAATAAGAAAACAATTCATGGAGGATAAAAATATCAAAAGAAGAATAGAGATGAAAGAAGAAAAGAAGTTTTTTCAAATATCAAAAGAAGAATCAGAGATGTGAGTCATTCAACAGATCTCATTTCACATCATAAAAGTTGAAAATAAGAAAACAATTCATGGAGGATAAAAATATTAAAAGAAGAATATAGATGAGAGAAGAAATAAAAACTTTTTCATATTTAATGAGATATTGACAACATTAATCTGATTGTCATTAGCTTCATTATCCAAATACAACAATCCTCCGATGAGGAACAATATTACAAAAGAAAGATAAAAGAAAGATAGAAAAAATACATATAAGAAATGGAGAAGTAAAGGAGAAGAGAGGTTGAGTGTTGGCTGCTGCTTTTCCGGCGTATTTAATAGGAGGATGAACAACATATTTGCTTACTTTTAAAATACACTATATACAAAAGATTTGTTTACTTCTATAGATCAAAGATCATGAGGTCAATAAGATGAAATTGTGGACTTGGTTATCATATAAATGAAGGAAAAAAACAAAATCTAGATAGAGTGTAGACGGTGGTTGGAGGCGGCTGTTAAATATAGAATTAATTTTAAAATATTTTTGTATCTAATCTATTTTCTTACTTAATCGTTTCCTTATATTTGAATTTTACTTCATTTTTTATATATTTTTATGTGGTTTTAACAAATAATCATTATATATATGTGATTTAATTGATAGATTTAATGTATATTATTCATATTATCTAACTACTTAATTCATTGTTGTTTTTTATACATGACCTTTGTTTATTATTTTTTTTTATACTTTTATATATATATATATATATATATGCGGGTACTGCTAGTAGCTATATAAAGAAACAACATATATGTACGAAATTATATATACTCAACTTTAATATACATTAATGCTATGAAATTTATCCAACTTTTTTATATAACTGGTGTATTTTAATCAAATTCAACATCAAAATGATGAAAAACTTTTCTTTTAAAAAAAATTATATTTAGAAAGACAAAAACATTATATGTCTTCGTACATACTTTTAATTTTTTAATTGAGTATTTTCGTTTATAAACACTAAGGTAGCCTTCATGATACTTTTATTTAATTTTTCTTTTCGTCAGAACACATCACACACTTAGCCCTAACATATTTAAAGTACAAAGACTACTCAAAAGAAAACATACAAATGTTAATTTGTTAGAAATAAAATTAAGTACATGAACCTAATTAATATATATATATATATATATATATATATATATATATATTAGCATATTTGATCTAAATAATTATAGTAAAAATACTTAAATATTTATAAATAAAATTATAAGATCACAAATATGGTTTTTTCTAAAGAAAAAAATAACAGTTTTAAATATATTAGCATATTTCAACCCATCGAATCTTCTTGACAAGTAATTAAGGCAATCGGCTCAAGCCACTCAAAAAATGGAAAGCCCCATTTATTTGGTTGTATGTACATAAATGTATATTACATAATTTAAACAGTGATCTTTTTCTTTTCTTTTTTTCATTTGAAAGAGAGTGATTTTATTTATTAATTAAGAGATTAAATAAATTACTAAGTATCAAGAACATAAAAAGAAAGTTAATTATTGGCCCTAATGAGTAATCAAGATTGAAGACCCTTAAAATTTGAAAGTTGTTAGAATGTTAGTTATTTATTAGTTATCCAACTTTTTTTTCCACTACTAATAATCATATTTTTACTCAGATTATTTTTTTAATTTTATCAAAGACTCAACCCCATTTTTACTGTTTTAATTTCTATAATGTCCATCCACCTATATATGTATATTCTCTTTTGTCATATCTGATATATATACATCTCCAATTTAATTTGCATGGAAATTAAAATTAGTGAAATGTTAATGAAGAAAGAGTACAGAGTAGATAGTGGAGTAAAGCATAAAAAAACAAAAATAAAAAATAAAAAAATTTGAGGAGTTTTAGATGAGTTGGGTAGAAACCCATCACAACAAGCAAATTAGTTGTTTAGCTGACACTAAAACAATTCATATTTTAGTTATAAATAAATACTCCAAATTTATAAATTTATAGGTGATATCACCCTCTCTAATTTTAAACAAAACCTCTCTTCCTTTTTAATATTGTTGGGGCTCCATCCGACAAAGAACCTTAGTTGAAGAAGCAAAATCTCTATCTCAATCTATCTTTTTCAATATTGTTATTTTATTTTTTATTTTTAATATAGAAAGTGTTTTATTTAATGGCAAAATAATATTAACTAACTTTAGACTCCGGTGAACACTCAACACAGGTGTGTTAATGAAGATATTAAAATTCCCCTTCAAATACCCCCCAAAATATTTTATTTCAATTATAAAAATCGTAAGATACTCTAAAAGATTACTACTCAATCGAGAAAAAATCATGACAAAAATAAAATAAAACGGTGAATATATTATACGATATTGTTTTCCCCCCGTTTTTTTATTTTTTTTGATGATGTACATCCGTACATATATATAATTATTTTTTTGTTAGTGGCAATTCAGTCAAAATAATATTGCCTAATATAATACCTTAAAGATTATGTAACTTGTTCCAAATGGTGTTATTAATTAATAATCATATATATAATAATTAATGTTTGTTTTGGTGAAAATTTTGTTATCTCACACAGCACATTATATATTATGGTTTTATTAAATGATGTGTACGTATGTAAAAATAATGTTTTGTTTTATTGGTTAGTATACTCTATAATCTTTCATTATGAATTTTTTTTTTCACCTTGTTTGGATTCTTAATTAATTAGAGGATAGTGGCTTGTGCCAACAAATTTAATCTGAGACTAATTAGCCCCAAGTAAATTTTGTCTACCTTCCCTCCTTAATTTTACATAATATTGAAAGATAGTTGAAAATACAAATATGTTTCTCATAAGATATATGAGGAATAGATTAAATGATTTAAAATAAAAGTAAATGAATTTTATATTGCCAAATATTTTAGGGTCAAATATTTATTTCACAATTTAGAATCAATCAAAAGCTCTAAACTTTTATTTTGAGAAATGAGTAATTTTTACAGCATTTCAACACTCGAACGAAAATATAGACCCACAACATTAATCTTTTTCGATTTATTTAATTAAAGGATAATTTTTGCTCAACTCAAGAATTATTAGTAGAGACAAGGCCTAGGATTTGAAACTTGTTTTAGTTTGTTTTTTTGTGTTATTTTGTTACTATAATTAATTGTGAGAGAGGAAACGCTGATTCTAAAGCTGCACGTCATTGTTGGTTTGACTTATTGAGATTGAATGGTGAGTGCTCATATTTTTCTTTGAAAAATGGACCCATTTTGATTTCCATTATGAATATCAAGTCATTATTTACACACAATAACTTTTTTAGGTAACTTATCTGGTTACTACTTAATCCGTTCCAAAGAATGTGTAGTTTTAGTTATTAAAAAAATTAGTCTCAAAATAAATGTAATTAGAGGATTTCAAATAACATATGTCTGTACTCTACTATAACTGTTTCCATTTTCTACTCTAAAGATAAATAATATACAAAACGATCATTGGATTTTACTTATAATGATTTTATTTAAATAAAAGTGGATCAGTCTTTTAATCTACTTCCTTCATTTATATCAAAAGTCTTAAAACGACACTTATTTTATATATTTATGGTTAAACAAAATGTATTTCATAATAGAGGAAGTATATGATCACAACTAAAATTAATCTATTGATATATATATATATATATATATGCCTATATGCACAAAAAAATAATTCCTTGAAGACTAATTAAAATGAACCATATATATGTCATATGTGTGTGTTTCTTTTCTTATATAAAGAAGGTGAAAACTTAGAGATTCTGAGAGTTTGCTATACCAACTTCGCTAACAATCTCCATCCATAACAATGCCATGTCACCATCCATACATTAATTTTAACTTCTACGGTGAACCTATCTGCTTCGATTATATCGGATCATTAATTCATTATAGTCAATCACTATATAGATACACTCTCTTTATGTTCTCATGTACATATCAATCCTAGCTAAGTTGATTAATTAAAAAAAAACATATTATTTTATCCGATTTAATTTAATTGTTGGTTACAAAATATATTAATTTGTTTCGATTTATAATTTTTTTTTTATAATCATTTTGCAGAAGCATTAAAGTTATTGGCATCCGTCCAATTCATTTATTTGAATATAATTAATTGCATAGTTAATATGTGTATAGTAGTAGTCTGAAAAGGGTAATGTTATGATTTATTTAAATAATTTTTTTTTACTATAATCAGATATGTAATTTGATAAAATTTCAGAGTCTTTTATTGAAATTGAGAGAGATCATTTTAATTATAGTTAAAAGCTAAAATTGAAAATAGTATTGTATAGCTATTACAACTAATAAATTAATCATTTAGAGTGTTTGCTCGGAAAGTCCTCCAATATTGAGAATATATTGTGGTTAATCTCGGAAAATATTAAATATTGTTAGATTTATGATATTTTATAATATATAATTTAATATCTTTAACTTAAAAGAATTTTATATTATATCAATTATACAATGTATAATTTGTTTCAAATTCGTATTAAAACCGCCTAACTTTTTTATAATTATTTCATTTTCTACAAAACTCTTTAAAAGTAATTTGAGATCACTTATTAGTGCAGTGGTCAACTTTTATATGTAAGAAAGATGTTGATTGGAGTTTTTGTGAGTTCGTAATGGATATAAAGATAATCTGGAACTTTATAAATAAAATTAATATAATTAGTTAATTTGCGTAATAAGATTGTGAAGTGCTAATTATAGAAATATGAGTTAATTGGTAAAAGTTTGACCCCTATATATAGGTGTCATATAGGTGCTAGATAAAGGTAACAGAATCTTTTCAGAAGAGAAAGAAACCATCACTATGAAAACATTAATTTCAAATAGTTGTAGCAAATTATTAATGTGACAATATATCTATAATTTAGATATTAAAAAAATTGCCATGCAAAATATGCAATCAATGACGAAAATTGCGTGCATGGGGAGTGTTCCTCTACCCACACAACAGCCTCCACCTATTCCTGATTATGACTTTCTTCATTTGGACATGTTTATTTTTCTATTGATGATTGACTATGTCCTAACAACATGAATTCTCCAAATTGTCCTTCCTCTACATAGTTTAGATCTTGGAAATATATTATTATTAGTCCACATGCCACATAAAATTCATGTTATTTTGGGGTTGTAATAGTCATATAACTTTAGCCCTATTCATTTTTTGGATTGTTAATTTCATGAGTTTTTTAATTATTATATAATTTATTTTTTTGAATTTTAGTTATATCATAACTAAAATTTCAATTTCCGGCGATAATTGATGACATGAAAGTCTGTCGTGCTAATGTGGTGTTTTAGATTTGATATTTTGGTTGTTTGGGGGAAATTGTTCCATGTTCCACTAAATTAATGGAAATCCCCAATTTGGAGTGTATATATCAGTTTTCCATCAATTTAGGATTACATAAATCAGTTTTCCCTCTATAACAATCGAAATTCACAATTTGAAACACCACATTTGCTTTGCTATCATTTATATCAGCAATTATCAATAAAGAGCAACAATTTCAAGTAAAATCAAACTAAAATTGGATACATTTTGAGGATACATTAAATTGATTTCTCTCAACATAACTAATATAGTTGTTTGACCTTATTTCATAAAATGGTCTTTAGGTTCGTTATACGATATATGATAAGTTTGAGTTTTTTAGCTAATTTGCTCGTATCAAAAATGGCTCGTATCTTGATAGATTTAAGATAAGTTTGATTTTTGTCATTTAAGTGGTAGATCAAAATGGTTATTATAGACCCAAATGATCTAAGTTAAATAATTCAAATTATAAATTCTAAACTAGTACAATACCGTGGTTTGAATTTAGATCATGTACACAACAAAGAATCCACCTCAATCACTTGGTTCCGCCAATAAAGAATACAAATTTCTCTCATATCATACTAAGACAAAGTTTGCACAAAACATACCTAGCTTTGTCGTAAAAAAATTCAAAATATATGATAGCTAGTTTTCTAAGTATTAAATAAACAAAATATTTTTTACTATATATTTATTTATTTAAGTTTCCTTTTGTGAATTTGCCTTTAATTAATATGACATATAATTCATCATTAGCCTCTAATTTAATTAATCACTACAATTATATGATCTTATCATGACATTTGACGATGTTAATTAGGCTGGGTCTAGTACCCTAACCATATATTTTGTTGTGTAATAGGCATATCACATCTCTAAGGATATAGTTTGTTGGTCGTTTAATCAAAATCGACACCCTTTTTAATCCAAATATAGAAATTCATTTCTCGATTCTCACCAGCAAAAAGGGGAAAGGGCATTCCAGTCATTTCACCCCAGCATGGAGACAAAAGTGAGACAATGGTTGCTGTATATATATACATATAAAATGTGGTTAGAGTTATTTGGTAGGATTTGAAGGTGGCAAAGCCAAGAATCCTATCTATCATCATTTGAAATTGATAGTTAGATAACCAGAAAGAAAAACAACAACAACATTAATAATCATGGGAAGATCTCCCTGCTGCGATGAATCTGGTCTGAAGAAAGGCCCTTGGACCCCTGAAGAAGATGATAAACTCATTAATTATATCCAGAAACATGGCCATGGCAGCTGGAGAGCTCTTCCTAAACTTGCTGGTCTCTCTCTCTCTCTCATCCCTCTCTCTCTCTCTCTCTCATGATCATACTTTTACTAACTTGTTGCAGTTTTCTCCATTGTTGTTTTGCAGGTCTAAACAGATGCGGAAAGAGCTGCAGACTAAGATGGACGAACTATCTAAGACCCGATATCAAGAGAGGGAAATTCTCCCAAGAAGAGGAGCAAACGATCCTGAATCTCCACGCGATTCTGGGCAACAAGTATGTTTAGTTTTGTCTTAGTTACGATGAAATAATAACATATAAATATTAATTTATTCGCCCGCGAAAAATGAAGGTGGTCAGCGATCGCGACCCACCTGCCCGGGAGAACGGACAACGAGATCAAAAACTTCTGGAACACTCATCTGAAGAAGAAGCTGATCCAGATGGGGTTCGACCCGATGACCCACCGGCCCCGAACCGACATTTTCTCGAGCTTGCCTCATCTAATAGCCCTAGCCAACCTCAAGGACCTCATTGACCAGAACCCTTCATGGGAAGAGCAAGCCATGCGGCTCCAAACCGAAACCGTCCAAATGGCTCGGCTCAACCAGTACCTGCACCACATACTCCAGCCTCCCTTGCCGAATTTCCAAAACGGCGCCGTTTCGATTCCTGATATCGCGAGTCTCACTCTTCTGAATTCGCTCAAGGAGAACTCGATTCTGGAAGCGCCGGCGGCGGCGATCTCCGCCAGTTTTCTGCAGGATCAGTCGATTCCGTTCTCGCATTTGCCGGAGCTGCAGAGTGCGGTGGCGGCGATTGACCATGGTTGTTTGAGCAAGGGGGGGATGACTCAGGGATCTGAGTATGCTGTTGGGGATAACTCGCCGGACGGATCGTGTTCGCCGTGGATTGCGGCGGCGCCGCCGCCGCAGACTGAGACTTCGATTAACGCCGGAGATGCTTGCAGCACGTCCAGCTATGGAGGAGCTCAAATATGGTCTGAGCTTCTGGATGATCCTCTCTTCCATGAGATTGCTTAATTGAGTAGTGTTTGATTAGATGTTCATATAATTAAATATATAATACAAATATATATATATATATCTATATATATAGATTGATATATGATGTCTCTACAGACTACAGGCTTGAAGGTTTGGAGCTTTCCTTCCCATTTCTGTAAATTTTTCATAATCTTTTTCTTTCTGGATTACTGGTTTTTTTTTTCTTTCTCAAAAAAGAAAAAAAGAAAAAGCAAAAAAAAAGTAAATTAACAGCCTAAACACTGTATATAGACAGCTATTTGGAGTTTTTTTTTTTCCTTGTACTAAGTGTGATTTCTAGATAATGGTTGGCTAGTTAACTACTTTTTCTTTTTTTGGGTTTTTTTTTCTTTCTAAGTTTGATTTTCTTTTATATGTACATAGAGAGGATCTTTAATACATGTTATATATATATATATATATATATATATTGATTAAAATGATATTTGGAATCATTTATTTACGATATATCATATGGATTCGTCAATCATTTTTTTAATATGCGGTAAATATAAAATTGAAATATGATTGGAAATCAATGTTTTTTTTACCTTTGAATTATCGATCATGCTTGAGTATGCAAAATTACAAGGTAGTGAAGAACATATTTATGTAAATATATGATTGCTAGAATTTTAAGTTGGAGCAGGAGTGATATTATTTTCTTTTTAACAAAGGTAAATTAATGGGTGACATATATTTCAATCTATGAAATGAAATATTTTTTTAAATGACAAAATCCATTAATGAATGGGTGTTTCTTGGAAACGAAATAGTTCCAGAGGTTTTGGTGGCAATAATTAACAGATGTTTCCACACATCAGGAAAAGGGAAAAAAGGCAACATTTAATCTCACTCTTCTCTGCTCCAATTACATCAATGTATAATTTAAAAGTACACATAATTACAAGAATCCAATTACAGAAAATTAAATTAAAGAATTAAAGAGAAAAGGTAACTATTCTATCTATATCCACTGTCAAATTTCAATATATGTTTATAATTCTTTACATGAAATACTCTTGTAATATCATATCACATAAGTAATTTTATGAAACGACCCAATCATATAAATAGAAACTGACTTGTAAAAATGGATTTGAAGTGTGATCAATTATATTCCATAATAAATTTTTGTGGGTAAAAAATTGCAAAAATTGGTCACAATTACCGAAACTTTGGACACCCTTTTGCCAACCACTGCAGACTTGACAAACAAATATAAATATATGGTAAATAATCATTGGTCATTACATAGAAAAACTAAATATTAATTTAAAATTGGTCCTATGAAAAACGAACCTAGGGTTTGGAACGAGTTGACTGAAAAATAAAAGTCAAAAAAGTGACGCAGAAAGGATTCTCAATGATAAGAGGGGGACCCAAGTAGTTAGGAAACACTGAGGTTTAAGTATCTATATATGTCTTTGTTAGCCAGGGAATTGAAGTTGATTGGTCATGGCACCCAACCCAACATGCCTAATTATTTTAATTATATCTAAATTTTAATTATATGTTTACATCTCGTACCTATTTTATTTTGTAGGTACATATTATTATATATAAAATACTCCTAAAATAGATGCAGTTTAATTGAATATTTAGAATATTTGTTTTGATACCCAACACAATAAACCTCTAAAACAAAAATGATACTAATGATTCTAAGTATTTTGAAAGTAATCATTGATGAATATTGGTAGCATATTCTTAATTTTACTTTTAAAAAATAAAGTTTCTAAAAATTGAGAGAAAAGCTGTCATATTCAAGTTGTATAAATAATTAGTTAATAAATAAGTTCAATTATGACAAAGGTCTCATAGCTCATGAGTCCATTGAAACCCAAACGAATTACTATTACAAATAGGTTTATAGATCGATGCTCAAAAAATGGTTTCTAAGTTATAATTATTTATAAATCCAGATAAATTACATCTCTCATTTGACTTCTGCATCGCTGAGATGGTCTTCAACATTTAGAAAATTATTATTTCTATAACACCCTTTATTATTTACTCATGATTAAAGTTAAGACGATGGAATTATGTGAAAATTTGATGATTATTGGTCAGATATCCATTGACCAGTGCATATAATTAATAGAAATTAAAGAAAATATGTTACAAGCTTGATTAGAAGTCATCGAGAATTACGAGGTTAAAATCATTTTTGGTCTTATAATTATGGTATCTTCTAATTTTACCTTAATGATTATCATGATTTTCAATTGAGTCCCATAATTTAAAACGCAAAAACTTTCGTGCACGAATCCTAAATCCGTGCACCATAATTTGGTATCCACCCAACCCACAATATATTTTATCCAGCCCACCATAATATTTATTTTTCAGCCCAATAATATTTTATTTTCAGCCCACATCCAAACAACAATTTATTTTCCTGCCAAAACCCAATTGAAAAGCCCACAATATATTCCCTCTCTCACACACGCACAGACTAATTCGAAAAACTCGTGCGACTCGAAGTTGTAATCTTCTTCTCTCCACAGACTATATTCGAGAAACTCGTCTTCTTCTCTCTCACATTCAGTCACATTCAGAATTTCAGTTCGAAGTTGTAATCTTCTTCTCTCCGCAAACCTAATTCGAAGCGCAAACCTTGTTTCGAAGTGTGATTTCAGTTCGAAGTTGTAGTCCTTCTCTGCGGTTTGTTCTTCAATGCCGATTTCTGTAAGTTTCTGAGATTTTGTTTAAACCTTACATGCAATCGGTTTAAAAGTTAAACATTTTGCCAGTTTTCTTTCTAGTTTTCCCCCAATTTCAATCTCGAAAATATTTTTTGATTTTGAATTTGTCTATTTAACCCTACATGCAATTGTATTTCAATCGTCTAATATACTGTTTGTTTCTACATTTTAGGTTTTTATTGTCTGGATTTTGATTTACTTTCTTCAACGGTAAGTTTTCTGAATTTTATTCTGTTTTTCGAGATTTATTTTTACACTTCGTGTTCTATATTTTTTTTCACCTTTCTGTGTTATTCGCGCGTATGTGTTGTGTGTTCTTCGCGCATTTTGTTTTGTGTGGTTTTGACATATTATTGAATCTCTGAAAATGACTTTACAAGTGTGATTTTGAACAGGAGAAGATATACCATTTGCAATATGAGAGGTTTTTCATTCTGTTTTTCACACATTTGCATGTGTCTCTATTTTTTATGTGTTTCTTAGATTAGTAAAGTATTAATGAAACAGTATTAGTGTATTTTGTTATACAGTATTAGTGTAATTGTTATACAGTATTAGTGTATTTTCTTCAATCCTGATTTTATGTAAGTTTCTGCTATTTTGTTTAATTAAATCTTACATGAAATTGGGAGAAATAATGTAGTAGTTCAGTATATATATGTTCTCTGATAGATGCTGAATACTGAATGGGAAAAGTTTTTGCCTAAGAAAATATATATGCTCCTTCTGCTCTTTGAATTTTGTGCTTCTGTTTGTTTGAAGTTTAAATAGTGAGATTATGTTTGACTATTGATGCTTGCAATGTTATACAGTTTCCAAGATGAAAACCAGGATGTCAAAGAGTGATGCAGTTGATGAATCATCTAAAAGGCCAGTGAAAAATATTTGAAACAAATTGTGCAGAAAAAGAAGACTCCGAAGAAGGAAGCCATTGACAAGAAATTGAATAAGGAGTCCATTGACAACTTTTACTATGATGTTTGGTATGTACTCTGTTAAGTCTTAAAGCTAATTCTGTTTATGTTTGATACTAATACTGTTAAGTCTTATAGCTAATACTGTTTATGTTTGATACTAATACTGTTAAGTCTTATGGATAATACTGTTTATGTTTGATACTAATACTGTAAAGTGTTATAGCTAATTCTGTTTATGTTTTGGTACTAATACTGTGAAGTCTTATAGCTAATATTGTTTATGTTGGATACTAATACTCTTAAAAAATATGTATAATAATTTTTATGTTATTATTGTTTATGTTTGATACTAATACTGTTTATGTTTGTTATTAATACTGTTAAGTCTTATGGCTAATACTGTTTATGTTTGATACTAATATTGTTAAGTCTTATAGCTAATTATGTTTATGTTTGATACTAATACTGTGAAATCTTATAGCTAATTCTGTTTATGTTGGATACTAATACTGTTATAAAACATGTATAATAATGTTTATGCTATTGCTGTTTATGTTTGATACTAATACTGTTAAGTTTTATAGTTAATACTGTTTATGTTTTATATTAATACTGTTTATGTTTGATACTAATACTGTCAAGTCTTATAGCTTATTATGTTTATATTTGATACTAATACTATGAATTCTTATAGCTAATTCAGTTTATGTTGGATACTAATACTGTTATAAAACATGTATAATAATGTTTATGATGTTGCTGTTTATGTTTGATACTAATACTGTTAAGTTTTTTAGCTAATACTGTTTATGGTTGATACTAATACTGTTAAGCTTTATGGTTAATACTGTTTATGTTTGTAGCTTATAATGTTCATTGTTTTTTATTGGGCAGTGATTTTGTGACACAATCTAGGCCTAAGGGTCTACACAATTTGATCTGTCAGTTATCTGACAAGTAGAAGAAGGATATTATTGACATTGGTTTTGGTGGTTTGCTCTCTATGTCGATCACAAAATGTGTGAA